>JAQIHN010000994.1:600000-987500 GCA_027917425.1 Gastrophryne carolinensis | reverse complement strand
GGGCCCAATCAGTGATCAGTGTTTCTCCACCTTCTTAGATTTGTGCTCTTCTACTAAAAATATTAATAGGCATTGCAATACCAATGCATCTACTACTAGAGGTCATGCAAATAATAATAATAGTCATAGTCCTGCTGTGTATAGTATAGTAATGTCAAGGCTGCTACAAGTACACATAATTATAATAATCATAGTAATGTTAAGGCTACTACTACTACAAATAATATGCATAGTAATGACAAGGCTGCTACTACTTGAGGTTATGCATATAATAATAATAATAATAACCCTAGTAATTCAAATGCTGCTGCTACTACATGCCATGTAATAATCATAATAATATTAATAGTCATAGTCCTGCTTCAAATAATAATATTAATAGGCATAGTAATGCTAAGGCTGCTATTACTACAAACTATGGCAATAATCATTAATATAGTCAGAATAATGTTAGGGCTGATCTACTACAATTCACACTAATAATCTTAATATAAATAATATGACATTAATTAAGATATCGACTTTAGCGCTGCAGTTTCCAGTTAAGAACCAATATTCGTCTATATTGTCTGGGGTTTTAAATATATTCTAAATATTGTATAAGTAAAATACTAGCTTTCCACACAGTCACCGAAATGATATTGTTAGCAGATGAATCTGTTTTTATAATCTTATGTAATTTACAGGTTAGGTCAGAGGTGCAACTTTTTTTTTAGAACTTGTTGTTTTTTATTTTAGTAACAGAATATTCGTGAACGTTTACAGTAATTGGGATTCTTTTGTCTGTGCAGATCGAAAATGTTTCTTTTTTCTCTGCTTGGTAGTTTCCTATTTATACTATATTAATGTGCAACCATTTAGCACAAACGATGATGCTATGGAATATTAAAATTAATATTATATACAGTATACATATAATAATAAATATTGGCAATATTACTGTTGCTAATTATTGTTATTATTATTGTTGTTTTTATGATAGAAAGGCAGGGTGTGCAGTCTGATTGGCTGAGCTGGGGATAATGACGGCCCCTGGCATCCTCAGGAGGATTAAGGCAGGCCTGTGGGCAATGTGGGCATCATGGCAAGCTGTGAGGTTGGCCCATAGTCCTGATCCCCTGGATCTAGGCACTGCTAGCCGCTGGTTGCCTCCCGTGTCACCTAAGTGGCCCTTTTTGATGATGTTGACTCTCTCTTTCCAAATATTTGCCTAATACATCTGCTTGAAGCAGGAAATTCTCCAGCTCTCCTCCATAGGAAAGTCAGCAAACACCTAGAAACAATAGCCAAGCATGCCCAGCCACACGGCTAGCTCCCTCCATCTGTTGATGCCATAGGAGGAATATACACAGTAAAGGATCACAGGACACAGCTCTACATTGATTAACTTTTTATTAAGGGGGTCTCTCGTTTAAAAAGGTTATGGTGAACAGCCCCACTCTTAGCACATCGAGAGGCAGAATATACGGCTTCTCTCAAGGGACATAAATCAGTCTGCTCATTGGAGTCTAATTATTGGATCATTCCATCCATGGCGACCGGCAGGACTGCTCTCCAGCATCCTGCTTGCCCGGTGCCCCATGGCTCCAACACATTACAGGGGGCTGGTGATGGAGAACGCCTCTATCTTTCTCTTTCTTTTTCATTTTTATTACATTCCCTCCTAGTTATCATACCCCCCTTCATATATTATTTCTCTTCATTCATCATTTAGTTTCTATATTTTCTGTCTTGCCTCCTTCCTCCCTATTTCATTTTCTTTCTTTCTTTCTCTCCCCCCATCACTCCTAGCTATCTTCCTTTTCTTTCTTCATTTATTCCTTTATCTTATATCACTCCTAGTTATAGTCACTCACTCTGTCTTTTTTCCTTAGTTTCTACCTTGCCTTCCTCTTATGAAATTTCCCCTCATTTATCATTTTTTTCTATTTTTCTCCTTTATTTCCTCCCTTCTCTCTCTCATTCCTATCAAATTTCTTTTCTTTCTTTTTTCCTTTCTTTTACCCCTCTTAGTTATATTCACATGTTTATCTAATGACCCTTCTCTTTTTCCCCTTCCTATTTATTTCTTCCATTCCCCCCTCACTTTTTACCTAATTTCCTTCCTTCTTTCTTTCTCTTTTCCTAGTTATTTTGCTTCCGATCTAATTGTATTTAAATTTTATCTTTCTTCCCTCCTTATTCCCTTCACTCCCTCTACCAATCTTCCATCATCCTATCGAATTTTCTTTCTTTCTTACTTACTTTTATTCATATTACTATGTATATTTCCAATACCTACAGCACATATACAATATTTGTGTCTATCTATCTCTCAGCCTTCAGCTAACAGATCTATTACTTTTACCTCACAGAAATCCATGCATCTATCAGTCTAATCCACATCTTACTCTAATCTATAACTTAATGATGTTGTTGTTATCTAATATCCATATATGTTTTTTGTCTTTGATATTTAACTGTCTAACAATGTGATTTAGCCCTCTTGTTATGCTAACCTTTCCTCTATATTATTTGTTATCTATCTATCTATCTATCTATCTATCTATCTATCTATCTATCTATCGCATTTATCAACCATTTATATATCATTTTAGTGTATCTTTCTCATTGCTTTATATCTAACTTGATGTTTTGGTAATATTTATTTATCTCATATTATATAACTCCACCCATCCATCTAATCTTCAAATAACTATTCTATAAGTTAGTTACTTTTTTCTATTTTGTCTATTATGTAATGTGCATATCCAGAACCAATCATCTATCTATCTATCTATCTATCTATCTATCTATCTATCTATCTATTTTTTTTATTTAATATCTATCTATTTATCTTTTTTATCATCTATCTATCTATCTATCTATCTATCTATCTATCTATCTCCTAGGCAGCAAGCAGCTCACCTGCTGTCTATCCATCTACTGCAGTGCTGAGTAGAAGCTATAGCAGGTCTCTAAAGTTTGCCCTCCTTTCAGTTAGTTGCATTCCTCCTGGACCATGCAAAAAAGTGCTCTATCCCTTGGTGCTCTATTTGTGAGAGAGACTGGCTAACTGTGCCATGACACTCCCTTCCCAGCCCACCCATGACCCAGAAATTGAGATGAAAATGATATATACATATAATCAGAGATTCTGAGATACTTTGAAATGGTTAATTTTACACAGTTCCCTAGGGGGAGAAGGTAGGAAGGAGGATAGTGTGTGACCGAACAGCGACTTTAAGCTAGCTATTTACAGAGTGCATGGAGGTACTCTGCAGATATATCTGTTGTTAAAATAGGGCGATTCCAATATTCATGGCCTATATTACTAATATTACTTTGGCTTCGATACAGTAAGAGCTGAAAAAAATTGTCATGGTTGTAAATAAATTCACTTTATGAGAAAAACGCCTGAGAATGCCACTGTTGCTGAATCACCAGCTAGGAAAAGAAAGTCAATGGTACTTTTTCTTACTCCTAAGAAAGTTAGTGAAGTGAAGTGAAGAAAATAATGTTTTACTCCTTTTTACACTGTATTAAACAGCACCAATGCCTGATTTTGATTTTCTGAACTCTTACTGAACCAAGGCCTTTATAGTAAGACAACATGCTATTATGTATGTTTAGGTACTTTTTTACAATCCTAAGAACCTTTTGTTCATTATAAAATGTGGCAAAACTGGCAATGTTCCTTAAGTCCCTACCTCACATGAGTAGGGTTATAATTCACTTCTTCCTTCTAACCTTTTTTTTCTTAAAGTGGAAGTCCAGACGCTGGGTTACACCTCCCCCCACCCTGCCACTAAGGTTATCACCTGGACGGTATTTTTTTTTTACTTTACTGGCCACTGGCCTGGCAGTGCCAATAATTTTTTTTTATTGGTAATTTTAATTGCGTGTATACTTTTCCCATTCTCAATTACCAGTAAAAAAAACTGGCACCGCCAGGCCTTGGGCCAGTAAAGTAAAATAAAATATCAACCAGGTGGCAACCTTATCTGAGGGGGGACCCGGGTTACATAGAAAAAAAAAACATACCTCGGTCCAGCGCCATTCTACCGGGTCCATGCGGCTGCCGCATATAAAGACACAAACAGGCATCCCCCGCTATGTGAATGCTCCCACTTGCCCATTCAAGAGAATGGATGGGGCCACACGCAGAGCAGGGAACCCTTTTTCCCCAAGATGGCGGTGCCCAGGACCTGCCGTGCCAGGTGATTGGTGCTTGACCGCGGGCGAGGTAAAGGGTTTTCCCTTTGTAATGCCCTATTCTGCCTCAGCAGCGGGGGAGGGTGGCAGGGCGGGAGTTTACCTGGAGCCTTAGCCACTGTAATGAGCTCTGAGATCTTGGTGAATCATGACTGGACTACTAATGAGCATTAGGAAATAGCTTATACCAACAGCTCATGAATGCTGATGATGAGTCACATCCATAACCTTCTATGTATAAAGAGATATTGTAAGGGAAAGCCCTATGGATATGCTAAATGTACAGCTTGTGTTATAGAAAGGGATCTATGATGAATCACCACATAAATAGCCCACACAATGTCCTTCAACCTTTTTTAACCATAGGGAACAACGTCCAGTGTCAACAGGTCAATTAGGGAAGTAAAAAAAAACATTGTTCCTGGGGAACTGGTGGCAAATGGCTACTTTAGGCCTAGTGTGGATCGGTGAGAACAATGTGCATTGAGGTGGAAAAGTTATTTTACTTTCGTACTAAATGCTACTCTGTGTAGGAGTCCTTAATGCAGCCCTCCTGTTTTTTGTCTTATAAGATAGATCAAGAGGAATAAAACAAAAACAGCCTTTCTAGAAATATGTTCTTTGACCCCCCCCCCAGTGAAAAATTATTTTCTTTTTTAAGTATCTAACATTTAGATATATCATTCATCACTAGCATTGGTTTAGCAAGGCAGTAAGCAAATACAAGCATCAGATACTTCTTCCATTGGTAGTCTTAGTAAATAGTGGCCTGCTCAGACCTAATAAGAAAAGTCCGGTTCTCCTGACCCAACAGACTACATTATAATTTTGCCGTCTCACTTTCAGACCCCTCACTGCATACACCTGAATTGCTAATGTAAATTATGGCTCATTTACCCACTGGTCTCTGTGTACTTTTACCATATGTTCTTTTCTAAGACTACAAAGTGGAACAAAGACTAATAGAGTGGCCACACCAGCCACTCCACCTGTTGGGTGAAAGCAGTGCCGTAATGGCAGCGTATACAGGCTATGAAAACACGATTGTCAGGCAAGTTCCTGAAAGAGTTAACGTTCGCTATTTCACAGAAATAGCAGATCATGGTGAGACAGGGTAGAGAGGGGAAAGGAGATTAGTCACTAGGAAGGCTCAATGTGACATTTCAGCGCTTGCATTTCCAGGTAGGCCCATATTGAAATGAGCTGTCTGATTCTGAAAAAGTCTGAATATTTATGAAATATACTGGGGTGGAGCCTAATGTGAAATTAGAAAGTTCAATAATTCCCTATAATTCCTACATTTATTTCAAAGACATCTTAAGGCACAAGTTACAACCTTTAGATGTAGATATGGAAAGCTGCGTCAATTCCTGCACTCTCTTGTTCCGGCTACAAGAGTCATAGCCACAGTTATTAAAGTAAGAGAGAGACAGGGAGGGGCTTCAATGTTTGGGTCAATAAGCAAATCCTGAGAGACATTAAAGATAATCAGTAATATAACTACATGTTTAAACTGAACCCATGTAAAATTTTGAATTTTCTTTGAATAGAATAAGAAAGGGTTGGTACGCGTCATTTTGCTTTTGCTTTCCAAACTCCGATTGAGGAGATGCCCTTTTCTTTTGTGTCATTCATCGCTCAAACTAGGAACTTATGCTTGAAAAACAACCAAGTGCCTCAAAATGTTTTTACCTATTGACATGTTCTGTTTCAATGTTACTCATCTTTCTGTTATTTGGTGACATCCATGGTTTAACACATGCACACCCTAATGGAGGTAAAGATGAATGCCTTCCCTTTTCCTGATCTATTTTCTCTATAAAAAGGGTAATCTCTAAAAGGGAAACGACGCTCAGAGAGAGCTCTGTCCTTAGAAAATACATAAGAGCAATGATTTGGCAATTGTTTTCAGCTTCAAGATTTCTCAGACTTTAATTTAAATGACAGGATATATAATTGTAATATACTTTAGTCCCCTAGTCACAAGGAATCCTACTGTATGGCCCAGCTATTTACCGTATCAGCAGTCATTGACCTCAACCGCAGAGCGTATGGTGGATGGAGGCAGTATGTGTGGAGTACTGTTATTGTTCATTTAACATTTAAAACCCCTAGGTTATCTTTTGGCAGCTTACCTTGTTTTAATGAATAGATATATGAGTAATAATGGAATTATTAATACATTAAGTGCTATTTTTAGCTTGATAATCCTAGAGCTTGTGATGTGGAATTTGGCAGGGAACACACAAAATCCCTTTTTACATAAAGTTTCAAATACACACTGCTTTGAAAAAATACTAGCATTACTGTTTGTAAATAGTTTTATTTTAAAACTGTACCTATACGGGATTGTCCCCCCTAATGGGGTTAAATTCAAGTTTGCCTGACCCACCGAGAACCTAATTTAAATCTATTGCACTGTGGAAATAGTGAAGTATAAACGGGCTGGTTGGTGAGGTGGTCCCCAAATGCACAAGAAAAAGGATATTTTCGAACACGGGAGTCTTTGAACTACCTCCCCTGTTCTAAAAAATGTTTGAAGGGGGCTTACCGAATATCAACCGCGCCATTGTATATAATCATACATATCCAAATGTGTCAGAAAATACAAATTACACTTTATTATACTTTAGTACATATTGGTTAAAACACATTAATTCATAGAATAATAAAAACAACACATGATTTCCAAAAGAATTACAGTCATTTTTTGATGTAAGAGTAGTTTTATCTCTGTTCTTCAACCTGGGAAAACTAGTTTCGCCAAAATGGCTTCTTCAGTACCCATTGAGGTTGGTAAGCATTGCTACATATGACATAAAAATAATAAAACAATTTCATATATTATTATTAATGTTATTAAGTTTAATTCATCATAGTAGTTAAATATTATGATATTACCTGCGTCCAAATGGACAAATGTTCACCATATGACTGCACTTGTTAAAAACGGTGTTGCCAGCATCAATCAACAAACGCCTCAATGAATGGGAGATATTTAGATACCCATATGAGTGATCAATCACGCTGGGAAAAAGAATGTGTATCGCAAAGCAATGTATAAATGATTCAATGGTAAAGTACTCAGTACAGAAATAATTTATTATAACTTATCACATAGGTTTCACCCAGTGTCCATAGGTTTGGGATGGTGCTTGTGCCTTAGGGGACACCCAGTGTAGATATTAGGAATATGGATGTAAACTGTCTGCCAAGAGTAAAGAGATTAGAGGGATATGTCACATAAGCCTCACATATATAAAAAAAAATAAAAAAAAATTATATATTAAATATTTAAGATGTAGGGGGATGGGCAATACAGCCAATCATCCTGTGTATATCCCTTCTAATGCAGAGTTATTAAAATCCTAATTATTATTTTAAAACTGGCCTGATGAAAAATAATTTCTGTGGAAATGATAAATTCTGATATTAGTAATGTATTTAGTCATGCATCTACCCTGTAACTTATAATGTACCATTTCATCCTGGATAAAACATTCTATCTCTAAAATTAAAACTTTGCTAATCTTGAAAGGTCTTATATACTGCAAGTTTAAAAATAGCAGCTTGCCCAGCATTTCTAACATTCACTAAGAGGCCGATTCATTAATAGCGCCAGGTAGCGACAGATGAGCGTCAGTAGGGGCATTTTCAGAGCGCCCGCTAGTAGTCGCTGCGCTTGGCCGTTGTTCTGTAGTTGATAGCGACTCGGTTTGCCGTAATGTTGAATATTGGGTGAGGAGTCGCTATTTGACAGGTTCCGCGCTGTATGGGAGCGCATGATAGCGAATGGCCATAGCGAACGGCTCCCAGCATATTCATTAACAAATCACGCTCAAAAAATTCTCGCGCAGTGAAATGCTTGTTTAAACCCCAGTGCGCTGGCGGCGATGGGTTAAAAGTGGTTTTTTTAACCCCCAAACAACCATATTTTTGGTTAAAAAAAAAAGTTTTTCAAAACATTTTGTAATATGAATACATTAATATCAGACCTGTAATATGAATTCTGCACAATTTTTTTTTTTTTTTTACCTTAAAAAAATATCTAACATTGCAGAAGTGGTCACAGAATTTTTGACATTTAAAAAAAAAAAAAAAAAAAAAAAAAATTAATAGCAATTAATTAAGAATATTTAAAGATTGCTCCATTGAAATGCATTGGAGAGCGCCAGGTAGCGAGAGGTCATACCTGTCGCTGTTCAAGGTCGCTCGCTGGCGCTGTGGGGTGAGGCTGGAATAATGATGAATGATTCGCTATCTGGCGCTCTTTCAGTCGCTAAGCAGGATCGGCTTGATAAATGTGTGATTGCGGAGGGGAGCCGGCGTTCTCGTGGCGGTGACCGTCATTACCGTTCGCTCACCATTCGCTACCTGGCGCTATCCCTTGTTAAATAAGGGCCTCAGTGTGTTATTTACTAGAGAAAGAGCCAACACTTCAATTCACTAAAGTGCAAAAAGGGCCTCAATTTGGTAAGTCACTCTGCTGAGTTTGATGCAGAGAATTTTTCCAGATGAGGTCAAATTTTCTAAAGTGTGGAGAATATACCCAGGTAAAGTGGAGATGCTCTCCAAAGAAATGTAAACAACTTTCCAAGTGGCCACAGCATTAGGGGTAAAAAGGACATACAGAACCAAATGACCAAATACACGCTGGGGCTTAAAGTGGACCAACACCCAGGATTTTGACTATCCTGGGTCTTGGTCCACTTCGGTGGGGCACCCCCGATCGGGGTGCCCCGCTGTGTGAAACCCCTTGATCACCCTAAAAACTCACCTCTCCCCGCTCCCAGCGCCGACGGACAAGCGATTTGACAGCCGCTTGTCCGTGGCTCCTCCGCCGCCGCCTCCCGCGTGTCCCTCTTGACGCGCGCTCGCCCGCGCCGGCCTTTCACAGACGGCCGGCGCGGGCGCGCACACGCCTAGAGGGGCGCGAGGGTAAGGGGGTTTGGGGGTTTTGGGGGGTTTCACCCCGCGGGACATCCCGATCTCGGATGTCCCGCGGGGAGGGAGGTGATCAGCCCGGGAATCTTATAGATTCCCTGGCCGATCACCCGAGGGTGTTGGTCCACTTTAACAATAACCTGTTGCACATTTTTGTAACAGCTGATTGTGTTTGGCTTCTCCCAAATAATTCAGGTATGTAACTTTCATGGTATTCACCCTAGTAGTTAGTTCTAGTTAGTAGCTAGTAGGAATGTGTAAATGCCATCAAGCCAAAAAATATATTGATACTGGGTAATGCATATGCAAAAAAGGATGAGATACATGGAATATAGGAACACTTTTTATAGTGGGTTGTATAGTACATTAATAACATCAATATGAACCTAACTCAGTGCAAAGGGGTTTCATGTGCACAGTCCTGAGTATGTTCAACTTGCTTGATATCAGGTTAAGTCCTGTCTACTGTACCTCTGGGGTTGAATGTCCCGGCTTATAAGTTTGCAGTGCTAGTAAATCAGATGCCATGTAGGTTAATAAAGGTCTTTTATTGTTGTATATTTAATGCACTACCCCATAGCTCAGGAATGTCCCTCTAGAGCATGGATGAGCGCACACAGGCAGAACGTCATAAAGTACACTCTGGTGCCTGGCTGGCATTACTGGTTTCCAGCAGCAACCTGTTATTCAGGACACTGAGTCTGTGAGCTGTACGGCATTTGTTAGTGGGAAAAACCTGAAGAATCGCATGGCTAGATCTTCTCTTGTGTTGGAAGTCCCTTATTATAATTGGATACTCTTATTTAACCCTCACTGGCAGTAGACTTGGTTGGAAGATTTTGTTTTGTAGAATAAATTAAACCCTCCCTTGCAATTTGGTTCCTGGATCCTGGTTCACAGGGACACTAAACAAACTTAACCTCACCTCCTCTCCATCTTACCCATTATAGTGGGTGTATTACTGCAGTCTTTGGCAGTTTCCTGACAGTGCTTCATGTCCAATTTTGATTTTTGGAGATATTTTACTGAAGGGGCATCCCAAAATGGAGGTGATTGTTAAAAATAGCCTAGAAACATATGTGTTTTTTTAAGTAAAATAAAATGATTTTGCTCTAGCATTTAGATGCTCTTTAGGTAAATCTAGGCTCTCAGGCATACTACTACATTTGTTAAGAGGATGTTTCACATATTTTGTTGTTCTGTGTCAGTATTGCTAACTGCTAAAATCAATGCTACAAGGCTAGTCAAAATTATATAGGAAATGAAAAAACCCTTTATGGTTAATCGGGCATACATAGCTATTTCTAAACATTGGGCCATCTACTAGCTGTTAATGCCCTTTGTCCTTGGGTAGACCGGAAGTAAGTATTGCCAACACAGACCTATCATATGTTATAAGTTATACTCTCTTCTCGCTTGCTAGGTGGGTGGGTTTGGTGTTCCACATGTTGACAAAATAAATGATTCATCTGATATTGGTGGAATGTGATAGTAATGGCTTGTATAAACAGGTGAACTCCTTGGTTGTGAACTTTATTGCCGAGCATGGAACATGCATTACTTGTGTTGGGTAACCAAAGTCTTATTGACCTTTATACAAAAGTAAATTGATTAAGGCCTCCTTTTACCATCCAACCCAAAACACAAAAATGCTTGCCTTATACTGTGTTGTGGTGGATTGTGTATCTGTTAGACGTTAGCAGGTGATGAATATGGAACATGGTACAGCACACCACTGATGCTTACAAATGTTCGGTTGAAAGGCACAGGAGACATAGCAAAAAGTGGTCCATAGAAGACTGGATAGGCACCGAATGATGTGTGCTTACAAGCATTGGGAGGGGCCATCAACCAGGACCTACCCTGGGACAAAGTTGGGAGGGGCCATGGACTGGACCTACTCTGGCACAAAGTTAGGAGGAGCCATGGACTGGTCCTACCCTGGTACAAAGTTGGGAAGGACCATGGACCAGGACCTATCCTGGCACAAAGTTAGGAGGAGCCATGGACTGGCCCTACCCTGGTACAAAGTTGGGAAGGACCATGGACCAGGACCTATCCTGGCAAAAAGTTGGGAGGGGCCATGGACTGGACCAACCCTGACACAAAGTTTAGCTCCACATTAATTTTGAACACAATGATTTGAAAAAACTATTCAGTTGGTAGCGGCCATGTGTAAATAAGACCTCACTTTCTCCATTACAGATAAGGTACAGTGGTCCACACGTTTGTTTTCTGCGTGTAGCAGCTCGGTAAAATAACCATGATGTATGCCATGATAATTTTTCAGACTGTACTTTAACTTTCTATTTCTGATGTAATTAAAGTAAGTCTACTTAATATATTTAGGATTTCGAAAAAATAACCACTTATTAAAGGAAGATTCCAGTCAAAGGGTTAAAATAGGTTGCTTTCTGCTTTATCACATGCTGGCTGTCAGGGACAGCGACCTTCATTCTCCAGCGTCCCCTGATAAACCCTATAGGACTTGTTTTCTTCCGTTGGCTCATTTTTCACGGTACCCAAAATGAAATGAAATCTGAAGGGACTGTCAACATTGCAACAGGCATAGATGAGTCATTGTCTGCTACTGAGGAGGCCCTGCAGAAGGGAGAGAGTTCACTGGGAGCTATTGAGTAATATAAAGAAGGCTGAATGAAAGATTTAGCCCCTGACATCCAGCATGGGGAGTACAAAAAGTAAGATAATATAACCCTTTGCCTGGAAAGCTCATACTCCACTTGTAGGCTCACAATTGCTCCTTTCACACCTCCAGGATTAAACAGTAATGCAATTATTTGACAGTGAGCCATGACTTATCATGAGTCAAAAAATGCCATGACTGTAATGTAATTTACCCTAGTAAGATTTTATTGAACACGAAGAACTTTGGCTCTTGTTTCCTGTCAGGAGTGTACTGGCCATTCGACTTTCCATGGGTGATAATATTTATGATTATAAAGGGATAGGGACATTTACGCTTATTTAGGGTCTAGAACTGGAAGAATATTCTTTTTAATCCGAAGCCAAAATTCCTTTTACTATACAGATTATTTCAAAGCTCAGTTCTTTCCAAATTAATTTTTCTAAGAGAAACTAAAATCTTGTGTTTCTGGCTTACATAGAGTTCCTTTAGTCATTTACATTTGTTACTTAGTCAAATACTAACTGTGGGCCCCCAGAATAATTTCTTCTGGTGAGCCCCTAGAAAGTTTTCCTCTGGAGGGCCCATGGTGCTCCAGACTGACCCTGCTTTTGACAATGTGTTACCATGTGTATGTGTTTGTGTTGTATACTATCAACATACAGGGGCATCAGTGTGCTTCTGTGTTAAATCCCATTGTACACCTTTAATCTGTTTACATCACAATGTGGCATTGATGGCATGTCCCTTGTTTCTCTATAGTGAGGACCCTTGGAGAGCAGCAAAGATGATAAAAGGATATATGCAACAACACAACATCCCTCAAAGAGAAGTGGTTGATATTACTGGACTAAATCAATCCCATCTTTCTCAGCATCTCAACAAAGGCACTCCCATGAAAACACAGAAACGGGCTGCTCTGTACACGTGGTATGTGCGGAAACAGAGGGAGATACTGAGACGTAAGTATTGGGCCAACTTTTATACTTTTATACTATTTTCTTTAAATTGTTGTCTCATTTAATGGGGTCTCACTTCTCCCATGCAGCCCATCGCTCCTAGTTCGGGGCTGCAGGTCTTACCTGAAGCCCTAATACGCCCTGTTCCATTGCCGGCTCACAGTGATTGTTGGTGGGGGGGGGGGGGGGGGGGGGTCTCACTGTCAGAGACACAGAAAGACGTGTGATTGGGCAGGTGGCTAGGGACCTGGATCCAGACTTAAGGTAAGAGCTGCAGGGTGATGGGCTGCATGGGAGAAAAAGTGAGTATAGCATTTAATAATCTAATAATTGTCAGATTGTAACATCTTTCAATTGGCTAGCAGCCTTTTTGAATTTGCATCTAGCAGTATCAATGGCAATATACCATTACAGTCTTAGGAACTCAAGGAGCTGTCCTATAGGTTAAATGTATTTTCATCAGGAGCTCCCAGGACTTACCTGCAAGATAACAGATCTTACCATACCATGGGTCCAATTGAAAGTGAAATTTTAATTAGATATAATTTTATTTCTTTGGCCTTGATGGAAGAAACAATTTTTAAATAGCTGTTTAACTGTGTGTGTTTTATTAACTTAGAAATAAGTGGTCCTACAGGAAAGATGTGTGCACAGGTCCTGAGATGTTTCACCAATTTCATTGGATTAAATGATGACATACAGTTGGCTAACTGGTAGAAACACTCTAGACAAATTATTTAATGTGATTAAAAAGGATTTGGTTAAAATGGCAACAATGTGTAAAGATCAAAAATGTTTGCTCTGGGGCAATGGTGGCGAACCTATGGCACCATTGCCAGAGGCGACACTCAGAGTCCTTTCTGTGGGCACCCTCATCTTTCCAGTACATGCATCTTGGGTTTTTTCATTTGTCCCCTGCCATCAGAGCCATCAGTTTGGCACCTAAATAAAGTTTTGGGTTGCAGTTTGGGCACACGGTCCCTAAAAGGTTAGCTATCACTGCTCCAGGGCATGAGTTTCTAACCATTGGTATGTGTGTAACACTGGTGGTATGCAGCAAGGCTACAGGCTGATGTGTACCCGTACTTGATCTGCTGCCATCTATACCTCTACAAGGTGATTACAAATATTTAATGGTTATATGCCTTTTGGGGCATGTCATACACTTTAAATGGATGTGCGTTTTATACTTGGCTTTAGGTGACTGTCAACTCAGATGCACCACCCAGGTGGTACTCAAAATTAGAAAATAGTTCTTGATGAATAAAAGTTTGGGAACCCTGCTCTAAGGCAACCTGAAAAAGTCCAGCAAAACATCTCCTTGTTGGGGCTTCAAAGCCTAATGAACATGTCTAACCCCCATGAAATAGCCATGAATTAGAGGTATAAGGATTAGGATTATCAGACGTAAACACTGGCGTCCATAAGATATACACGATAGGTAGTATTCTAGCTACCACAAAGCATATCATGCTTGGATGAACATGGTATTTAACTCCTATCTTTCTTTCAGGGCTGGCTTGAACTAGCCATTCTTGATGGAATATTGTAAGCAGGACAATTAGAGCCTCAGGGAAAAGTTTATTAGGAGCAGCCAAACTAAAACTACATGTTGCATTTTTTTTTGTTTGTGTTACTTTATTTCCTTTGGCTAGACATTTCTCCCATTTCTTTTCAGAATTCAACCAGACAATCCAGGGTTCTGGAAATATGACAGACAAAAGCAGTCAGGATCAGCTGCTATTTCTCTTTCCAGAGTTCACTCAGCAAAATCAAGTTACTGGGCAATCTGATGATTCCTGCTCAGAACCTTCAAGCAAGAAAATGAGACGGAATCGCTTTAAATGGGGCCCTGCATCCCAGCACATTCTCTACCAGGCTTATGAAAGGCAAAAGAACCCCAGCAAGGAAGAAAGGGAAGCTTTGGTGGAAGAGTGTAACAGGTAATAAAGAGGACAAGGACAATCTCATAATCTAGGTTCCATCCATGAACAGTTGCAGATTTACCTAATGTTATGACTTTTTATGCCACCTTTTACTTATACCCTACCTTACCAGTCAGAAGGTCCCATCATCATACTAACTAAACGTTCACATTTACATTATTAAAGAGTAGGCTCCCTCAGTTTGTAACATTCTATTCACCCCTTTATCCCCCTATGTTAAGTCCATAAAAAACAACTCACCGGTGGGGGGAAGGGGTGACTGTAATCAACGCGGAAACTGAAGATAGGACCTTGAGTGACAGGTCAGTCACCCAATCCCGAGCAGCAGTGTAACTTGTACTGGTCTTTCACTAAAGTCCAAATAAGAGTTGCCTTGGCTAGTCCCAAGACATAAAGAGATGATTTGCATGGATCCAACCAATTCAAGTTGGGTAAATCTATTTATCCTTGTGTTTCGCACCTTGTGTTTGGTGTAAATCCTTTCCATTCTAGGAAAGCACCTCTTTTCCTAAAGTCCAAATGCCACTCAAGTTCACTGCTGCCATGCTGAGCCCCCCCACCAGTATCAGGGGAGAATTTTGGAGATCATGTTAGAGATTTTATTATTTTAATGCCCCTTGTGTATGAGGGTTACAATACGCTTGAACTTCTTCTTTAAAATGTAACTTCAGTCAAGTATGACCCCCCTGCCCTGCCACCCTACTCTGGTACAATTAAAACCCTTACCCAATCACAGGCCACAGAAAAAGACATGAAGCAGCATCCACCAGGTCCATGTGTGCGCCCGCCACTCATTTACTTGAATAGGCAGGCGGAAGTGCACACGGACCCGGGGATGCGGCACTGTATCTTCAGACAAGGACGGCGGCGCCCAGGATCCGGAGCGCTGGAGGAGTGGCGCAGGCGCCTGGATAAGGTATCGTTTTTTTTTTAGTTACAACCCTCCGTCCTGCCTCAGTGCCAGGGTAGGGTGGCAGATCGGGGGGAGGGGGCATTCCACTTTAAGCTTCTAGGAAGGACCTAACTTTCTCTGCAACAACCCCATCTCTATTTCTTCTCGAAATGTTGTATCTTAAGACTCTATGGGATTTGTACAAGTAGATTGTAAGGCGTGTAATCATTCTGAACATTTGGTAGGATGAGGACCTCAGGGGAACAGTTCCACTCCTGAATTTATTGAAGTGTCAGGAAAACAACCAGTGATATATTTCATTATGGATCAATTTGAACCCTGTTTAGTGATATGTGCACAGACCTGTTTTAAACTCTTCCAAAGACAGCATTTTTCATAATGTATACATTTTTGCAAATATTAGCACAGGTATTCATACTATGCGTCTGTTTCTAGAATAGAAATAAACGATTTCACATGCTTAATGCTCTGTACGTTCTTTTGTTGCTTATGTTTACAGAGCGGAATGTTTGCAGCGAGGTGTTTCACCATCAAAGGCGCATGGATTAGGATCCAACCTGGTCACAGAAGTCCGTGTATACAACTGGTTTGCTAACAGGAGAAAAGAGGAAGCGTTTCGGCAGAAATTGGCTATGGATGCCTACAGTACGGGATCCACACATCCACACAATATTACTCCGCTTATGTCACATGGCTCTCCTCACCACGCTCAGTCCAGTTCTTCCCCACCAAGCAAACTGCAAGGTAAGAATGCAAAATATGTGTATGGAAAATACTCCCAAATATTTCCAAAATGGACCCTATAAGCCCAGGTCTTTGGCTGGGGAATCAAATGGCTACAAAAATAGCACCAAACATACATTATTTGCTTACAGGGTCATTTTTGAAAAAATGATGTTGATATTGAAATGAACAGGAGCAGCACAAATGTGTTTGCACACAGGCTTATTAGACAAGAGTGATGGTGACACTGTAATGATAGAAGAGTCACTCTAATGAGCTCTATTAATCACCCCCTTCATAAGACTGATTCCATCAGAATTAATAACGGAGAGGTTATCTTTTCGGTCAGCTACACATTTTGCCACTGGATTAGGGTTTCTGTAGTCTCTTAAGGAGTGAAAAGAATGGAAGTTGCCTAGTTTTCGGAGGAGTGGCACTGTCTGGAATGTTCATATGAGCAACACTGTTTAACCTTTTTGAGTGCTGTCTAACATACAGTATACTATGGCATATTTCTGCTTCCAGGAGGCCAACCGGGTAGATTTCCTTTTACGTTAATATTAATTGGAATGTACATGAGGTCACCACCAGTTAGACCAGGAAGTGTCTGGCCAAGCGGGGGTAGAAAAAACATCTTACTAAATCGATTATCTATTTTACTGGATGACAACTAACACTGGCATTTGTTCTGTCGGTTTGATAAATATGCTTCACTAATACCACAGTTTTATTACGTGGTATATTTGCTTATACTCTTTAGGTAGGAATATACACTCGATTCCTGGTTTTCAGGAAAGGTATTTTCTCTATAGAGGAATTTTATCTTTTGTTTGTATTTGATCTTTAGACATCGAAAGATCGCGAAGCACTGAGAGGGCAGCTTCAGATATGTGATTGTATGTATAGGCCGTAGTCCAAAGATGTCCTAAGATATTATCTTCAGACAAAGCTTTCCCCTGTCTTTTCATTGGTCTGCATCTTACATGATTTTCAGATTACATTTTTATTTGCTCTAAAAAGTAGCATCTCATGTTTGTATTTATTTAAAGACATGGGACAATCATCACCTGATAGAGTTGCAAAGTACATGTCAACAGTATCTACACATATGGCTGTATGAGAGGTTTGCATTGAATCTGCCTATTAGGCTCATTGGATATTTATAGTCAGCTCTGTGAAACATTTGCTCCCAATGTAGAATAAGGTGGCTTTTTGCACCTGACCTTGTTTAAGCTACAGCCTATGACTAGCAAAGCTGCAACTACTGTCACAAGATAGCTTAGTATTGGTCCCTTTTGAAGTGCTAATGTGCACTTTAACTCCCCCTTGTGTGCAAGATGCCTTGACCATGGGTAGAGCCTCATGCTTCCTCTTTCTGGGTCTCTTTTGTATTTTGAAAGGCAAGCAGCTCAAACCCATACCTGCTACCTTGAAGTTTGTCTATGGGTATGGTCTGTATGTGCTTTGCACAGTGTTACATTACACCATATGAAGTAGGTATTGCTTATTATTACGGCCCAGAGCGCAGTGCCCCAGAGATATTTAATCAGTTGGCCCTGGAGTACTTTAGATTTCAGGACTGGCACAAGACATGGTTCAGATCAGTAACATGTATCTTGTTAGTGTTGTACTGGAGGTTGCATCATGCAGTGTAGATTGTATTAATGACATTGGTTTATTTTGGTGGCTACTGGCAGCTTTACACCATTGTAGTTGGTGTGTGGCCAGGTGATAAGATTCCAGACTGGAGATCTGAGATGAACAGTAGAGCAGGAGGCATTGTATGATAGCAAACCCATTGTGTCTTTACCTGCAATGAAAACATCAGCCAACTCTGAAGTCAAACAAAAGAAAGCAGACTTTGACAAGCACAAAGGTTAGGAGGGGGTCAGGCTGGGGTTTTAGCTCACATCTTTCTCTGAAGCACTGCCCACGTATTCAGACATTTGTGTGTTAATTCAACTTCTGTACCCAAAGGTGGACCTACAGCAAAAAGGTGATAGAATATCTGCCCTTACAACACTAAAGCTTCAGTAGCACTTTTCAGTACTAATAGTGGCCAAACGGTTCCATGATCTGTTATAACAGTGGTCCCCAACCCTGTCCTCAAGGCCCACCAACAGGCCAGGTTTTGCAGATCTCCACAAAGATGCACAGGTGGAGTGATTAGTGCAGCTGCAGAGCAATAGAGCTGGCTATTTGGAGATCCAAAAAACATGACATGTTGGTGGGACTTGAGGACAGGGTTGAGGACCACTGTGTTATAATGCCTCTGCTTATGGTATTAGCTTATGAGGGAACGCTTGTGCAAAACCAGCTACCACCAGAAACCTATGTGCACGCAAAAACACTGCACTATTGGTGTTAGTATTGTCTTTGGGAGGTGTCCTTCCTCCAAGGCTCCATGTGTCCTGGAGTCTTGATTTACAAATTTGTTGAAAATGACCTTACTTCACTGAAAAAATGTACCTAAGATAGAGACAGGCTGTCTCTCGGGGAGGGTGAGCAGGATGATTGCCCTGGACACCAAGGCCATTTGGGGTACACTTATCCCGGCTATTCTCTTTTTAGCAGATAAGTCAGGGCCTCTGTTAGTGGTGCAGGCCACAAGACAGGCTCAGACATAGGGCAAGGTTGCTGTCTGTTGCTATGGTAAACACATAACATGAAACATACAGCAGCATCCCTATAGGATGGATGAGGAGGGGGGCATATTTATTTTGCCTAGAAACTGCTCAGCGTGGAGAACATAATCAAGTGCCCAAAAATTGCCCATTTCCCAAAGAATAATAGGGTCTCTTTAACCTACCTATAGTTTCTGTAGAAACTCTTTTTAGAGCAACAGAAGTAGGTTATCCCGTGGATGCCCTTCCAATATTTTGAAGTTGTTAAAACCCATTGGGGCTCCATGTTCCAAAATAGCCCATGTGTTCTCAATACAACAGATGAAAGGTCACACAATGATATCCAATTGCCACTCTGGAACCCTATAGCAGTCATATTGACTGATTCACAGTGGCAAATCCTATATCTCCATGTGCTATTTCAGTTGTTGAGTTAGAACATGTGCAGTAATGAAGCCATTCCCAGACTAATTCCGGCCACCATACCACTATGAATTACGCTTTATATGTAGGTTTATAGCTGTACAGTATGACAAGCTCAAACAAAAACATTTGTCGAGTTATTATAAATTTGAACACTGAGACTTGCTTTGACATGTGTATAGAAGTGTGATAAAAGTCTTTCTTGGCTTAGAGTACGTAACATTCGCTTTATGTATGAAATGACCTGTAAAGACCTGTCTGCAGTACTTTGTACAATAGTTGTAAAATATTTACATACTGTAGCTTTTTGCGTGAAAATGCAACTGGTTGATATTGGGACTATTGGTTAAGAGGAGATTCAACATTTTCCAGGCTTTAATGGGATGACCAAAATGTGACCCTAATTCAGGAATGTCCCACATAATAGAATGACAGAAGTTCTGCTCTCTGAGACAGATAGCATTCAAGATGCCCCAAAACTGAACACTGTCAGCAAAGTCAGCTGTTTTCAGTGTCGGTCACTGGCTGGGCTATAATGTACCAGCATGTAGCCTGCTGTTGTCATGGTATTGTTGCCTTTATGCATACTCAAGACAATTAAATTGTACCTTTGTACAAGCCTTGTAGTCTTTGATGTGCCCTCATCCTTCTATTGCGTACTCAGTCACACCATGACACCCTTTGTTTTTATTCTCTTAAAGGGACTGCAATTACTGTACAAGTGTTCATTTATCTTTACCCAGAAGGCCTCTTAGACTTGTAGTTTATTTTACTGGTACTAGACTGAGACAGCAGGAGCTGTCCTAGGGTATAGGAGGTATAGTGGCAACCTATTCTGTAGCTCTCTTTTACCAGCCAGGACTGATGGTTACCTTCATAATACTTTTTACTGAATTAGAGGTCACGAAGGTCGGGTTGAAATTGATTGAATTAGTTGGAGACTGGTGCACGCATTGATTAGATTCCATAAAAGAAGGACATTTACACAGGATATTTATTTTTTAACACTAAAGTACAATGGTACAAATGTAAGCAGAATAAACTTTTTTGAGATTCCAGTACAGGAAAAATACAGACAGAAATATACACACTTTATAGAATGCAATAAAACCAAGAGTTGTTCTTAACATTTTTGTCAACCAAATGTGTGATATAGGCAAAACACGGCGTGTTTGCAATATTTTTTTTTTTGATAAAAGCTTAAATGTACATTTTCCTAAATAAATAATGTAGGTTGTAGCCCAAAATTAGTTTTTAAAGGAAAGGAGATTTCTAGGAAAGGCAGCATCACCCATGGGTAATGTCTCCCAAGGATTTAAAGCATAATTACAGATGTACAAGGCACCTCAAGTGCAAGGGGCCATACTTAATTAATAAAAGTTCAACCACATTTAATTTAGAACATGTATAACACAGAGTTGAGTGCATTGTATTTGTGTTGCCATAGAATTTACCGTTTACTTTTTAGGCTAAAAATATTTTTTTGGCAAACGCATTGCTAATTCATGAATATTGCGGTGTTTATTTTGATACATATTTACAAAATGCTTGCTCCTAATGCAACGGAGAGGTGTGAACAGAGTCATGGCATCCATCTAAGAGAAATACAAGTACTACTAGCTTAGTTTTTCAGAATCAGAGGTTGCGAATGGCATAAGGACCAGACCTGTTTGAAATGTGTTCCAAGCAGCCCCTATTACTTTGAACTTTAATACTCCACCCCCAGACTAATTTGAATAACTGAGAAGACCTTGTTGAAGCTAATTCAGTTACATCACTGGGTTTGCCATAAGAATGTTATTGCTTTAGTCCAGTTCACAAGCCATCTTGCTGTGTACAGTTTCAAATTTTAGACCTAAAACATTTTCTTACGACATTTGTAAAAAAATAAAGGTAAACTTTATTCTAATGGGGAACAAATTTGTTGTATGTGAAGGCATCTTTGCATTCATATGAACAAGGAACCCCTGTACTGTAGCTCTTTTGAAGGGCACAACAGGACATCATTCACATCTGACTAGGGACGAGTTCAGAGGTCAATTGCCTAAATGTTGCTAGCTGCCGAAAAGTGTATGTATACATATATATTTAACCTTTTTGAACTGCATGTAATAGTTTTTATTACTTTCAAACATAATGGCCATGTTACCTAATGCATCAATGCAGGGAACACCTAGATTTTGCCAGAATGGCCCATATATGAGGAAAGGAAAGCTGTTTATACAAATTATGAGCTTATCACCAATCCATCTAGTGAGTCTTATTTTAAGGAAACAATTGACCGATATTCAATAGTGTAACTTCTAGACCCTCAATTTTAAGTTCACAATGTTTTGCCCATACTACTGCATGTGATCAATTTACAACATCCTGCCATTCACTGGGGATGCCAAAAGACATGAAAACCTTTTATCTAAGGTGTCTGTAGGCTTTGTCCACTTGGATCCTCAAAGAGGGTAAACAGTGGGCATTCCTACAGTCTACTAAGGGCTTTCTGTGTGCTGGAGCTGGAGAGACTCAATAAGACAAACTATTTAGTTCACACTTTCACATTCATATGGACCCTCACTATTTTGGATGGTGGTTTAGCTGTGTTGTCTACCATGCTGGCATCCAACTACCTGTGTAAATTTCTTTTAGATTAATGGTCAATAAAGACACTTCTGTTGGGGTACCATTAATAAAAAATGTTAGTAATGTCATTAATTATCTAAATTAAAGGTATGCAATGAATTAAACTGTTTATTTGTCTTTAGCTACTCTAGTTCAGAAAATAGAAGAGTTATGACCATCATTATGTAGCTTTAGGTTGAGGAAGTGGCAGGGATCCTAGAAACATTATTTGGCCCAGAAAGAGGATTGTTTATACCTGCAACAAAGAGAGGAAAGGGTATATTTTTCTACTCAATGGTTAGGACCATACCAACCACACCTTTTTCTGCTGGTACTGAAAACGTCCATACTGCTTTAGAATCTACACTGGGCCTAATGTAGACCTGACAATGACAAGTTGAGCTTTCTTGAAGGAAATCGTTAATAAATCAAAATGCAGGAAATAGTGAAAGTGTTATCCATAGCACCTAATGGTTTGCTACACCTCCACCTTTCCCTATAACATCACATAGATCTGTCATAACTAATATTTAATCCAAGGACTGGAAATATAACGAGGGGACATCCATTAATCCACTAAGGTTAAGGGAAAGATGCTTCTTGCACTGACATAGAAGGGGATTTCTTACTGTACAAGACTATGGAACTCTTTACCAGAGGAGGTAGTCATGAGAAATACACTAAACAACTTCAAAAGTAGCCAAGATGCCTTCCTTGCATGTACACACAAGATGCAAATGTCCAGCTACGGCTGCTAGACCACTAACAATCAGCTTTACATAACATGTTACTATGAACATACCTTTAAAACAAATTGGCCCAAAGCATAGCTAATTTAAACATCTATTCTTTTTAGAGAGCCACTGATCAATGCCGCAAGAAAACTTCTGCATGTCTTCAATACAAAAACAATAGCCTGAGGGGTCAAATTTAAACAGTAGTTGAAAGACAACACAATGGTTCTTGCATTGCCAGTTTCTGTGATATTGGAAGTTGGTTGGCAAAGAAAGCTTTCAGACTCTGATTAGACTTCTACCTCTTTTCCATCTAATTTTATTACAAGTAGTTGGCTATAACCCTATAGACTACTTATGAGATACAGGATAAAAATGTCATGGCTTAGCTTTTCCTGTTTCATTCATGCATGTGTTTGGCTCACACAAACATGACTGAACTCGATAATTGATTGTAGCCCTTATTTTATCTGCTACAAATACATTTCTTAAAGTGAGTGGTACTTTTATTTTAAGGGGATGCTAGTTTACAGCTTACAGCTTTGTGTCGCCATACTTTAGGTAACCATAGAGACTTGACCTCATAATAGTTGCCTGGGCTGGCACGGCTATTATTACACCTTGATACGCTTGCTAATGCATGAAGATTGTAAAACCGAAGAGCTTGAGGCTATTGCAGTAAATGAGAACTGCAGTGTGATTGGAATTACTTAGACATAGGTGGCTGATTCAGGTGATTGGGCACAAATGTTGGCCATTTACTCTTGTAAGAGAGTGAATGGAAAATAGTAATTTTTAGTATGTTCCTAGGGATGACCTCACACTATGTGAGTGGCTCTTTTTAAGAAAGCTGGTGGACCCTCCCTTTCTTAAGTGTTAGCTTAGGACTAAGTGCAAGTTTAGCTAATAAAGCATAATGTGATATATGCAAAAATTTGCTAATCAAACAATTCAGTTTGAAGAAGTAATGGGCCTTTTTATCAGAGTTTCCTAAATGAGAAGGGTCAGGATTGGAATAAGGAATCACAAAAAGGATAAAATGGATTATTTGATTACTTATCATGACACCGTTCACCTTTGTTTACCTTCGTAGCAATGGGAATTGAATCGGTAGTAGCATATAACAGGTGATACAATGCAACAATCATGTCAATCAAAAACTAATGATCACTCCTAGGGATGACATACATGGCTCCACTGTTGCTTAGTTGTTGCTTATTTCAGGTATATGTGCCCATCTGAGTGATCGCAAACCATTATCTCCTATTATCTGTATTAAGCATAGGAATCCATTAGGAATGGCATTATTATTATTGTTTATTTATAAAGCGCCATCATCTTTCGTAGCGCTGTACAAAGTAGTACTTACAGACAGGGTAGAAACATACAGTACATGTCAGATGCAGTGTTACAGAGTTAACAATGGATATTTCGAATACAAGATACAATAGAAAAGAGAGATTTGGCATTTGAGGAGATTCCAGATAATTCTGTCTTCACCTGTCAATAATATCATTTATACTTTTTATCTCTTTCTCTTCACCATATGATCAGAAAAGTATCAGTTCTTGCACACAATAGGTTGGAAAACATCATTGCACAATTCAATGCACTTACAACAGTGAATGTTCAACGCCCAGGCAGTCTGAATATTACAAACACCGAAATCAGCAAATTGACCTTAACACTCATTAGAGTCTCTCTTTTATATATCAGAGTAGAATACATTTAAGTAGCAATGTCAGTAACCTTGAAATGCTCCAGGTTAGTGCAAACTTTAAATTTACTGTTCTATTCAGCATGCTGACATGTGCCTACATTCTGAGGGTGAAAAATCTTGCAGGTTTATTGGGGTAATAAGGGCTTTGAAACCACTGCTGGGTGGGTTGGGTTAGCTGCAATAAACAGATTTATGATGGACATAAAATCCGCATTTTATAACTTTTTGTGACATAATAACTCTCAAGGAGTATGAATGTCAGGATATTTAAAGGACTGCGTTACTAAGGGCTAAGCCGTTCTCATACTCTAGGAGTAATAATATAACTCTGTTGATGTTTTATGTTCTCCAAAGCATTACATGTAGACACGTCATAAGTGGAGGTCTTCCTTTGAACCGACTTATGTTCTTTTGACATATGTCAGTGTGGTTTTTCAAATAGTTGCTCAACTCCCATAGTTGCCCCACCCCCATCTCAGACTCCTTATCTTTATTGACTTACTGATAAGGGCACACTTGGTTGCCAGGCACTGCAGAACAACGGTGGGTTCACTTAATACATTTACAGCACTTGACAGAATGACAGAAACATTGTAACTTTTTATTGGTAAAGCCCTGCATGAGACATGGCAGGGGGCTAGGCCACTTTAAAGAACAGATATACACATACAAGTAGATTTAAAGGTAAATATGACACATTCATCTCTGGACCTGATGTTTCTGACATAGATATTTTCTGGTGCTTGAGAAAAAAAGACTTTTTGTTAGTATATGTGTTATCCATAATTAACAGTGGAAAAGTGAAGAAATAAGGCGATATGCTAATATGATGATATAAGAGCTGCCGTATGTATTCTCACAAGCTACATTTTTAATATACTAAACCGAAAAAACATTTTGCCACATTTGTTAACTATTTATTGTTTTTCAGCATTGTACCTTACATTATTTTGGAGGGCATATGCTACCCCTTCCACAGCATAAGTACTTAATATATGTTTAGGGTAGTTACTGCATTAGCATTTCTTTCTATTAAAATGTGAACAGGTTTTTCCACATTTTTTATTGGGCTGCTCCCAATTCACTGGTATTTATTAAGAGCTAGAAAGCATGTCCACGAAAGATACATTTTTTTAAAACCTGGAAATAACAGCTTCTCATGGGGTTTTATTAAAATATGAATCCAAATGCTTTTGGGTATATTTATTTTGGTACACAATTTTTTTTTAATTTATTGGGTGTACAATTGTAATCTACAAGGCATAATTCTCATATTATGTCTTTAGGTTTAGTTTAGAATTTAGGAGATTTAAAGTGTTGACATTAGTGAAAAATGTATGTATGCTGATATAGCTGCAACTAATAATTGTAATATTTGTGTATAATACAGTATTTAATTTATTTAAGAGCAAATCCGATTATTTTATGATAACAGTTCATTCTTGAAAGTAATGTTTGCTTTGCTTGATCATCAGTGGGGTTGTATGAGAAAGGTTGAACTCTCTGGACTCCCTTGTTTCAAGCCTAATAACTATGCAGCTATGCATGAGGTTAAGAATACGGCTAAAGAATGTGTGTATCATTGCCTGGGTTAATGAATGTATGCACTGTGTGAAACTAGGACTCCTCTATCGGTAAATGCGTGCTTACAACAAACTTTTAGCAATGCTTGTAATAAACTAGGCCTAGGCAGAAAGGCTAAAGACCCCTAACCAAATCCACCCACCCGTCTGTCTTTCTAAAATAAGCCAGATTTGGGCAATAAAATAAAAAAAAACAACTCACCAGATCACCATGATTCTCCTCCAATCCGGTGTTTGTGTGGTGGACACAGCAAGGAGCTGTGAGCTGAGACCTTGGGTGGTAGGCCAGTCAACCAATCTTTAGAGTGGTGCGGCTGCAGCTGCTGCTGGGATTAGGTAACTGACTTGCCATTCAAGTACCAGTCACGGTTGTTGTGCAGGGCACTCAGGGTCGCAATTCAGGTTTAGTGAGGGGGAGGGGCTTGGCTGGAGGATTGACCACATTTCTTTTTTGCCATCGGTCTTTGTACCAGGGCCAGCCTTTGGGAAGTGCAAAGTGTGCCACTGCACAGAGTGCCATGGTCAAAGGATGCCTTAAAGCTGGACCCTCCCACTCAATGTCCTAACATGCTCACCCACCAACTCAATGTCAAACCAGCTGATTCCTTATCACAATGTGGGATGCCCCACTGTGTTGAACCTTCTGGCATCGCCAGGCCTACCCACATTGCAAGCAATCCCATACACAGGCTTTTATCTAATCAGCACTCTATACTGTATAAATACAGAGCATAGAACTATTTTGTTCACAGATCCCCGCACAGAGAACTGGGAGCAGCTGGCATCCTCCAGCATTGCAGCTCATCAGCTGGGAAAGGCGGGGATGTGGCCCACTATGCGGATGCTTCCATGGTAAATATACCTGCAATCTCGGGTTATTTTACAAAGTTGAGAATTCCACATTGGGATCCCCCAGAGATAGGAACAGATAGAGATCAGACAGAAAATACGGGTTTTGGTCCAATTTGAAGCAGGCCGGCAGTCAGAAATGAGAATGAATGCCCCCACTTATGCATTGTGTTCCCGCCGGCTGCCATTTCACCACATCACAGTAGGCCAATGGTGAGGTAGTGCAGAAGTGTGTCGGGGCGCCTTTCTGTAGTCTCACACAGGGCACCTTCCATTCTAAGGACAGTCCTGCTTTAGACTATATATACTTATATATTTTGAAGCCAGTGGTTTGACACATTTTAAGGTCTTATCTAAGGACAGCTTAATGAAATATTTGCATATATTTCTTATTTTACAGGTAGAGGATACAGTCAGCAGGGGAACAACGAGGTGACATCCTCATCAACTATTAATCACCATGGTAACAATGCCATGTTAAACAGCCAGTCAGTCCTCCAGCAAGTTTCCCCACCAGGCTTGGACCCCGGCCATAACATGCTTTCACCTGATGGTAAATTGGTGAGTACACCTGGCCTATTGTAGCACAGAGCTGATAAGATAAGCGAGACAAGCAAGCAAAATACACAGTATTTTTTTAGGTTCTCACAGGGTCAGCAGTAAACAAAGAGCCATTGTGGATGAAAAAAAAAATCTTGAATGCACAGTTTGCTCTAAAAAGCAGTACTCTGACCCACTTTAAGACCTTTTTTGAAGCTGACCAATAAATGTAACAAAGAGCTGTTCACTTTTTATTGATTAAATGCCTTACAAAGTAGGAAAGTGGGTGGAACTGTGTTTGTTTTTCCTCACAGATGACATGCACCATGATAAAACTGGCTCTCCTAAAGCCTTCTCTTTAAATGAGTAGGTTAGGCGTAGACGGGACACATTTTTTCACTCGAGGCAAAATACTTTCCCTTTTTTTTTTGTTAGTTGCTGTCTACTTTATTTCACATGTGTTAGTGTTTAGTACACAAGGTTCGGATGTGTAGGTAATGTGATAATTATCTTGCAAAGCCTTAACAGTTTAGAAATCTGCTAAACTCCTTAAACCAAGACAATTCAATCATATCCCGGTGTCTGTTAATGCTGAGAAGGCCTCAGAATGACAGTTACAGAGCTCTGACTTTCTTTGGGGCTGATTTAAAGGATGTTTTAAACTAAAATGCATTGCCATCAATACAAAGTAAAATTATAATTTTAATCTCTTCTAATAGATTCTCTTGCATTTTGATAAATTAAAGCAAAATCTGTTGCAAATATATGCCCCATAATGGAACTGCATTTATTTTATTTAGTCTTCCTAGTCTTACAAATGACACAAACTATACTGATGCTACTTATTGAGCTTTAGGACTTCAAGTGCTACTATGGCTCTAAAGTTGTGCAGCACCCATAGAACTTTGAGGTGCACCAGGTTGGGGGTTGGGTATCTTGGCAAAGTATTCCGAAAACACTGTTCTATTAGGCTGAGTGTCATGTTCAAATCCTATTAAGAGTAGGTCTTGAATTTTGTTGGTTGTTAAAAAAACATGTTGGTTAAAGAAATGTCCTCCCATTCCAGGTTGACCTCTGGGTATAGGGGGATTTAAAATGTAGAAATTGGGGTTAAAAGGCTGCTAGTCTTACATTACATGTGTCTTTTGTTTTCCTTTAATGGTAGAACAGTTGGATGTTTTAGCGTATACAGTTTATTTTCTTATGTCCATTTAATTGTTGTGCTCGGAATACAAAAACCTATATATAAATATGTATTTTGCTTGGTTTTCTTTCCAGATATCTGTTTCTGGAGGTGGACTACCACCAGTGAGTACGCTGACCAATATTCACAGTTTGTCACAGTCAGTCCATCACAATTCCCAACAATCTCAAAACCTCATCATGGCCCCCATCTCTGGAGTCATGGCAATTACACAAAGTAAGTAATTTTGATACTCTATGGATTAAGAAGATATTTTGGGCAGTTAATGGGATTTACACTAATGGCTTAATCTTGATACTGTCTTTGAAAGTGATTTGTTTTTTTATTTATTTGAACTTTATTGTATGTTTATTACATGCATTGTATGCAGATAAGTAATTAACCTTTACAAACAAGACAAAATGTAAAAGGAACAACCTTAAAACATGTATTGACCAAGAATTTACTTTAAAGATGCATTGACCACAACTTTCTTTCTTGCCCATAGATCTAAACACCAGTCAGGCGCAAAGTGTCCCCGTCATTAACAGCGTAGCCGGAAGCTTAGCAGCCCTACAGTCAGTGCAATTTTCACCACAGTTGCACAGCCCGCATCAGCAGCAAATCATGCAGTCTTCCTCTGGTCACATGGCACAACAGCCGTTTATGGCAGCAATGACTCAACTTCAGAGCTCACACAGTAAGTATTGTCATTAATCATTGCTGAAGTTTAATGCTTTTGTATTTAAAAAAAATGATGTTTGTTTGATCTATATTTCTATACAATTTGTGATTTAAACTTTAAAAAAAACACTTTTTTTCGCAGATATATGTAACCACAATTTGCTGGCTTAGCCCCAAACAATCCTAAATTAAGACTTTAATGTGTATTAGTATTTTCCAAATGTTATTGGGTTGTTTAAATCTGATGGCTGAGCTAATGCTTATGTCTTTTGATGTTCACAGTGTATGCACACAAGCCGGAGCCTCCCCAGTATTCACACACATCCCGATTTCCCTCCATGGTGGTCACAGATACATTATCAAACATGTCTTCCAGTAAACAGGTAAGGTTTACATTTAGAAGTCAGGTGATAAGATTATTTCAGATACTGGTTGATCTCATGCAGGTTTATTTGATTTACAAGGCCTTAACTAAAGAAAATCGCATTAAAGGCACATTATTCATTTATTTAGCAAATTATTATAATCAACATTTTGTAGAAAGGCCTCAAAGGTTTGTCAACTGTAAATTCTTAGCCATATAACAATATAAATAAAAACTCATGAAAAGCTGTTGAATCTGTCATTTTCAGTTTTCATAACCAGGGCTTTCTTCAAATAGCTCTGGTTATGCTGATGCTCCCATTATCTTCTTTAAATGAGGCTTCCAAGCCTCAAAAATTATACTGTGAAGTTACAATGCATTTCGTCTTTCCTGAGCAGTGGACGTGTCCACTTGTAGGAGCTATCAGCAGTCAATGAGCCACAACTGAGGTGGTCGGGTTTGGGGGGGGGGAGTTGCCAAAGGCAGGGGTAAACCATAGTAACTTCCTCTTCCTGATGCCGCACTGAGGGAAACAGATTGATTGGTGATTGGGTTTGAGGGGGAGGCACCACTGGGAGAAACAAATGGCAGGAACTGATGCAGCTAAAGGTAAGCTGCATCAGCATGCATTAAGTGGAGAAAGCTGGACAAGATGGAGTTACCCGCAGTGGCCCCAAATCCCCCTCACTCAGGACATGCAATTTTGAATGCATGCCTACCAAATAACCTTGTGATTAAAAGCTCCATTCAATAGGGACCAATAAAAGAGGCATGCATTGCAGTGTTCCCTGTTGATAGAGCTCCTTGAGGAAAAGTAACCAAAAGTCTCAAATGGTGCCGGGTGGTGGTTTTGGAGCCTAAAACAAAAGAAATTGAAACCCATACCTGGCTAGCTGCCCCATAGAGGAAGTGAGGATATCTGTAATGGTCGGCACTGCCGGAGATAATGAGTGACAGTATTCTTACTGATTCATTGCAGCAGCCAATGCACTGCTTTTGCTGTGATTGTGGGAAAAGACTGTCCCTCATAATCTTCAGCAGCCAAGATGTCAGAACTGCACAGAGCTTCTGGAGTGACAGCAGACTACATTTGGACTAGTTGAAAATCTTCTTTTTGTTTCATTTCTTCTTAAACCTGCGGAGCTCAGGCGTTAGGAGTGGGGCTTTTATAGTCTTGGTCAGTATCACTTTATTATGGAGTATTCAGATTCACTTTAAAAAAGGAAAGAAAAAAACGCACCAGCTAGTATCAAAGTACCTAGTAGTAACTGGTGTGCCTGGTTGGCAAGAAATTACAATAATCTCCAGAGCATGGGATCCCACAAGACCCCAAAACAATGCCTAACCAAACAACTGGCACCACCACATACTCTTATAACAAAATATATTCAATTTATTATTCATCCAATACAAAAAAAGTTTAAAAACAATTAAAAAACACATCTCATGAGGGGGAGGACTACAAGAACACATGTATGCCTAGTACATCTATATACATACAATTATTAACCCCGTGTTATCTTCAAAAACATCAATATACAATATCAACCAACTTATATAATGTGTATAAACTATCCTATATACATCTATATACATACAATTATTAACCCCGTGTTGTCTTCAAAGACATCAATATACAATATCAACCAACTTATATAATGTGTATAAACTATCCTATATACATCTATATACATACAATTATTAACCCCGTGTTGTCTTCAAAGACATCAGTATACAATATCAACCAGCTTATATAATGTGTCTAAACTATCCTATATACAATCCTATTTTATACAAGACACCGAGGGGGAAAAAACATAGAATAACAGTGCAATAAATCATAACATGTGCTATGTGTACTTCACCAGGCAGACATGCGCCGAGCGCCTCACCCCGTCCCAGCCAGCCTGGCAACACGGGGTTAATAATTGTATGTATATAGATGTATATAGGATAGTTTATACACATTATATAAGTTGGTTGATATTGTATATTGATGTTTTTGAAGATAACACGGGGTTAATAATTGTATGTATATAGATGTACTAGGCATACATGTGTTCTTGTAGTCCTCCCCCTCATGAGATGTGTGTTTTTAATTGTTTTTAAACTTTTTTTGTATTGGATGAATAATAAATTGAATATATTTTGTTATAAGAGTATGTGGTGGTGCCAGTTGTTTGGTTAGGCATTGTTTTGGGGTCTTGTGGGATCCCAGATTCACTTTAAGGTACCATTTCCATAACTGAATACATCGACTGTTCATTTAGTGAGTGAATGAACATTCAGCTTGTATGGGAGAGGACCACTTAAGATTGGCCCAGGAGATTTATCCACTAATTGTTAGTTTGAGTGAGTTTGAGTTAGTTTTGAGTTTGCAAGATCACTTGTGCTGTGCGCTAAACGTCCTGTTTGTGGACGATTTCACATGTCAACTGTCATGTAACAAAATGTTATGCCAGCCTAAACAATGTGATGCTTGAACACATTTTTTGTTCATCGCTCATGATCAAAAATTTCCACAGATCCATTCTTGTCTGATTCTGAGTCATGGAAATGAGCCATATGTCTGACTTATATTTACTATTTCAACGAAAATTTCAATTAAAAGTGAAAATTATCATTGTGGAAGTTAGAATATCATCAGCCTCCCCGAGAGTTTCAGTTATAGGCACTTGCAGATTTTTTTTGTTACTTAATCAAAGATTATTACATTAAAAGTATTGGGAGACAAATGTACTGTATGTAGGAAGACGTTGTCTGAGATTACGGATTAGCATTCTAAAGCGGAATAGCTTTACCTTAAAGGTAAGGGCAATTGAACTCAGCTTTAGCTGCTAGACATTCAGTGAAGCAGTAATTATTGGGAGTTATGACATCTTAACGGGCAGAATCCTAATGTAGCTGGATTAGATAATTATGTCCTGCATCTATAGGGCTTGTTACAACAAGCATCAAAGTCTGCTTGGCCAAGATGAATAATTAATCAGGTTCGGTTAGGGCTGAGCGCCCACCAGATGGATTGATAAGCCTCTTCAAGGAAATAGTATTCCACGGAGCCTTGATGTGCTTGATTGCCTGACTGATTATGATTTGTGGGGTTAGATAAATGTTTTTCTCTTGACTACAAAGAGTGGGAAATGCAAAAAGGAATTGACGAGGAATACATGGAATTACATTTCCATTACTGACTCAACTGAGCAACATTGATTCGTTTTTATTATCTAGACCAATGTTTCCCAAACTTGTCCTCACGGCCCATCAACAGGTCATGTTTTGTCGACAACACTGATATAGCACCTATTTCTACACCTGCTCATCTTTGTGGTGATCCACAGGCATGACCTATTTCTGGAACTTGAGACCAATGTTGGCAAACGAGGGCATAGACAAAAGTATGTTAAGGCATTTGGCTGGGAATTTGTGTAGGTCATCTTGCAATGAACCATGAATTCCTGCCAGTGTCAATTTTCTGTATGACGTATGATCCAAACCAACCATTCTCATCATTATCATGACATTTAGATATACAAAGATCCTTCACAATTCCATGTCTGTGGGGCACAGTCCCCCATTTAAGTCTGGTCAAAAAACAAAGAGCGGTTTATTTTTGGTTTATTTATAGAGAGGCTTGAGTTTTCAGAGGCTTCTATTTAAAAACAAGACTCTATAAAGTCTTCTATTTAAAAAACGAAACCCATGCCCCTGTGATAGGACCGATCTACAGGTGAGGGTAAAATTATTTTCAATAGGGTCGATATTTTTTTTTTAGAAGTTTGAAAATAACAACAGACTATGATGACCTCAAATTTGCTCAGATTTCCCCACAGTCTTTCCAGAAAATTCCAAATCCATCTGGATAACCCTCATTGTTTTGTATTTGCAAAGCACTACATTTCAGATAGCAATCCATGTTTTGCTTCTGTTGGCAGCACAATAGTATCTACAAAAGGTTTATGCCAATGCAGTTATACAGTCAGCAATATAGCACTTATTGCATAAAATGTGCACTCCTCGCCTTTTACACCTGATTCTACATGTTGGTACTTTGCAGGATTCTCCTGTGCTTATATGGCTAAAATGTTTAATGCATACCCTTAAGTTTTAGTACTGTAGCTATGTACATAGTGAAGGGCAAATGTTCATAATTTATGGCCAAGTAATGCCCTCATGAAAATGATTTATGGTGCAATATAATAACTTATATGTCAAGTATAGTTTTTGAAATATTTTCTTTCTCATTTGCAGTGTCCTTTGCAAGCTTGGTGATACCCCGACGCACTTAACTTTTGCATAGCAACATGAACATTTTTCTGAACTTTACAAGCCGGCAGCAATGCCTTGGACTTTTAGATGTTGCCTTGTGGAACTGATTCAAGATCAATTACAAATGGCAACTGCGAAAATCCTTTGGAACTTGTGAAAAAGCCCCTTGATTCTCTCACAACCCCCTCAATATACTTGATTTTCAGTGATCCTGAAGGCCTGTGCCTACCTGAGTGACATGACCCAGGAGTGGCATGAAGATGCAGTGTGTGATATAACCTACACAACACAAACTTGCATGGTGACTACAAACTGCTGCTGGAACAGTGCCACGAAAACTGGAAATTCTGGAGCCGAAAACTGTGTACAAAGCGGAACTGAGCCATTGTAAATGTTTCAAAGAGTGAACAATTGATGAATAACTTAATCTGTTCTATAGCTGTAAATTGTAAACAAAGTGCAATTATTTTGTACATAATGCATATATATATATACCGGTTAGCTTCTTTTAAAACTAAAAGGTCAAATATCCAAATGAAAGCATTTGATCAACAAGCGCAAAGCCATGGGATAAATTTGTGTTGCCTCATAAAATGAGGTCCAATGCAGCATACAGTATGGCTACCAATACAGTCCAAGGCATCACCACACTGGGCCAGATATCTCAAAACAAGATACACAGAAATCAGAAATCAAATTCCTGCTTGCATTGGACTTGTTTTATGGGCAACACTTCCACATTTCCTTATTTATTTGTATTAGTCAAGGAACTATTCATCAAGGTATTTTTTCAGGTGACAAGCAAAGATTGGGTAATTTACTAAAGCAAAGTGAAGTGGACCTGCCTTTTAATTTTAGTAACTGACCATGTGCAAAAGAGACTTTTTTGCTCTGTGACCACATATATCAAGTTGGCCACTGTTATGGATATTCATTTTCCCCTAGCGACGTTGCTCACACCTATTTTGTCTATCACTGCCTTAACATATTTGCCTATATAAATAATTGGAACAAACAATATAATTTTCATGGCATGCCATTTATTGGTGTTTATTTATATATCACCATATTCTTCTATAGCTCTTTATGCCATTTGAAAATATCAAATTCTTCAGCAATTTTGGAGAAGTTTTAGGCTATCTGCCCACTACTGTCCAAACTTTAGCTTACAACAAAAATAGCTGAAAAGATAGGTTCCGATTGGTTTGCATAGAAATATTCAAATTCTAAGACACATCATACATAAATGGGAATCGTGTCAGCAGTGTCAGATATATACAATGCTAGTTTTTGTACTCTCCTTCTTTTGCTACTTTCATAACATAGGTAGAAACCATTACACCCCAACATTAGCAAGTGGCAGAGGTAATTCATGCTATACCATAGACGAGGAGGCAGTTATGCGGCTTAAACATCTTCTTTTTTTAACTTCAAACTTTTAAAATGCCGCTGCCTAGTTTATGTAGCTATATAAACTTTACAAAAAGGGCAAATGACAAAACCAAAACAATTATATGGCAAGTTGGTGTTGTTCTTTCTGCCTTACTAAACTCTAATTGCACACTCCAAATGTATTCTAATGGTGTTGTCTTTAGATAAGAGTGGCATGAGAAAAAGAAATCAGTAATTTCATGCTACCCGACCACAAAACACATCACTGCAACTGAAAAGTTCAATGGGATAGTGTGCCATGTGACTCTTCCCATCATTGGCTACCCAGTTCATTCGCCTCATTGAGCAAGGCAGCACCATCATGCAGTTGCATTTAAAGGATGGACAGTCTATACAGATCATCAAATTAGTCAACTGGAAAAAAGGTCAGCTAAAGCCCTGTTCACATTACTAAAAGGAAGTGAGAAAAGAAGGGGGGGGGTTAATATACATATCCATCATTAGCAAAGAAGGCACTGTACTTGTTGGCCATTCAACATTACCTTTGTCTGAAGTTCTCTAAGCCCCTTTCAAATAAAGAACATGACACAAAAATGCCCATTTTATTACAGACAGTATTATTTAAAAAAAATGCCTTTGTGATTTTTGTGCATTTGAACTGTACCATACACGCAGTATATTTTGAAAGAATATTTGTTTTATATGAAAACAGTATTAATTTTATTTTGGACTTTTGTTTCATTGTAATATGTGATACCTTGTGTTTCTAATGATATGTCAGACCTAGTGCTTCGCACTGGACACATTCCTCTCAAAACAGATTATTGGCTTAATGTTTTCCTTATTAAAAATGAAAAAAGAAATAGATGACTCAATATTGGCCCCACAAAATACTGCCAAAGATACAGTCCTTTTTAGGGAAGGAATTGATTGTTTGTAATATATATATTTTTGTTTGTAATAAATTGCAGCCAATCTTTGTTTTTTTTAAATCATATTTATATTTGTTGTAAAGTCAATTTTCCAAGTAAACTAAAAAAATATGTTTAAATACATTGTGTCGACTACTTTCTTCATATACCTAACCTTTGTTTTTTACAATATACTTACTGGTCCACATTAAATACATACAATAAAATACATGTGGCCCTCTCGAAAAACAGCACATACATAAATGCATAATTGTCATTTCTGCTGTTTTTTCAATTGACCCACCCCCTCCACAGTATATTTGCATTAATGTCCCCTCTTCTGAAAAAAGGTCAGACCAGTCTATTGAATCCAATAGGGGCCTACCTGCTGCCGTATGCACAGGAGCCTTTAAGTAGCGGATTCAATTATTTCAATTGTGATTTTAACATTTTCTAATACTTAAAACATCACATTTATTAGAGAAATCTAAATGAAAAAATATGTAAATTATCCCTTTCAGTGCCAAGCACGTAGATTCTACGTGCTTGCTTCCACTCCACTTAAGTGCCAAGCACGTAGAATCTACGTGCTTGACTTCTCCCCCTGCTACAGTAAAAGTAAAATAACAAAAACACTCACCTGACCCCTTGTTCGATCCGGCCGCGTCTCCTCTTCATCTGGGGGGGCTTCGATCCCCCACCCAGCCACCCCCCTTCAGCAGCCGCTGAAATACATGTAAAAAATAAATAAATAAATAAAAATGACATTTACTTACCTCAATGCTCGATCGCTCCTGCAGGGTCTCCTCTCCACCAGGGGGGCCTCCAATTGCCCCCCCCCTCCTGGCCCTCTCCCTGTCCTCCTCAACGGGCGCCACCATCTTGCCGTTTTGGGGCGGGGCTTATGACGTCACTCCCGGGTGTCGTCCTTGCTCCGGGCTGTCATTTCTGACACTTGTCATCGCTGGTCACAGGAGGAGGAAGGCAAGTGATGATCTGATCGCCTGCCTCCCTCCTCCACTGGCCAGCGATGACAGCAACTGTCATCAGAGCTGCGAGGGACACAGAAGCTGAGGATCAGAGGTGAGTAAAGTAAAAAAAAAGTTTTTATTTTTTAATAAAGTCATTCTTTATTCTGTGTGTGTTTTTTACACTTAACCCCTTGTGAACTGGTAAGGGGTCCAAGAGATCCCTATACCAGTTCACAAGGCTGAGGGCCGGCAAATCACCTGCGGCTAGCGGGTGACTTGCCATTAACCCCCGGCACCCGCATTACCTGCCTCCCCAAAGCCCAGGGGGGGGCAGAAGAGCCCGTGGCCATGGGCTATACGGGCTTGTAGCCTGCCGGGCCAGGGGCCACAAAAGCTGGCCCCTGCGCCCTGTTTCTACAAGCCCTGCATAGCTGGTCCCGGGCTGGTTATTTTGGGTAAGGGGGAACCCATGTCATTTTTTTTCGATTTTTAAGGGTTTTTAACCCTTAAAAATCCCCCCAAAAGATGCCCCCCCCCCCCCCGGGAGGGGGGACTCTATGTCATTTTTTTTCTCGATTTAACCCTTTGCAGCGTGGATGGTAGTTGTATTTTATTTGTAAATGTTATAAAGTACTTGTTTCGGTTAGGGGGGTCTCCTGGGTAGGAACGGGGGGCTACCGATAAATATGTGGTACCGTTCTAATTGGTAGAAATGGGGCTTTCTCATGCAATATAGTTTTCTTTAATAAAATACATTTTTTATTTAAAATAAAGGAGGCGATTTTCTAAAAAAAATTTTTTTTTTTTACTTAATAATAACATTGTAAAAAACATAATAAAATTTACAAACAAAACATTTCATGTTAAAGGCTAAACTCTGCTGCAAAAAAAAATATGTATATATAACTTTCCAGAAAATTCCAGCAAAAATGGCGCAAAACATGGCGCAAAATGGGGAAAAATGACCTGTCAACAGAGGGTGACAAAATCTCAAGTAGGCTGTCAATTTAAAGGGTTAAAAGTAGCTATGCATGTTGGGTATTGTTCTGTTCGGGGGGCCTTGCGCTTTCAGACTTAGCTTGTTTTTTCTTGTTTGTATATTTATATTTTAGGAAAAGGTGTTTTTTATTCAGCTTTTTTATACATTTTTTAGGGAAACCCTGTGCAACCAAATAATTCTTTGAGGGATTAATTCCAGAAAGATGAGCCCACTACAACAAGCTGGGTACGCTTAGAAAGCTTAACATGTGTACTTTCAGGGAATATATGGTTTATGGGGGATATTCCAAATGTAAAGGGTTGTTTTGGTTGAAAAAACGCAAGGTGCGCACTTTGTCTGCAGAGCTGAAATGTTCAAGTAAAATTACTGTTATGCACATGCTTTACTTTGGGGTGTTTGGCAACTCTTCCCTTGACAGAACCTATGCATGTTGGGTATCGTTCTGTTCGGGGGATGTTGCTTTTTCAGATTTTACTTGTTTTTTCTTGTTTTTATATAGATTTTTTAGGAAAACGTGGCTTTGATTCTGCTTTATTATCCTTTTTTTAGGGAAACTCTTTGCAGGGATTACTTTCAGAAAACTGTGGTCACATCAACAAGCCTGGTACACCTAGAAAGCTCGAGGTGTGTACTTCCAGAGAATATATAGTTTGTTGGGGGTATTTCAAATGTAACGGGTTGTTTTTCTGGAAAAACTTCACGGTGCGCATAGCGCATATCACAGTTGTATTTTTTCTGAAAATCCCCTAAAGCGCTGTTTCAGTTTGGGGGAGTCTCCTGGGCAGGAAAGGGTGTCTACCTATACATATGTGGTACCACTGTAACTGGGAGAAATCGGGATTTCACACGCAATAAGATTTTTTTGACAAACTTAAATTTTTTATTACAAAAAAACACTACAAATAGTAAAAAATTTATTTTTTAAAACATTTTTCACATATTTCACCCAAAAATATTGAGAATACACCTAAAAAATGACAAACAAGACATTTCATGTTAAAGCCCAGATTATGCTGAAAAAAACAATATATAATTTTCCTGGGAAATCCCTTCAAAAATCACATTCGAACATGGGGAGCGCAAAATAGTGCAAAATGGTCTGGCAACAGAGTGTGACAAAAACTCCAGGTAGGCTGGCAGTGAAAGGGTTAAACATGTAATCAAAGCATTTACAACACATGGGATAGGGACATAGGGTTTCAATCCTTTTTACGTTGAAGGACAAGTTTTATTTGCCTGATCTTTCTGGTGATGGGGTGGATATATTTTCATCAGCTGAAAAATGCATTACGTACTGCTGAGAATGGCCGTTACGTTCTGGCAAAGTTTGAAATTTATTCCAGATGAGGAAAATAAGCGATTTGGCTTTGTACTGATAGGAAGTACCACCAGGATGGTAGGTATGGTTTGTAAGTACCTAAAACTGTGTTACAAAATCACAAAACAACTATTTAAAATAATGTAGTTTTCAGCCCCTTTTGGAGCAGTTTATGCTTGAGTAAAGTATAGATGGCAGCAGACACACAAGTTGTGCACAGACCTCCAGCAATTCTCATTGAGTATCCACTGATAGGATCTTGAGTTCCACCAGTGTTACCTGTACCATTGGTTGAGAACCCCTGGGTTATATTGTAGACCTGGTTACCTTTTGCAGCATTTGCTCTAAAGTGGCAACCGGTGGCATCTGTCATTGGCCATGATCATAGGCTGAGTAGAGATCAAGCCAATCCACAACTCAAACAGCAACTGAACCCTTTTAGATATTGCTCACTATTATCTGTGAGACCCTTGATATACTTTCTTCATTTTTATGGCCATTGGCTCATGCAATAACAAAGAACATGGCTGACTATGGTCTGTAAAATGCCTGGCATGGTTTAGCATAAATTACACCAAATGTTATATCTAATATGATCGTGTTGAAAAGCTAGAGCAAGTCCGAACTGGCACATCTGACCTTTTAATTGCTGTTTGTTAAAATGACTGATGAAATTTTGGACAGGGCACATGCAGACTACCATCTTTATGTCTAGGATATAATCGTTTCCAGCCAATCAATGGTTTACCTAAGGATGACACCATAGGTGTGGCAGACCTAACAAGATTAGGTAACGGCACTGTTATGCGATGGGTTGCTTAAATTAGGAACCTCAGTATCCAGTTTTATCATGTCTCCAAGGCTTGAAAACAATTTAATTCTAACTGTATTGACTAAATGCATCTAAAACACATCAGACATGGAAAAATCTAATCATTTGTAAGATACAGTAAGGTGCACAATGAGCAACAACGTCTTCTTGCATGGCTATCATGCTGGATATGTGAGCAGAGTCACATAAACCTCTCTGATTTCAGATCCTAGAGAAGAGTAAATATATACTAACTGTTAACAAAAGAATCTGGATAGTGAAAGGTCAAGAGTTTTTTGCTTAAGGTTACCTAAAACAAGGACAAACATATGCCATTGTCAAAGCAAAGGACCAATAAAAATGTCTAGACTGATAAATAAGTACTTGTTTTTATCTACTTGCCCATTGAAACAATGAAACAATTTACTGACATTTATGGGGGCATGGTGTCAAATTCAAGTCACTATTTTTAGGTAGTTTTAGGATTATTAGGTTATTAAGTTACATAAATTAATTTGCACTTGTTGACAAACTTTAGGAGCATTCTGTGGAATCTACTACCATCTTAGCACACAATTGACTGGAAGCCTTATTTAAGAAGCGTCAGCACCACTTTTTTGGCCTCTGCAGCACTCAGCGTGGGATGTAAGAAAGAAAAAATGGCAGCGCCAATGCAGCTGCCGGCTAGCGTTTTATTTAACACTAGCGCCGAAAATGATGCAGCGCCGGGTACTCTGGTTGAAGCAGTGCCAGCTGAAACCTGGCGCTGTAGCTCAAGATCCCATAGAGCACAACAGGCAGAACTGGATTGAAGTGTTTAATGCTTATAATTAATATCACACACATTTATTTGTATAGAACTTGCATTGTGACTTGTCAGTAATTGAAACACAGGACCTAGATGGCCCAAAATGTTTTTTTAGGGGGGTTATTAAAATTGATTTTAATGGCTTCTTTTGCATAACAATTTGTAATTAGGACACCAACAACTAAAAAGCAACCTAAATGCACTGTAATGTTTGTCTCCTTCGTCCCCAGCTGTGATTTCTTGTAACTGTAATGAAAAAAGCTGACCAGCGCCAGAAAAACACAGCGGCATAGATTTCAAGCAGGAAAAAATTCGGCCTGCGGGTCCAACAGGCGCTGACATAGTCTGGCCAATACCTAAGTGCAACAATCAAAGTTATTTAGTTGCGTTCGCCGCAGCCACTGCTAGCTCCAATGTAGTCCACAGCACAGTGCCAAATAAAACGGTAATGCCAATGCTCCGAAGCTGGCGCTATAGCTGCAAAAATGATGCTAAATGACCCACATCATAAATAAGGCGTTTCATCATTACAGTTACAAGAAATCACTGCTGGAGACAAGGGGACAAACTTAACAGTGCAGTTAGGCTGCGTTTTAGATATTGTTGTCCAAATTACACATTTGTAACAAAGCCATAAAAAAGATTTCTATAAAAAAATTACATTTGGTGACATCTAGGCCCTGCATTTCCATTACATTATTATTAAATCACAATGCAAGTTTTGTACCCAAAAAAATGTGCAATATGAATTATAAGCATAAAACACTTCAATCCAGTTTTGGCCATTGTGCTCTATGGGATCTTGACCTACAGCACCTACAGTGCCTACTTACAACTGGCGCTGCTTCACACAGAGCACCGGTGTTGCAACCTTTTGGGCGCTAGTGTTAAATAAGACTCTAGCCAATGTCCGCATCGGCTCAGCCAGCTGAGTGCCGTTGAGGCAAAAAAGCGTGCTGTGTGGCGCCGATGCTTCATAAAAATGCTCCATAGATTTTGGAGATTGTTAGCACAACTGTGGGCCAATTTACTCTATTTGTCTAATTGGCATATCTACCCTTTCATTGTGACAGTCATATACATTTATTTTATTTACCAGCATGGCTCACATACTCAGTTGTAAATTATATAATATGTTGCTTCAAAACCTCACCATGCAATCATATTATGGCACCAAGCTTTAAAAAATCAACTATGCATCTAGTTCAAAGTCTTTGAATATATTTGGATATATTTATCAAAGCTGCGGTCATTATAACAATCAACAAAGGCACTCAAATTTGACAAAAGTGAAGTATATGTCCCTTCAATGCCTCAAGCAGAGTAGATGAAGAGCCAGAGCCATTTCTTGATGGTGCTCAAGCTGTGAAGTTCTTTCTTGCCATAAAGGCAGATCTTAGGCTTGGAATGGTAATATGCTCCTGGAGGCCTCTGGTGACCTTGTAGCCCCACATATACACAGGAAAGACATTGAGTCATTGGCTAGGAGCCTGTCATTGTGGCCACTAAAGCTAAGGTGGCTTCTAGCATAGTTGTTCCAAAACCTCATTTTTGTATCTATTCATTATATCTATTATCTAACACATTTAAATATATTAAATATTATCTAATACATACATATAGAAAACAAATGGCAGGTCGCAGAGCTACCCCACGCATTCCGTGGCCAAGCAGGCCACTTGACCCTCGTAAAAAGTGGCTTTTGCAGCTCTGCAACCCCCCATTTGCATATATATAATATTATTTGTACATTTCGTTTATGATTGCTAATTAAGAGATGGGATTGAATTTTTTACAGTTTATTGTTATTGCAAAAGTACTACTATTGTAATGCAGTCAGTGTTTAGATTTTGTCCTTTGTGTGTCTTTGGAAGTATTTTAGCACCCAATAAAATATTATCTTTATCACTACTTATATCTGTGCTATTGTGGTTGTTTGACTAAATTGAGATGTGCTACTGTAACATTTTTATGCATCCAAGCCTTCATATAAAAACAACAAGAATAACATTCTCACCTCCTATTTTAAAGTGGACCAACACCCAGGATTTTAACTATCCTGGGTTTTGGTCCACTTCGGTGGGGCACCCCGATCGGGGGGCTGTGTGAAACCCCCCAGAACGCCCGGAAACACTCACCTCACCACGCTCCTACGCGGGCGCTCGTCCAATCAGAGCGCTCAGAGCCGCTGTGGTATGCACGTACAAGCGGCGTCCAACCACAGCGGCTCTGAGCGCTGGAGGCCGCGTCTCGCGCTTCCCTCTAACATTCACAAACGGCCGGCGCGGGTGCGCGCCCTGCTAGAGGGAAGCGCGAGCTGCGGCCGCGGCCCGTGCATGCGCCGTTGGAACGGGGTTAAGTTAAGGTTTCTGGGCTTCCTGGGGGGTTTCACCCCGCGGGACATCCCGATTTCGGATGCCCCGCGGGGGGGGATCTGATCGGCCCGGGAATCTTATAGATTCCTGGGCCGATCCCCCCTAGGTGTTGGTCCACTTTAAATCTTGTATAAAGGAAAAGAGTAACCTATTTGGTCTCATTCTGCTTTTTCTCAAGCCATTAATGACCGTGGATTTTAATATTGCATTATGCATTAAGTAATATAAATAATATGATTTGGGGGAATTATATATATATGATTTAGAATGGAATAATTTAAATAAATGTAAAAAAAGTATGTACATTGTAACTATCTATTTAAACGTTTAAATATAAATAAAAAAAAATTATCTGTGTTAAATGGGTGTTAGGCCTGGACTAAACGGCAATGCCCAGTAGGATGTTGTTTCATTGCCTTAAGCCCTGTACAAGAAAAGCAAAAGTTTTCTTTTACTGTACAAGGACTTGTAAGACCTAAGGGGGGTAGGAGGGGGCATAGGGTCAAGAAGTTGTGACCAGGTTACAACACAGGGAACAGAAGGACAAGACAAAGCAACAGAAAGTGGAAATGGGCACATGAATGGAGGAGCATGTTTCTTTCCTGAAAGAGAATAGGCACTACATCAAGTCACACTGAGATCTAAAGGACACAAGGTCTGCTAATGGTTTGGAGTACACAGCAGGAGGCTCAGGTCATGAGTCACAGCTAGAATCATTGCTAGTTATGTGCATATTATCTAAGACAAAACAGCATAAACAAAGTGATTTACCTTTATTTTGGTGTGAATACAATCAACAATGGCCCTTTGCTATGACTGATGCCTTCATCCTCCAGAAAAAGATTTACAGCTGCCTTGCTGCCTTAACTAAGGTTTACAATTTATAATCCTACTGATTAACAGTAATCATGGCAAATAAAGTGTGGAAAATGGGCCATAAGGTGGCTACACTCAACATGATCTGTTAGAAAACTGTCACATTAAATGTTCTTTATGTTAACAAGGAAGCGAGGTGTCTGACACCAAGTGTAGGGTCTCTGTTACATGGTCTGCGGTCAATTGCTTCTATATAAAAAACATAGGCCACCCTAAGTAGTCCATGTTTGTTTAAGGCATGGGAAGATGTACAATTTATCTCTTTTATGTTTAGAACTAATTGTCCAGGTCCATAGTGCTTGATTGGAAGTCTAAAGCTGGATCGCTTACAATATATCTGCTACTCATGAAATAAAAGGCATTAAAATAGGATTATTTTTTTCTATCTAAACTTTTTTCTTTTTTGAATAACACTGTTATTACATAACTAGAAAAAAACATCTCTCCAATCCCATCTACCTAAATCACGACCACTGTGCGTGTTTCATGACCTTTCTACAGGTTATTGTAGTGTATGAGGCCGATTCATTAATAGCGGCAGGTAGCGACAGTTGAGCGACTGTAGCAGCATTTTCACAGCGCCCGCTAGTAGTGGCTGTGCTTGGCCGTTGTTCGGTTGTTGACAGCGACTCAGTCGGTTTGCAGTAATGTTGAATATTGGGTGAAGAGTCGCTATTTGACAGGTTCCGCGCTGTATGGGAGCGCATGATAGCGACTGGCCCTAGCGACCGGCTCTAGCGACCAGCTCCCACCATATTCATTAACAAATCACGCTCAAAAAATTCTCGCGCTGTAAAATGCATGTTTAAACCCCAGAGCGCTGGCGGCGATGGGTTAAAAGTAGTTTTTTAACCCCCAAACAACCATATTTTTGGAAACCAAAAAAAATTCTGTACAATTTTTTTTTAATTTTTTTTCCCTTAAAAAATGGCAGAAGTGGTCACAGAATTTTTCACATTAAAAAAACAAAAAAAAAACAAACATTAATAACAATTAATTATTAATATTTAAAGATTGTTCCATTGAAATGCATTGGAGCGCGCCAGGTAGCGAGAGGTCATACCTGTCGCTGTTCAAGGTCGGACGCTGGCGCTGTGGGCTGAGGCTGGAATAATGATGAATGAGTGGCTATCTGGCGCTATCTCAGTCGCTAAGCAGGATTGGCTTGATAAATGTGTGATTGTGGTGGGGAGCCGGCGTTCTCGTGGTGGGGCCCGTCATTACCGGCCGCTCACCAGTCGCTACCTGTCGCTATTCCTTCATAAATAAGGGCCTATGTCTTTTCTGAATTCTCTTAATATAAAATATATTAAAAAAAAGAACAAAACCTGTTTTCAAGTTCAGCACAGGAAGGGGAATGGTCACAACAAAGAAAGTGGCCTACTCGATCAAGAGGAAGGAAGAAAAACCAACAAAACATGATCTTATTTCCAATTTTGCTGAAAAAATAAACCTCCCTAACCCCAAATATTGATCAGATTAATAACTGGATCACCGTTCTCTTGAATTATACAGTAGATATTAGTATAATATGCTTAGAATGAATTACACACTTTATTCACCTTCAGTGTAAGGATCTCTTTCCCTAATCACATTGATAATTACTGCCAATAGTCTATGCCTTGATAGGAGATATTAATAAATATATTTATTAAGAAAACCATGGCTAATAGAAGCCCACCTATTAAAACAGAACTCCATCTAAATATCAGTCAATATACTGGAGATAAACAATTACAAATGGGTGTTTCGGAATGACTTTAAGCACTTTCCTCTTTGCTACAGGTTATCGTTGCGGGATATGAGGTCAGTATACAGCGAGGCTGGCAGGGAGGTTGTTGAATTTGGGATGCATCATAGGGAAGGATTTAACCAGAACAAACTTGTGGACCACTTCAAGTATGATTAGAAATACTTACCTGTTGGTAATTAAATCTTGGTGCAGCTACTGGTAAAATGTAGAGAAAATTCTGCATTGGGCAGGCACAAGTCCAACATCAATATCTGTATCTTTTCTTGTATCAGATGAGACACGGAGCAATTGATGTGTAACATTAATCAATGTGAAGCAGACAAACCTGGCTTCTGGGCTGATGCTGTAGGCAAGAAACTAACATAGTAACACTTACTTATCTCCCTAGGATGTCACTTAAGATTCCTCAGCGTTGCTCCTGGGGCAAAGGCATCAATATGGCAGACATCAGAGGCAGGAATTAAACAAGCAGCAGGACATTTGCATTAAGTGGGCTCATTCTTTAGATCTGTGATCAGTTATAGCAGCATTGGTGGCCATTAACATATCACCTTGTAAGCATGCCAGGCTGGAATATATTGCTTTGATTCATACATTTGACACATTTTTAAAGGCATCATTAATATTAGATTATAAATGGCACAGATTGTTATCTTGAGACTTCTAGGTTAATTAGTTAGTTAAGATATGCGTGTTAAGTTAAAGTTCCAAGGGAGCGGTGTAAAATGAGCAATTACAGAGATACCACCTCACTATTGTCATTACTTGGACAGACCCTTCTGTCTGTATAGAACTTATGGAAGTGCAATCCACTATGGGCACAGTTATCCCTGCTTTGCTTTTTAACCTGGTAAATGTGAATTATATTATAAATAAATGTACACGACCAGAGCTTTTTCTAGGGGAGGGCGAGCAGGGAGGTCCCCCCTGGGAGCCAAGGCCATTGGAGACACTTCTTTCCCAGTCATCCTATTTTCTGAAGATGAGTCGGGGCTATTGGTGATGCAGGCCATAAGTCAGAGACTTTGGCCCTTATTTATGAAGGAATAGCGACAGGTAGCGACTGGTGAGCGGCCGGTAATGACGGGCCCCGCCACGAGAACGCCGGCTCCCCACCACAATCACACATTTATCAAGCCAATCCTGCTTAGCGACTGAGATAGCGCCATATTGCCACTCATTCATCATTATTCCAGCCTCAGCCCACAGCGCCAGCGTCCGACCTTGAACAGCGACAGGTATGACCTCTCGCTACCTGGCGCTCTCCAATGCATTTCAATGGAACAATCTTTAAATATTAATAATTAATTGTTATTAATGTTTTTTTTTTTTTTTTTTTTAAATGTGAAAAATTCTGTGACCACTTCTGCCATTTTAGATCATTTTTTTAAGGGAAAAAAAATTAAAAATAAAATTGTACAGAATTGATATTACAGATCTGATATTAATGTATTCATATTACTAAATTATTTAAAATCCTTTTTTTTTTTTGGTTTCCAAAAATATGGTGGTTTGGGGGTTAAAAAACTACTTTTAACACATCGCCTCCAGCGCTCTGGGGTTTAAACACGCATTTCACAGCGCTTGAATTTTTTGAGCGTGATTTTTTGATGAATATGGTACAAGCCGGTCGCTCTGACCAATCGCTATCATGCGCACCCATACATCGCGGAACCTGTCAAATAGCGACTCGTAACCTTGTATTCAACATTACGCCATACCGACTGAGTGGCTGTCAACAACCGATCAACGGCCAAGCACAGCGACTACTAGCGGGCGCTGTGAAAATACAGCTACAGTCGCTCAACTGTCGCTACATGTCGCTATTAATAAATCAGCCTCCCCATCTCCCCAAAGTGGGCTCAGCTGTAGTAAGGGGGCACTAAAGTAGAGGCAAAGCACGACATGTACTTGTATGGTTCAGTAGCAACATCATAGGATGGGTAAGGGAGGGGCAGAACATTTTCCTTCCCACACTGAGCACTATTTTGCCTAGAAACAAACAAACAGCCCTTTACCTGACACAATCTCCCAGTTTGTAGAAACATGCAGCATTTAGTATATTTTGACTGAAGCGCAGTTTATAGTTCTGGAAAGGTAAGATAACAAACATCTCTCCTCATCTAAAACCCCTTCCACACATTTCTGATTGTGTCACATTGAAGTAGGAAAATGGTCAATGGAAATCAAAGGGCGCCTTCACACCTATGCACTGCCTTGTGCTTGTCTTGCAATGCAATCTCAATGTACAGTGCTTTACCTACAGCAGCAGTAGTAGCATGACATCCAGCCTGAGGTGGCAGCTCAGTGCTCAGGGCACTCCAGCTAGGCGATGGTAATAAAAGCAAAAAAGATAAATCAAAATATTTTTTAAAAAGGCCTTAAAATAATTAAAAAAGGACTTAAATCATATCAAAACCAATGAGTCCCTGGGGCATCCCGATTCAGGATGCCTTGCTGTATGAAACCCCCAGGGTCACCCTCATAACTCACCTTTCCCACAGAGTTTTTGTGGCTTCCCTTTTAGCTTCCATTAAGATAAGCTGGAGAGCAGGAACGCGCCTCAAACTAAAGGGAAGCCGGTGAGGTGCTTGCCAGGTGGGCGCGGCTTTGGGGGGTTCTGGTTTGCTATAAAATAGGGGAGATGTCCTTATTCAATAAGATCTGCTGTAAGCATTGAAATACCACCACAGAGTTATCAAATACATAACAGGGGCATAACAATAGGGGGTGCAGGGGGTGTGACTGCACCAAGGCCAAGAAGGTCAGGGGGGCCTCTCATTAGTGCTCCTCCACCTTTTTCATCAGATTTGGGGTCACTTGAAATCATGTAATGAAAAAAAGCACCATTTGTCCCAGCTGGTTTAGTCTTTTTGTGCCCAGTTCCAGCTGAGTAAAAATTAAAGGGAAAGGGGAACTGTATGTGCCATGATAGGGCCCCATTTAATAATCACACCTAGGCCTTGTCACATTTAGCTCCACCACTGCTACTAAAAGTTATTGAAATCAAACTGCATTTATAAAGCCCACATAGGTTTAACTCCATTTTATCAAAGGGACTGTAAATCAAATGTCAATAATAAGACAGCAAGTAGCTCACCCGATGCCTGTCCTATGTGCTTGATAAAAACTGTAATTCTCCTCCTTTCAATTTGATTCCTCCAGGACCATGCAAAAAAAGTGTTCTAACAGAGCATGACATAGTGGTCCCACAGCTGTCTCTGACCACAGTACTGCATGCTCATAATAAAGCTGCATCATGACATGCCCTTCCCAGCTCAACTGCAGCACAAAAATTAAAGGGAAGAAAGCCTTTTCACTTAGAAAGCATTAAGGTATTTACATATAATTATAGATTTTGAGATGCATTGGAATGGCATGTTTGAAGGTGGGAGGAAGTTAGTGTGTACCTGGACAGACACTTTATGGTTCATTTTTCAGTTAGTATTTTGGTCAGGTGTGTTCTGAAAAACTCAATATCACATTTCCAATAAAAATCAATGGTAGTACAGTAATTGGCCAGGTATATATGGACAGTAGCAGTAATACAAGTAAACAATATTCTAGACATGCTAACATATTGGGCCATAACATTGGAGTGACTACCACTATCCCCTATTTAGGAGTTGGATGACTGTTTGAAAGAAGCTCATTTTATGTCTAGTAGTCCTAGCTGGTAGGACTTTGTACCTAAAGCTCGATGGAAGCAGGTTAAAACAGGAGTGTCCTGGGTGTGTGTGGTCCTTTCTGATCTTAATCGCTCTACTCCAGACGCAGCAGATAAAGAGATCCTGTAGCGAAGGATTTAGAATAGTCTTTATAGCCTCATGATTTCTCTATGTGGCACCTGTTAACCATACTGTAAAGGAGGAACACAGGGTAGGACCATCGACAACGTTGAAGAACAAGGTCATTAGATCACGTAAAAGACTGTGGGCCTTATTTATGTAGTGCACCATTTAGCATCTTTCTGCTGGCTCCAGTTTTGGACCACCGGCAACATTCTTTTTTTGGAGCTGCTGTCTTGACTGCTATGGCTCTGGAAGTCACAGCACCGATGCTAACTAATATGCTTTGATTATTGCATTAGGAATTAGCCGGCCGGTGTCAATGCTTGTTGGACCCGAATGCAGATTATACTGACGCCAAAGAGCACCACTTTGTACCTAAATTATAACTTAGTACTAAATTATTTTACAAGAAAAATATTGACATTTGGTGACATCTAGGTCCTGCGTTTCCATTGTTGACAAGTCACAATGCAAGTTCTGTATAAAAAAAAATGTGTGTAATATTAATTATAAGCATAAAACAGTTCAATACAAGTGTGCCTATTGTGCTCTATGGGATCTTGACCTACAGCGCCAATTTAAAGTGGTGCAGCCTCAGCCAGAGCGCCCAGCACTGTGACCTATATCAAAAAATCTAAATCATGAGAAACATACACAGCCTAGCGCCATGGGGTAAAGCAAATTAAGCCCAACAAGAATGCTATAATGTTCGTTTTAGAAAGGGATGCCCATGAACTAACTCCTGGAGGTGACGGGGAAAAAAGAAGGTCATGGGCATATTGCATTGTGCTTAGTATCTTTACTTTAGATCCATCTTTCAATTATTCATATAAAATATTGATGATGCTGTTTCATGCCAAGGATCCTTGTACACTTAAAGTGGACCAACACCCAGGATTTTGACTATCCTGGGTTTTGGTCCACTTCGGGGGGCACCCCGATTGGGGGTGCCCTGCTGTGTGAAACCCCCCAGAAAGTCCCAAAAACCCACCTCACCACGCTCCCACGTGACCGCGCCGTCCAATCTCTGCCGACGGACAAGCGGGTGACAGCGACGGACAAGACAGCGCATCCGCCGCCGCCTCCCGCACGTCACTCTTACAGGGCGCGCACCCGCGCCGGCCATTCACAAACGGCCGGCGCGGACGTGCGCACGTCTAGAGGGGCGCGTGGGAGGCAGCGGCGGCTCCTTGGGGTTTTGGGGGGGTTTCACCCCGCGGGACATCCCGATCTCGGATGTCCCGTGGTGAGGGAGGTGATCGGCCGATCACCCCTGGGTGTTGGTCCACTTTAAGCTCTCTCTTAACATTGCAGTAACATACTGCAGTGCAGTAATTGCATTAAAAAAAATCCAGGCTATTGCATGCAATGGGCAATTTCATATTTCTGCACTAGATTGTTGCAAGAAGTACCGTATTTGCCGGCGTATAAGACGACTGGGCGTATAAGACGACCCCCCAACATTTCCACTCAAAATATAGAGTTTGTTATTTACTCGCCGTATAAGACTACTCCCTCTATTTCCCTCTATATCCCTACTCCCGAGGGATGGATGTCAGGTGCTTGAAGAGGATAGGTGCAAATAGAGAGATGGGTGGGTGACCAGGGCAGATGGGGGATAGGTGTTGATGGTGAAATGGGTGTCAGGGACAGGCTGGGGATAGGTGCTGATATAGGAATGGGTGTCAGGGACAGGCTGGGGATAGGTGCTGATATAGGAATGGGTGTCAGGGACAGGTTGGGGATAGGTGCTGATATAGGAATGGGTGTCAGGGACAGGCTGGGGATAGGTGCTGATATAGGAATGGGTGTCAGGGACAGGTTGGGGATAGGTGCTGATATAGGAATGGGTGTCAGGGACAGGCTGGGGATAGGTGCTGATATAGGAATAGGTGTCAGGGACAGGCTGGGGATAGGTGCTGATATAGGAATGGGTGTCAGGGACAGGCTGGGGATAGGTGCTGATATAGGAATGGGTGTCAGGGACAGGCTGGGTATAGGTGCAGATGGAGAGATGGGTGGGTGTTAGGGGCAGGATGAGGATAGGTGCAGATAGAGAGATGGATGTTAGGGGCAGGCCGAGGATCTACACATCCAGGACTGATATAACAGAACTGCTTGTGCCCGGGTCACCTACTTTCACAGTGCAGCATGGGCATGGACCATTCATCACATAACTTTAAAAGAAAGTGTGGTGCTGCCCCCCCACCCCAGTCTCCGACTGTACACTAACCTGCCCACTCACCCATTACATTTCACTTGTCTCTGGAAGCACCCATGCATGCATTTTATCCCGTGCTGGGAGTACATGATGCCCCTGTGCCGTGCTGCGCCATGCTATAGACTTACTGTTACATTGTATAAGCACTCCTGTTTCTGCAACACAGTGTCAGCACAATATGCGAAAGCCCTCTTATACTATTGTATATTTACAAAGATGGTTACATACAGTACATTGCGAAATCTTGGCAAAATCATGATATAGTTGCAGGAAAAAAAACTAGATAAAAACTAAGATTTTTATTTTAAAATAGTTTTCTGGTTTACACTAATTCTAGTCTGTCCAACCATTGTGTTGGAGAGTAAACGGAAACACCAATCAGATGTTAGACTTTCAATTTCAAGCTGATTGATAACATTATTAGAGTCCCTCTACCAGCAGTGCAGTCACAATGCAGTCATGCAAATAGAAACCGTATCAGTCTTTGCTTTTAAGTGATAGGGTCAATTTAAGTTCAGACAGAGCTTGTTTTATTCCTACCAAGCTGTCCTTCTAAACCTGGTTTATTTTTGAAAAGGAAATAAAAAAAGGTCTGCAAGATGTGTTCATTGACCCAGTTACTGTTGGGAAATCTCACTTTCCTTCTTTCTTTGTGGATGACCATCCTGTTTAATACATGAGAACAGTTTTCACTCTTCTAATTCTTACCATGGCTCATAACATTCAGCACATAGAGCCTTATTTATTAATGTATTGCACCATTTAGCAGCATTAAGCGCTAAACATGCCATGTTTAAGACGCGTGTGACAGTTTGAACACTTATGTGTGTGATGTGGGTGTCTTAACCTAATATATTAGTCATTATAGTCTGAAACGTTAAAATGCTCATTATTTATATATGTTTCGCCAAATTACTTCTTCAGGGGCTTTCACATTGAAGACGAAAAAATGCAAGAAATAAAATGCTGCTGTTTTTTAGAAATAGTATGTTTAAAAGGCCTAAAAGCAGTTAACTGTTTATTTGTCTGTACATTTAGGGGGTCATTTATGAAACGCTCAATGGCCTTTCGCCATGCATTCTCTAGTTTACCTCATTTACTATGCTAAAAATGGCCTATTCGCCATGCCTGTGTTTGCTGTATTTACGTCCGTTCATCTTCGCCAGACGAATGCTGGTGAAGGTCTTTTCAGTGCTCCAGCTTTTAGTGGTGAACCCCATAGGAATCAATGTTATTTACGGAGAGAGTTTTTGTGATTTTTACATCTGTCATTAATACATCGCGTGTGAAGGTCAGAGAGATAACTGGTACTGAAGAAATATCTAATAAAATGCTTTTCACATGATTTTTCATTTTTTGGAGGTTTCAGAAACACCCCAGACTCTCTATAGACACAACACGTACATTCTGATACACATTCCATGCTGCCATAAACCGTTAAGTTGGCTTCCACGTTTTGTTACAGCAAATTGCGCCGCCTCAGCGCGCCCGCTGTCAAGAGCACCTTTTTGCTAGTAAATGCCACACATTTTTTCTTTCCAACTTTCCAATTTTCCATACAGAGCAATTTTGTGAAATTTGTATGTGTAAGAATGTTTGGTGTGTAACAGTAATCCACAAATGGGAATAGAACACTAACTTTTTGTATATCATAGATCACATTAATTAACAAAATCAGTAATAAGAACGTACTTTCGATTTCCACCTGGTTTCATAAAATTTGGGCAAATTGTATGACTAAGGGCTGGTAACAGCCTGAAACGTGTTACCTGGTCCCAATGGTGGAGGGGAGCACTTTCTGACATACAAGACGTTTGATGGCTGTGTGTTTACAATTGGAATTATCCTCATTTTAAGCTATGAAGTAAAAGCTAAGTTTTAACCAATCTTAAGCTGGACATTGCAACTGGAAACAATTTGGGAGTTTTTTCAGGAGATCCTGAGGTCCGTGCTGTTTGGGTCTGAGGGTGAGCTGGTTATTGTTTGCTTATGTTTCATAAAATTTGCTTTGAACTCGCATCTTGTTTGTAATAGTCTCTGGACTGTACGTTTTACCTTGTGATTATATCTGTATATCTGTAACTATACCTTAAACAGTTCTACAGAAGAATAGGGTGCTATATAAATAAAAAATAATGAAAATCAAACACAACCATCACAGCACGACCATCGTCACAGCAGGATGATTTTTTAATGCATTTTTTGCAAGGTAATATATATATATATATATAGAAAGAGAGAGGGAGAGAGAGAGCTTTAGTTGTCATCATAGTTCCATATGGGTTTAAATATAAATATATATAGCATATATATTTTTCATTTTTTTGTATGTCTGATGAGTTTCAGTAGGTGTCATTGTAGCATAGCGTATATATTCTTTGATCATCTATCTATTTTCTATCTATATATATTTATTTATATATATTTAGTATAAACTGCCTAGTACAATACATTAAGTCCAACACAGGTCACTGTGCCCCCTACAGGTTTTGTCCTTAGCCTGTGAGAAAATATAAGAATCCCCTTGATAGATGGCTCCAATACCATATTCATCCCAGCAGAATGTTCCCATGTGAAGCCTTGCAAGGTGATTGATAGGAAAGGGGCTGGAGAGTAACACTGTATTGAAGGCCTAATTATACTGTAAATCATGCAAACGTAGACACGTGTGAACAAAAGTTGTTTGTGGGGTTTTGTCTTCGTATTTAAATTAAGTGAGAAGTTTTTTTCGAATGAAATTTGCCAACTCTTGTAATTACTTTCTCATTAATGTTACTGTAAAGACCAAATTACAGAAATGACCCATAAAGATGTTCCACAGTTTTATGGCTACAATACGTTAACATTTTGTAAAGTTGGAATTTATTGGAGCGACAGGGCAAATATTTATAGCCGAAGCTCTTAATGAGCTGGTTTACACTTCATTGTGGGCTACTTAAGTTTTAATACATCTGTAGCCAAAAAACAAAAGAGTTTGATACATTAATTAGTGTGTTTGGATGAGTTATGGTAGGTTATAGAGCTAGGGTCCCAAAAATTTCCACAATATATATATATATATATACATCCCATTATCTGGTCCCAAATATATATATATATATATATATATATATATATATATATATATATATGTCTATTTTTTTTTTTTTATATGATGACAGATGTTCATTTTGGAACCAACCACAGGCTTGTTCCCTTGCAATCCTGGAACTCGATTCCTCAAATGTTCTTAAAAGCAAAAGTGCCCTACATGGCCATCTTTAAGCTTATCAGTGGTAGATGACTGGGTCAAAAGCACATCATCACTGTGCTGACAGCAGAAGAGCAGTGTAGAATGGGACTACCGGGCTGGGGGGATTGAGCTTTACAGGTAAGTAGAGGCTTTTTGTATTTTTTTATTTAAATCAGAGAAGCCCTTTGATTTTCTTAAGTACCTACTGGATCCAGTAGTGAAGTGGGCCCCTCCATTGTCACTGCACGATACCATGGTTGATATGGTCCTCCTGCACACAGTATGTGGAGCTATGTACTTTATAGCACTACAGCCAGGGAGGCCATGGCTCATGTTTTTTTGACTATGCACATCTGTTTGCTGCCTAGATCCCAAATAGCTTTACTCACCTACATTTTACTGTTACCAGCTCTGATGCTGATAGTATGCCCCAGACCACTCCCAATGTGCTCTTGTCCAATGATATATTCATATAACCTGGCAAGTCAACAATGGATCTTATGCCTCATGAGTGGAAGCAGGGGTGCAAGCCATGAGTTTGAGCTGACAGCAGAAGAGAAGAAGTGGGTGAATCTGTGTGGCTGCGAGGCATTTAACTTTTTCAATGGATGGCAAATGATCATAGATATTAAATAAAAATAAAATATGAAAACACTTTGCCAAAAATGTTTAAAATAAGTACAATGTAAAAGACAAAGCCTAAACTTTTAGGCAAGTTAACAAATAAATGGGCTGGTCTATAGTCACAATGGCAAACCCACAGGTTCTTAAAGTGGACCATCACCCTCGGGTGATCGGCCCGGGAATCTATAAGATTCCCGGGCCGATCACCTCCCTCCCCGCGGGACATCCGAGATCGGGATGTCCCGCGAGGTGAAACCCCCCCAAAACCCCCAAACCCCCTTACCTTAGCTTCCGCCGCCGCCTCCCGCGCGTCCCTCTTGACGCGCGCGTGCCCGCGCCGGCCATTCACAGACGGCCGGCGCGGGCACGCGCGCGTCAAGAGGGACGCGCGGGAGGCGGCGGCGGAGGAGCCACGGACAAGCGGCTGTCAAATCGCTTGTCCGTGGGCGCTGGGAGCGGGGAGAGGTGAGTTTTTAGGGTGATCGGGGGGTTTCACACAGCGGGGCACCCCGATCGGGGGTGCCCCACTTAAGTGGACCAAGACCCAGGATAGTCAAAATCCTGGGTGTTGGTCTACTTTAAAGGAGCACTATCGCGAAATTGTGTAATATTAAGAATCCATATAAACACTTTAGCTAATAAGGGGAGGGGTCACTTATACACCCGAACTGAATAAAACTCCCGCCAAGCTTGTGGTTTTCTTCCCCTGGTAGGAATAAAATCCTGGGGTTACAGGTTTAGTCTATGAGGGGTGACAGAGTCTGTCACCCGATATGTCCTCTTCCTTCCATTAAAAAAAAAAAAAACAAAACAAGCCTGGCTGGATATTTCTCGATACCGGGTGTATAAGTGACCCCTCCTACCTCCATCCAGCATATTTATATGAATTTTTATCATTGGGCATTTTTTCACGATAGTGCTCCTTTAAATACTATCTTTCATACTGGTGTGGTTCCAATGAGTGGGTAAACATTTAAACTATTTTTGACCTGTAAGTTTAACACATTTTGTAGGAAAATCACTTGAGTTCTTATTGAGCAAGTTTTTATTTTACTATGAGAGACAATCGGGGAGGGAGGGGTTGGAATTTACAAAAAGGGTGGATTTCTTAAAAAAAATGATGGTCTACTGGTATGGATAATTCTATATGTAAATGAACACAAGCACACAGTGTCTTGGATGTTGTGGTGAATGACTCTTACTCTGAATAATATCAGGTTTCAGAGGATAATTGTGGCTCTCTGATGTGTTGGGATTACCCCTATCAGAAGCCGTGGGCGCACGGCGGAGCGCGTGGGGCAGCGGTGTGTCCTCCAGGCAGTCTTTCAGCTGAATAATGGCGGTATCTATTTTTTTGTACAGATCCTGTGTTATTTTTACCTGCATGTTCTAAGGCAGTTTGCAAGCTCTTGCTCTTGTATCTACACCTGTTGTTTTTTGTATAAGTATTGAATCTGGGTATTTGAGTATAGATTGATATAGCACTGTGCACTTTATCAGGAGATTGAGGAGGTTGAAATTTATGGGATATCTGTGAGGATTGTCTAAGCACAGTGCACTTTATTAGGAGATTCAGGACGTTGAATCTCATGGGATAATTTTGAGGGGTGGTTCAATAGTTTACACTGATATTCATTATATTTTTTGGGGCACATTAATTGGTATTTATTCACCACACCTAGTGTTATTAATATATTTTTTAGTATAATTCTTTTTTAGCACATGAGTTTGCATATACATGTATATATATATATATATATATATATATATATATATATATATATATATATATATTTTGCCGCCGTTGTCAGCTGCATTATTTGATTTGCACACTAGTGCTGACCATTATAGTGATTATATTTATATATATGTTTAACGATTGATTATAAAACCTGGAGGATGCTTATATGTTTTTAAATTGTCTTTTGTGTATATGTGGTTTTTAGTTGGTGTTCTTATATGAATTAAAATATTGTTTTTTTTTATATATCTGGTGGTGTGCCCTTAAAGGTTTCTTTTGAATTCTGAAGGTTGTTGTTTTCTTTGTAGTGTTGGGATTACACACGTCTTCACCAGTATCCTTGAAGACGGGAGATCGGGAGTGCATAGTGCATAGTGCATAGTGTGCCCTGGTTATGGTCCTCAGGTTTTTGCTATCAAGGATAGCTGGCTGTACTGCCAATTTAAGATTATTAAGATTTTAGGAATATCTGTGGGATGCCAGTCAGGTACAAGCTGTTATCAAATGTACATATGTGATAATACACACATATATTCATAGTAGGGAAGACAGAAGTATGGTCAACACATCAATAGTCAATGAGCCAAAGCATAGAGGGATCGAATGGGATGTTCCTTTTTATGATGAAAGGTATGTTTTGGCCAAGCTACACATAAAATTGCACCCAAACACACCAATCCAAATGTAAGTATTGAATTTATAGGAACAGAACTAAAAAGCAAAAAATAGTCCAAAGTCCACAAAGCCCCATTTTTCATGTAATTAGTGTTATTATAATGAAGTCATCTGATACAGGAAGTTTTTTGGAGAATGAATTCTTCACCACCATGATGCCTGTGCATCACATTGGGACGTGGATACATTATACATGGCATGTTGGCATGTGTCTAGCCAAGGGACGATTGCCCAATTGTGTTAAACCGGACCTTCAGCATGATTTATTGAAAAGCCCAAACCCTTAAAAAACGATTCCCCAGCATCTAAAGTTAATATATTTTAAGTTTTAGTCACTTACTTATTTTTCTTTCCCCCACTGGGCTGCAACTCTGTTCAGGACTTTAGGATACGGGTGCCACCATCTTGATTCAGAAGCATCACACTTACTGAGGAGAGGAGAGTGAGATAAAGTACAGGGGGGCGGGTTATAGCTGTGCTTTGCTCAGACAGAGCAAAGTTGGGGTCAGGAAAAGGTCAGCAATCCCAGAATGCAGAGCAGCACAGTCAGAAGGCACTTCCTGTTTGCAGGTTAAAAGTCCAGTGTGTAGTCCAGCCACGAAAATCCTAAAAATTAACTTTTAATTATAAAGTTTAAAATGTAGCCCATCCATAGAAAAATGTTGAAGATCCTTACTCAAATGGCCCCATTGTAGTAGAGAGAAAAAAACAAGCAATCCTGTGTGACGCGTTTCAAGCCGCACGGGGCTCTTAGTCATACAATGGATATCAGGTACCGAGGACCTAAATATATAGGTGTAGTAATGAATATCAGGTGGTATGTAACTCAATTGAAAAGACTCACCTGGAAAAAACCTACACCACGCCCGACAATGGAGGCCAAAAGCGCCGTCGCAAACCGCATCGCGTCATGGCCAGGAACGATAGGATAAGTATGGGCCAATCACACACGCGGGTTTCTTTCTGGCTACGCTGAATACGTTACTTTCTGGCTACGTTAAAAATACGTTTGCCTGGCCGCAGAATGCGTAGGCATAGAACTACGGAAAGAGACCCCCATTTTCCATCACCTCCCCAAAATACATAAACCGGAGAGACCTCCTAAGGGACGTCCCATAGTGTCGGGCATAGGTAGCCTTAATGAGAGATTAGGCCAGTGGTTAGATACCATTTTACAACCTATAGTGAAATGCCTCCCGGGATATATTAAAGATACGAGGGAAGTTCTGAAGGCAATCGGTCGTATTAAATGGCCTGACCACGGGAGCTGGATCACCATGGATGTTTCTTCTCTCTATTCAAGCATCCCGCATGAGAAAGCCATATCTGCCACGATGTTTATGTTACACAAATATACCTCTTTAAAGCAGGATGAAATTCTCTTTATAGGCATGGTTATAGATTACCTATTGAGTCACAACTATTTTTACTTTGAAGGGAACTATTACCTGCAGAAGTGTGGGGCCTCTATGGGAGCTCCATTCTCACCATCCCTGGCCAATCTTTACATGGGATGGTGGGAATTGGATAAGATCTTTTCCCCCAGTAATCCGTTCCACAAATACCTGTACTGGTATGGGCGTTATATCGACGACCTAATTTGCATATGGACAGGCCCGGTAGCTAGGTTTGAAGATTTTCTAGCATATTTGAATTCTAACACTTTGAATTTATCCTTCACCGGAACATTACAGAAAAATGAAATTGAGTACTTGGATTTAATTCTAACTTCTCCGGAAGAGGGACAAAATATAAAAACTAGAACTTTCCGCAAACCAACTGCGGGTAATTCAACACTGTATGCGACTAGCTGTCATCCCCAGCATGTAAAAAATGCAATTCCATATGGGGAATTTTTGCGGGCGGCCAGGAACTGTAATACTCCAAATCATACAATAAGGGAATTTGATAACATCAAAGTAAGATTGGAGCAAAGAGGCTACAAAAAGAAAAAGGTTGAGGAGGCAAAGAATAAAGTTCTCGCTATTAACAGGGAGTCACTATTTAAAGAAAAAAATAAAGCGAAGAAAGCAAACGACAGTAAATTAACAATGGTAACTACATACTGCAAACAGTTTCCGGCCATAAAGAAAATCATTAGTAGAAATTTACCTATATTACATACGGACCCAGATTTACATCCTTGGCTGGAGAATGGAGTACGGATAGTAGCAAGAAGGGCTCCGACTTTGGCCAACAAGTTATCACCATCTCTGTTACCCCCACTTAAAGAAGATTCCTGTACGTGGTTGGCCTGTAAGGGGTGTTACATGTGTGGATACACGAAATGTTCATGTTGCAAGTTCATACAAAAGGGTACATTTTTTGATTCAAGTACCACAAAAAAAAGGTTTCTAATTAAGGAATTTTTCAATTGTAACACAAAGTGGATTGTCTATTTAGTTACCTGTACCACGTGTAACCTCCAATATGTAGGTTGTACGACAAGAAAACTAAAACATCGTTTTATGGAACATATATATCAAAGCAAGTCTTTGCAACCTAAGTCGAATGTAGCAAGACATTGCCAAAAGCAACATGATGGAGAGGTGTCAAGTCTAAGAGTGACTATTATTGAGAAAGTGTCCCCGAGCATTAGAGGAGGTGATCTCCACAAACAACTAATGAAAGTTGAGGCCAGATGGATTTTAAAACTGGGCACACGTTTCCCAGAAGGCCTCAATGACAGGCTGGACCTTTCTCTGTTTACGGGACTGTAGTTATATATGAATCAAAACTATTGAAAATGGCTTATTTTCAGTCAGGGGCTCCATGTATTATTATTCAGGGGCAGTTATATATTAGTACAGATTTCTCCATTCATATGGAGTAGAAGAAAACACTCATTATGTTTTACTTAGAATCTTTTTATTATTACTTCAATATGTTTTTAATCTTTGCTATGTATTCATAATAATCCTCCAATGGATATCTATTTACCGAGGGACCTATTTGACACTAAAAGCTGGGGCCCGCGTTGGGTTTTCCTTTAACATATTTTTTTGGCTATTAGAGTGAGCCAGTTGGCTATTTCCGTCTTTAAGTGAAGGAATGGGAATTTAATGTGATCAGCCCCCTTAGGGCAAATGAACGCAGAACCACGTATGTCCGAGATTTTATTCTTAAATCCAGGTCCGCATTATTTAGTGGTCACCTTTAATCCATCGGTTACGGATTGACTCTGTATATGAACAGGCTAAGGGCTTTGCCCTCATATACAGCGCCCGTTGTATTAGTTTTACGCTGGACTATTAGGAGCAACAGTATATATTAATTTAATATTAGTTTGTGTTTTTATACAACCGCGCTTCAATTAGCGGGCATTGAGAGTAATTCCCCTTTTTCACACATATATATGTCTCACGCTGCTATACTTGTATAAAACAGGTGGTGTAGCTTGTTATAAAAATTGTCGGAATTGTGGGGAGTTGGACTAAAGTATAGTTCTTAGTGCCAAGCTCTTATTCATTTATTTAGTTATATGCCCGCACAGTGCCGTTTATTTGGATCTCTCTTTCCGTAGTTCTATGCCTACGCATTCTGCGGCCAGGCAAACGTATTTTTAACGTAGCCAGAAAGTAACGTATTCAGCGTAGCCAGAAAGAAACCCGCGTGTGTGATTGGCCCATACTTATCCTATCGTTCCTGGCCATGACGCGATGCGGTTTGCGACGGCGCTTTTGGCCTCCATTGTCGGGCGTGGTGTAGGTTTTTTCCAGGTGAGTCTTTTCAATTGAGTTACATACCACCTGATATTCATTACTACACCTATATATTTAGGTCCTCGGTACCTGATATCCATTGTATGACTAAGAGCCCCGTGCGGCTTGAAACGCGTCACACAGGATTGCTTGTTTTTTTCTCTCTACTACAATGGGGCCATTTGAGTAAGGATCTTCAACATTTTTCTATGGATGGGCTACATTTTAAACTTTATAATTAAAAGTTAATTTTTAGGATTTTCGTGGCTGGACTACACACTGGACTTTTCTCTATTACTATAAGGAGTTATATCTGGGATCTCCTTAGTCCGCGCCACGTTGGATTTATGGTGAGCTGGCTATCCTTTCCTTTGTTTTTGTTCCTGTTTGCAGGTTGCCTGATGTCCCATGAGCCGCCATCTTGGATGTTTAAAGGCTCATAACATGCAGTAGATGCAGGTAGGATGATTTTTAATGTGAACAATCTGTATGTACAGGGTGTGGCAAACATATAAGATAGGCTCTTATTCAGAGTGAAGGACCGCTTTAATTGGAATCACCCAAAAGACCAACGATGAAGAGAAATGCTAAGCTACAGTTCTCTACCATGTTTTCATCTGTGATGTCCATCCCAAAAATGCTGAATGGAGGTATTTGTTTTTGTTGCTTCCTTTAGATTGGAACTATGGTCAAAATGACCAAAGTTCTGCTGTACTATATAGCAGCGGGGCAGCACAACCTGGGCTGTCCTGCTGTGCATTGCCGGGCAGGATGCTCGCTGCTTCTGGGCCTCTTCTGCGGCTGCCACGGCGCAGTCTATTGGCCTCCAGGATGCTCCCACTTGACCACCACGTGAGCCTATCAGCTCTGGCCCTGGAGGCTGATAGGCTGCACCGCAGCGGACGTAGAAGAGATCCAGCTACGGTGACTATCCGAGTGCCTGTTGCTATACAGTACATATACAGTTTGATTTTTTATTTTGGTGTCACTAATATACAAGTGTTTTCTCCTTTCTTAGAAGATTCCTCCTTTGCGTGAGCTTTAACTGCTCTAAAACCATGTTTGTCACAAATCTCCATGTTTTTATATACTGCTCCATCAACCTCCTCAGCTATGCTTACAACTATCCAGTGGAGCACCCATAGGGGACGCCCCATCTAGACCTCGGCACCACCCCCTGTGTGTGCTGTTGGATCACAGTGCAATCATGGCCACTGTCCAAGACCACAGCAGCCAGACAATGGGGGTTATTCATCAAGGGATAGCGGCAGGCAGCATCTGGTGAATGCCGGGCGCTGTACGCAAAACCACATTTATGAAGGCGATTCTGGTGTGCGACTCTAACAGCGCCATGAAGTGTCTTATTTATCATTACAAGCAGCTCAGCGTATAGTGCCTGTCGCTATCTGTCGCTCTCCTATACATTTCAATGGACGTTCCTTTTCTTCTGTTTAAATAGGGTTTTTCTTTTCTCTCAAATAATTGTGTCACCTCTCCTGGCCTAGAAAGAGTCATTTTTGAAAACTTTTTAGATTTTTATGTTTTTTATGCAGAATTGTCATTACAGGTCTGGCATTAAAGTGTTAATGTCACAGTGTTCCAACAATGTAATTCCATGTGTTTTTCGCTACTGGTGAATATGTGTTCAAAAACAGACTTAGGCCCTTATTCATCAAGCGATAGCACCAGGTAGTGTCTGACGAGCGCCAGGTAGCGGCAGCTAACGGCGACTACCGACTCAAGTACGCCCGGCGGCGGTCACAATGACGCATTTATCAAGCAAAATGAGGCTAGCGCCGGCGAGAGCGACGGCTAGCGCGGCATTCATCATGAAGCCGCCTGGACTGAACAGCACCGCTGCAAATTCCCTCACAGCGCCAGGTATGAGCTGTCGCTCCCTGGCGATGTCCAATGCATTTCAATGGAGCAATCTATAATAATTCATGATTAATTGGTAATAATTTTTTAAAAAATTTTTTTAATGTCAAAAAATCGGAGAACACTTCTGCAATGTTAGGATTTATTTTTAAGTCAAAAAAAAAAAAAAATGTGCAGAATTGATCTAACAGGTCTGAGATTAATGTATTCATATAACAAAATGATTCTAAAAACATGTATAATGTTACATTCAAAAAATATGGTTGTTTAGGGGTTAAAAACTAGTTAATACAGATCGCCGCCAGCGCTCTGGGGTTTAAACAAGGAATGGACAGCGACAGCACATTCGGAGCGTCATTTTTTGATGAATATGAAGCTAGCCGTTCGCTCTGGCCATTCGTTGTCAGGCGCTCACATACAACGCTGGACCTGTGAAACAGCGACCCCCCAGCCCGTATTCAACATTACCGCACACCGACTGAGTCGCTGTCATCAAGCTAATGCCGGCCAAGCACAGCGAATACTGGCTGGCGCTGAAAAAATCACGCTACAGTCGCTCATCTGTCGCTACCTGGCGCTATTGATGAATCGGCCTCCCCATCACACAGTGTCTGGCGCTCTATGCTATAGCGACCAGATTTAAAGCGCCAATGTTGTGTGTGTGTAGTTTTTTGATAATTATGGTGTGAGTCGCTGAGAATTGGTCGCACTGAGCTGGCGCTACCTCTCGCTCCCTGCAGCGCTGTACTGTTGTTAGTGCGCCCAACATACAACACATTCATCAATCCCGGACAGGTTACAACAGCGACAGAGATGCTCTGTTACAGCGCCCGATACCCGCGTCTACTAGCGGTTGCTCTAAGCGCAGCTATACAGATGCTCATCTGCCGATACCTGGCATTAGTAATGAATACGCCTCCATGTAACAAATGAGAGCAGCACTCAAGGGAAAGCAGCAAAGGGAAAGAGGTGGCGGATGAAAGTGCACAGGAGCCACAGTTTTATGGAGCTCAGGACACACCACTGGAGGAGAAGCCTGTCTCTGTTGCTGCTGGTGACTGGTCGCAAAGAGTTTAGCAGCAACTCAGAAGCAGCCAAGAAATCATGCAAAATACCCAATGAGGTACCTTAAACCGTCACTTTCTCAGGTTCACCATGCAACTAGGAAATGCAGAAGCCACGCCCCATCTGTGCCGCACCCACGCCCCCCGGAGAAGGTTACTGAGTATGCTACAGCAACCAGGAACTCTAGTCAAAAATGAGTAGAGTCCCTCTTTAATATGCCGCAGCGAGGCAGCTTGGGTGGGGCTGCCCTGCTTTGCATCACCTCTGCCGGCTGCCACCTCTGCTAAAGCCGGCCAGCCAGGCTACTCACTTCTTCTGGGATTCTTCTACGGCAGCCATGGAGCAGCTTGCACACCATACGGCTACAAAGTAATGTGCTGCCTGCTATGCTGATAAGCATCTCGCGGTCACGTGAGATGTGCGACTCAATAGAGGTGAGTATCCGTGCAGCACCATTCTTTCTTTTAGCGGGGGCGATTTACAGCTGCATATTTAAGAGAGACCCTGGTCATTTCTGAGTGTAGTTCCTCTATAAATGCTGTTTTCCTCCTTGCATCTGAGTAGATTTCTCTTGTTTAAACATTTGCTAAAATGCCTCCAAAATTTGGTAGGACTAGTTGGGTTTATGGATCCAAACACCTTGGTTGTATAGGGCCTGGAAAATCTGGTGGCAGCCAAAATGATTAATAGGCAAACATATTTATGCCATTACCCATTTGCTAGTATTAAAGCATACCTGCGCACCCTACTCCCACCCCTGGCATGCCCTCAGGTCAAAGGATGATCCCAAAACCGGGCAAAATAATGTACTGGGTCTGTACTGAACATCAGCAGGCAACAAGGTTTGCAAGGCTTTTACCTGATTCTGTGTGGCATCCCAATGCAATGCTGTTGGGGGCGAGGGGCAGTTCCTGGGTTATGGCGTAAATATTTTATAAAAAGACCAAATGTGATCATATATTTAAAAATGCAAAAGGGAGTATATGACACAATGACAATAGGGCTGATTCAGCCATGTGAGCATTTTTTCATGTGTTATGTGAGATTTTTTTCTAATGATTTATTTCATTGATGCACATTTTTAGCTGTGCAAATGTTTAAATAATTTGCACAGCTAAAATGCTGTTGAATTGTACCAAAGAAAAAATAGGAATCCAAAGTTTTCCTCACAAAAAAAGTAAGAAAAAAAAATTGTCATGTTGTTGAATCCGACCTTTCATCAATGTGTTGCATTTAACTCTACCTTCAGAAAATGTATACTAAGGCCCTTATTTATGAAGGAATAGCGACAGGTAGCGACTGGTGAGCGGCCGGTAACGAGAACGCCGGCTCCCCACCACAATCACACATTTATCAAGCCAATCCTGCTTAGCGACTGAGATAGCGACTGAGATAGCGCCATATAGCGACTCGTTCATCATTATTCCAGCCTCAGCCCACAGCGCCAGCGACAGGTATGACCTCTCGCTACCTGGCGCGCTCCAATGCATTACAATGGAACAATCTTTAAATATTAATAATTAATTGTTATTTATTTATTTATTTTTTTTTAAGTTGAAAAATTCTGTGACCACTTCTGCCATTTTAGATAATTTTTTTAAGGGAAAAAAAAATTGTACAGAATTGATATTACAGGTCTGATATTAATGTATTCATATTACTAAATTATTTTAAAAACTTGTTTTTTTTAGTTTCCAAAAATATGGTTGTTTGGGGGTTAAAAAACTACTTTTAGCCCATCGCCGCCAGCGCTCTGGGGTTTAAACATGCATTTTACAGCGCGAGAATTTTTTGAGCGTGATTTGTTAATGAATATGGTGAGAGCCGGTCGCTAGGGCCAGTCGCTATCATGCGCTCCCATACAGCGCGGAACCTGTCAAATAGCGACTCCTCACCCAATATTCAACATTACGGCAAACCAACTGAGTCGCTATCAACTACCGAACAACGGCCAAACACAGCGACTACTAGCGGGCGCTCTGAAAATGCCGCTTCAGTCGCTCAACTGTCGCTACCTGCCGCTATTAATGAATCGGCCTCTATGTAGCCATTCTCCCAAAAAAGATTTTACAGTTTATCACATGATTTAATCCAAAATAACACGGATTACATGAAAAGACTTTTTGGCTTTATAGACACTCTTGTGCTTTTCAACACCGAAACTCTCCTTTGACAATGCACCAAGCACATCATTGGGGTCATGCTATTTGTTTTGTGAAGTAGGTTTAACTTTGGGTTCACTTCTGGGTGTTAAACCGGACCTTTAGTATCATTTAATGAAAAGCCCAAACCCTTAAAAAACTATTCTCCAGCATTTAAAATTAATGCATTTTGTGTTTTTAGTCACTTGCTGGCCTGCACCTCTATTCCAGACTCTAGGATACGGGGGCCACCATCTTGCCTCAGAAGCATCACAAACTGAGCAGAGGAGAGAGGGAAAAGTGCAGGGGGGCGGGTTATAGCTGTGCTTTGCTCAGACAGAGCAGGGCTGGGGTCAGGAAAAGGACAGCAATCCCAGAATGCAGGGCAGCATAGCCAGAAGACACTTCCTGTCTGTAGCCAGCCAGAGACTCCACTCCATGGGCCACCATCTTGGATATTTAATGGCTCAGAAAATGCAGTAGATGCATGTAGGATGATTTTTAATGTGGGCAATCTGTATGTACAGGGTGGGGGAAACATACAATATAGGCTCTTATTCAGGGTGAAGGTCTGGTTTAACTGAGTGAGCTTGTCTTACTTTGACACACAAAAAGTGCAATAAAAATGTTAGTTTTAAGTTTTCTAAAAAAAAATCATATTGGGTGTTGTTTCCAAACTTTTAAGAAATTCTCCTTATCTTTAGAAAAAGGATGAACCTCACTTGGAAAAATGTGTCATTTGCAGACTCAAGTGATTTTTTTGGATAAAAATTAGAACTAACATTTTTTTATTGCACTTTTTGTCTGTCAAAAAGCGGGCAGGCTGATTCATCACTAACGCCAGGTAGCGACAGATGAGCGTCTGTAGCAGGCATTTTCAGAGCGCCCGCGAGTAGTCACTGTGCTCAGCCGTGGGTCGCCAGTTTATAGCGACTCAGTCGCTGTTCAGTAATGTTTAATACATTGTGAGGAGTCGCTATTTGACCAGTACAGCGCTGTATGTAAAAAACTGCTTATTCAATGCCAGGAGAGGTCACAGAATTATTTGAGATTTAAAAAAAACGAAAAGAAAAAAAAAAAAAAACCCGGTTTAAAGAGAAGGAAAGGATCGTCCATTGAAATGTATGGCAGAGTGTCAGGTAGCGAAAGGTCATACCTGGCGCTGTGCAAGGCTGAACGCCGGCGCTGTTCGCTGAGGCTGGGAAAATGATGAATCAGACGCTACATGGCGCTATCCCAGTCGCTAAACAGATTCTGCTTGATAAATGTGTAATTGCGTGCCGTGTCTGGCGTTCACCAGTCGCTACATGTCGCTACCTCTCATTAACCAGGCGCTACCTGACGCTATCCCTGAATAAGGCCCTCACTCAGATCTATTGTTCAGTTCACACTCAAAAGTGCACCAAAATCTTGCATCACAATATATTCTCAAAATGTAGGAAAAGAGACAGGGAGGGTCATACTAATTATTTGGTAACACATGATGCACCAGCGGTGAGCCTTGTATGAATTGCAACCTGCATCTCGACGAGCTTTCATTTTGGCCAAAATATCACCTGCACACGCCATGGGGCATACTTAAAGGTGATGAATAACATTTTTCCAATGAGGTAAGAGTATTTTTTGGAAATAACAGCGCCCTAGGAGCTATGCAGAATAATTGCATAGACTTTTGTAATCCACATTTTAATTTTTTCAGGGAAGTCAGGGAAGTTTTTTTTTTTAAAGGGAATTGCATTGGGGAGACTTGAAAGACATGACACAGCTATCTCACATCCCAAATCACAAGTTTGCAGCACAACACAAAAGTGCTAAAAATGCATCCAAAAATAATCTCAAACAGTTTTCACTTGCACCACCTGAAAAAAAAATTAGTAAAAAATGCCTAAATAATTATAACTATTCAAACCCATTGAAATGTATGGGATAAGGCCACACAGTGCAGACTGAGTGCCTGGTCATATCTGGAGCTGTAGGAAACTCAGCGCCTGCACTCATCCCATCGCCGGCGCTGATGATAAATGGGGCCCTATCAGAGGCGCTCTGGATTTTTGACTTGATAAATACACCTTTCTCAATGGGACCTGACATTCACCTGATGTTCATCTGGCACTACCCCTGGCCTTAGCATTTCTTAAATAAACCCCCAAATCACATAAATATATACAACAACAAGAGACACGGGGAGGCTCATTCATCAATGTCAGCACCTGTTAATCCCACTCAGCGCCAATATTTTTGCATCAGCGGCGCCCACTGTGCAACTAAACACACAAAAAACAAACAGCACAGCATTAGACACCAGCCTGTGTCTAATTTTTCACTAGTGCCATATAGTCAGCAGCACCGGCGCAGCTTAAGCATCTTGTTTAAGCTGCGCCGGTTTATAGTGCCGCTGTTGTATTGAAGTGTTTCTTGGTTAGAATTAATAACACACACATTTATTTGTACATTCACTGGGGATTTGTATTTGTGGCATTCACGAGCATCGCGGTGTGCCCATAGTCCAGCCACATCCTACCATAAAGTGCAAAAAGTGGCAATAATTAGCCCTGAAATATCAAGAATTCATAAGGATATACCTGAAGCTAAGTGCATAAATATCAACAGATAAAGTGGCTCATGATACTAAAACATATAGTAAACCAATATAATAGATTTGGAGCCTTATTTAGAAAGTGTCAGCCACACAGTGACACTATTTTGGCCTCAGAGTGGCATTTAAGGAAAAAAAAAAAGGCCGTGCCGATATGGTCACCGGCTAGCGTTTTATTTAACACTAGCACTGATAAAAACCTGTTGCTGTAGGTCAATATCTCATAGAGCACAATGGGCAGAACTGGACTGTAGCATTTAATGCTTATAAATGTGCAATATATCTTTATTAAGTTTTATATAGAGATGTATAAACATACAGACAGAAAGAACAGCGCAAGAATAATACAGAACCTCAGCGCCTCGAGCATACAATTAAGATGACCAGTACAAGCATCGAAATAACAGGATTATCTATTTATATATGATGAAAAAACATTTGGAATATATTTCAACAAACACCGCGCTTACATAACTTTACAAGTGATTAACAGAAAATTTACAAATATCCTCGCTGGAGTAGTACAAACTGTGTTGGATCAGTCTGTGGATAATTCACAAAACTTTTTTGTCTATATTAGTGCCGAAACACCAATTAACTCCGCGGGACGTTAGTATCTCCTCAAAATGATATGCAAAATTTTCAACCTCATTCAGAAAAAAAAGTCCACCTCCTATGTGAATTTTCAATGAAAATAATGGTTTGTGCAAACTCCCATCACCACAATATAAATCACGTACCAGATGGACAATATAAAGCTTGCAATGTGAGTTTAGATCCTCTTTAAAGTGTCAAAACTCCTGTGTGCTTTCCATCAAATATAGGGTGTATTTGAGCAATACTAATGGATTTGGGTCTTCCTTATTACTCAAAGCTCCTTATCGATCCTCCACTCCAGAGATTATGACATGGAAACAAACAAGCAAAAACACATAGCGTGATATCCTTAAAACTTCAGAGCACCTGCCCACATTTATTAGGCTTACCAGCATTCATAAAAAAACGTGCATTTCAGAATCATAATTCCAACTTCAAACGCAGTAATAGAAGGCGCGCTGTAAAGCCCTCTTATGCTCACATGCACGCTACCTTCAATTCGGTTTACATCAATCCGTGGTGCAGCAGCGTGTTCCTCCCCGTCTCCTCGGCCGCCGGACGCGGGAGCGCTTGCTGCCTTTCCTCTCTGTAACTACGTAGTGACGCCTCACAGTGCTGGCCCCGCCCAACGCGTTTCGTCGTCACTTGACAACTTAATCATGAGCTCAGGTAGCGTGCATGTGAGCATAAGAGGGCTTTACAGCGCGCCTTCTATTACTGCGTTTGAAGTTGGAATTATGATTCTGAAATGCACGTTTTTTTATGAATGCTGGTAAGCCTAATAAATGTGGGCAGGTGCTCTGAAGTTTTAAGGATATCACGCTATGTGTTTTTGCTTGTTTGTTTCCATGTCATAATCTCTGGAGTGGAGGATCGATAAGGAGCTTTGAGTAATAAGGAAGACCCAAATCCATTAGTATTGCTCAAATATACCCTATATTTGATGGAAAGCACACAGGAGTTCTGACACTTTAAAGAGGATCTAAACTCACATTGCAAGCTTTTTATTGTCCATCTGGTACGTGATTTATATTGTGGTGATGGGAGTTTGCACAAACCATTATTTTCATTGAAAATTCACATAGGAGGCGGACTTTTTTTTCTGAATGAGGTTGAAAATTTTGCATATCATTTTGAGGAGATACTAACGTCCCGCGGAGTTAATTGGTGTTTCGGCACTAATATAGACAAAAAAGTTTTGTGAAATAACAGGATTGTTGAAGGGTTTACACTGATAGTAATAAAACTAGTTATCCAATAAGTTCTACAACCCCCTTCAGTTATAGTCAAATGCCAAAGGTGACAGTATCAGACGTTACAACAATATCAATAACAGTAACCATCTCACCTCGAGCCTGTAAGGCTACCACGTTTATTGGTCTCCCCGTTTTACTAAAATTGGGGACCCCAGGGATACCTCCATCTTCAATGTCCGGAGAGGCAGAAAAGAGGGGAGGACCCGACCGGTCGGGGACTCGAGAGTGACTGCCCGGTGCTAGGGGATACTGCCCCTTGAACAACCATCAACCCCTCCAACTGTGATCTCACCGGCATTACTGTGGACAGCTCCGTCCGCCCCTGGAGTAAACCCAGGGAAGGCGGAGAAAAAAAGAAATAGAGAACAAGAAATATAGATGAAGAAAGAAGAAAGGAAGGAAAAGAGAGAAGAAAGAATGAACGCCTACATTACCCATCTCTCTCCAGTATACTCCGGATCTCCGGGGAACTCTTGGAGACCTCCCATATTGCCCATGTCCTGGAGTGCTTTTCGGCCCCGCCCTCAACTCCATCAAGAGCTAGTTCCTCCATCCTTTTGATATTTTCCAACTCCCCAAACCATTCCATCAGGGTGGGTACCGTGTTGGAGCGCCAATGTCGGGGAATTACTGACCTGGCAGCCGTAAGCATATGCCTCAGCAGGCCCCTCCCCCCCTCTGCCACTGAACCCAGAGTCGTTGACAAAAGGGCCACTTGAGGGGAGTTGGGGATACACTCAAGGGTCGTATAATCAAACACCCTCAACACTCCCTCCCAAAAAGCATTTATAGCAGGGCATTCCCACCAGATGTGGGTCAAGGTCCCATGGGCCCCATTACATCTCCAGCAATTACCTGTCTCCACTCCCCCGAAGCTCACCAAGTCCGCAGGGCTCCTGTACCACCTGGTCAGGATTTTGTAATTCCTCTCCTGGGCCCTGCAAGCCATTGAAAATTTGTGTGTCAGAGCAAAGGATTTTTCCCACTCCTCCCTTTCAAACGTCTGACCCAATTCTTCCTCCCATCTCCTGCAAAATTGTGGAAGCCCCTTTAATGCTTATAATTAATATTACACACATTTATTTATACAGAACTTTTTTCGGTGGGGGGTTATGAAAATTTTCATGCCTTTTTTGGCTTTGCAATGTGTAATTAGGACACAAACAACTAAAATGCAACCTAAACGCACTGTAAAGTTTGTCCCCTTTGTCCTCAGCAATGATTTCTTGTAACTGTAATGATGAAGCGCTGACTTCAGATTTCAAGGAGGAAAAAATTCATAAATATGCTGGGGAGTACTAGAAAAATGACAATAAAAAGAGGCACTCAATGGCATTGGGATAATTGTGCCTGGTCCAACAGGCACTGACATAGGCCAGCCAATATCTAAGTGCAACAATCACAGCTAATTGGTAGCGTTCTGGGCAGCGACTGCTAGCGCCATTGTAGTACGCAGTACATGACAGGAGATGGGAATATCAATGTTCCGAAGCTGCCGCTATAGCCACAAACATGATGCTAAAAGGTGAACATCATAAATAAGACCCATAATGTATAAATGGTAGCAACCCAAGGATATGGCCAAATATAACATTCAATAGGTATGCATGTGAAAAAGATATCACCAAATGAATAATGTAGCGGGAACTCACATATTCCACTGCCTGCCGCACCACTTCATCTCACCCCTCTGAAGTGGTGTGGAGTCTCCCAAGTAACGTGTTGAGTGCTCCCTGCAGCCCCTTTATATCCTCTGCTGTAGCCCCAGAGAAACTTGCAAGGTGCTTATAGCTCAATGCTTTCAGTCAACAATGCTTCAAATCTCGGTGCAATCATCCCAAATTTCTAGCTAGATGTATAAAGCCATCGAATGTCATATGTTATGCCCTTGTTAAGCATGGTGAAAAGTCAAACATTTAAAATTAGCTCTTTGTGCATAGGTTGAACTTAAATGACTGCAAATGATTTTACAATCAAGGTGGATTAGAAATATGGGGGGGAAAATGGATTCTGCACTTTGTGCACGCACCCATCTGCCTATTCAAGTGAATGGGTGGGCAGGGCCTGTTCTGTGGGGCAGGAGCAAAGATGACAGCACCTGCGCTGAAGTCACCCAATGTCCGGCGCTGCATTCTAAGCGAGGCAAGTTGTTTTTTGTACTTAACCCCCTGTCCTAACTCAGTGCCATGGGGAGGGACAAAAAGAAAGTGGCAGACATTAGAAATGGGACATCTGCCTGGAATGTCCCTTTAACCCATCTAACGCAAGCTACGTAAAACTGATATGGCTGCCTCTCCTACAGTTAAACGGCAACTACATAAATTTTACCTTCCTGGCTCCCCCCACCAGCAAAAAACAAGCTGCTCACCTCGAGCTGCGATCCAGCGGTGCGGGTCTCCTCCTCACCTGGGAAGTCTCTGATCTCCCCAGGCTCTTCCATCATGAGAAGAGGGCCCAGAACAGGGACCCCTGCTTTCACCATCGCTGCATGCTTCCGCTCACCCACTTTTTTGGGAGAGGCAGAGGATGTCATCCCACTGACGTCATTCTGCTCTATCCCCGACAATCCTCAAATGCCAGTGCTGATCAATAGAGAGTGGGCGGAGGGGCAGGGGACTCCGATCCCCTGACCCCCCACCCTCCAGCAATCATTGCCAGCTGTCATTGGATCAGTGAGGGACACAAAGCGACACGGGACAGAGCATTAGAGGTGTTTTAAAAATACAATTAATTAATTTTTTATGTGCAGTGTGTGTGTTTTTTACAGTTAACCCTTTGTTAAATGGAAAGGGATCCATGCCCCCCCATATCAGTCCACAAGGCTAGGGGGGCTGGCAAGTCACTTGCGGCAAGCATAACCTGCCTCCCCAAAGCCCAGAGGACTTTATGGTTTGTGGGGGGGGAGGGGGTTCAAAGGTAAAGGGTTGTTTTAGTTGAAAAGGTGCAAGGTCTGCAGAGCTGAATCGTCAAGTAAAATTACCCTTACGAGCACGCTTTACTTTGGGGTGTTTGGCAACTCTTCTCTTGACAGTACCTATGCATGTTGGGTATTGTTCTGTTCAAGATTTAACTTGTTTCTTTTTGTTTGCATATTGTTTTTTAGGAAAATGTGTCTGATTCTGCTTCTAAATTCTTTTTTAGGGAAACTCTTTGCAACCAAAGAATTCATCGAGGGATTAGTTCCAGAAAACTGTGCCCGCATCAACAAGCCTGGTACGACTAGAAAGCATGACTGGAGTACTTCTGGAGAATATATAGCTTGTGGGAGGATTTTAAATGTAAAGGGTTGTTTTTCTTGAAAAACTGCAAAGTGCACATAGCAACTGTATTTTATCTGAAAATCTCCTAAAGCAGGAAAGGGTGTCTATGGATACCAACAAGACATTTCATGTTAAAGCCCCTGATTAAAAAAAAAATAATAAAAAAAAATATATATGTATATATATAATTATCCTGTGAAATTCCTAGAAACTCTTTCAAAAATCATCGTTATTCATGTACCACAAAATATTGAAAAATGATCTGGCAACAGATGGTGTCAAAATCTCTAGGTAGGCTGGCAGATAAAGGGTAAAGCAAACTACTTGACAGTTTTCAACCTCTGGTCATGCCCTTAAACCAGACATAGCATGGATCCCCTGCTATCTTGAAGTAAATAGTGTGATATGGCCCTACACAGCAATTTGGGAATCAAAAAGCACTACAGAGAATTAATCTGTGGAAATTGCCTCTGTGGGAAAGCGATCAACAAGAATTAGTTCGTTATTTTCGCTCCCAGCAGATTATTATGCACCATCACAGCTTAAATGGCCACGCCCACTTGATTCAGAGAATAAATGGGGCAAAACTGTAAGCCTTGATATCTCGGCCATTTCTTCTTCAATGTAAAAATGGAAAACAGTTTAGGACAGTGCCAATTGTAGCCCAACACAATGGTCTAACAATTACCTTTGTCTACAATATCACTTTAAGGGCATAGCTGTTGGATAAAGTAAAATAATATGGCTGTTTAAGTATACACACTACAGCTTTATTATTATAGTAGCAGATAATGGGGCATGTGCTGAGGCAATAGCACTGGGGAAAGAATGTGGGCTGGGGGTGTACAATGAGGTCAGGTAGTTAAGGCTCGGGGGAGAGGGAGGCAAGGGCATACGTTAAATAATGGTTTTGAAGCAGAGGCCCAGCTGGCCCCAAAGTAGTACTGCCTATCAGAAATGATCCTATGGCCAGTCCACCCCTGGTCATCAGGTTCAGCAGTTGTGTCCAGTAGAAATAACAGCAGTTCTTCTGTGACCTCACCCTGGTCCATGTAATCCCCATTGCTTTCCAACAATTTGACCTCCCTGTCTAAAAGTAACGACTCGATTATCCCAACAGGGTGAATAAAAACAACACATTTATTGAAATCTGTCCTTACTTTAATTAAATAACAGACACATGTCTGGAGTTGCACTTTGAAAGCATTAACCCTTTCAGTGCCAGCCTATCCATAGGTTAAGTCACCCTCTGTTACCAGGCCATTTTGTTCAACTTTGATTTTTGCAGGAATTTCCAGAAAAATTATACATTGTGTTTTTTTTTCATCAGAGTTTCAATGCTTTCTTAATATTTTTGGGTAACAATTAAAATTATTGCATTTTTTAAATAAAAAATTTACGTTTTTCAAGTTTTTATAAGCCCCATTCCCGCTGATTACAACAGTGCCACATATGTATCAGTAGACACCCTTTCCTGCCCAGACATTTTCAAATGAAATACAACTACTACATGGATCAACCCTCAAATGCTATTTTGAAATGGCGAGGGTTCCCCCGGCCCTGAAAAGATACCAGCCTGCATAGCCTCTATAGGCTGCAGCACTTCGGCACCCTCCTGGCCTTTGGGGATGCAGGTAATGGAGCCTGGGGTTCTGGCAAGTCATCTTACCGTAGGTGACTTGCTGGCCCCTCCTGTCCTGTGAACTGGTCTCTAGGATCGGCACTTACCGGCTGCTGGCAGAAGCGGCCTTTTATGCCAGGTTAGCAAGATGACATCATCTCACTCCCGTATAAAATGCCCAGCCACGCAGGGTAGGGGACGAGCATTCACTGTCCCACTGAAGACCTCAGACAGGCTGGGGAAAGAGGAGACCCACAACACCAGAGGTGATAGCACATGGTTTGGTGGTTGATACCAAATATGCAAAATATGTGCCCCATGCTCAGCTTTCTCTAACAGAGGGGTGTGTCCGGCCCTACCCTAGTGCGTTCCCTCAGCACAAGGCAAGGATGGTATGTCTGGAATTTGCAGGACCCAATCTAGGGACTGGGTGATGATTAAAGAGCCAGACGTCAACTAAGCATATGTGGGTGAGAAGAAGTAAGTACTTTCAAATTAGGATGTTAGCTCCTGCCTAACTGAGGTAAATGGGCAGATCAAAAAATCTTGTAAAACTACACTATAGAGTCAATTCATGGTTGTATGCAAACAAGTTTGAGCATGTTTTTAGGGAGCTCCAGGTCTCAATCGGGCTTCCATCTGGTTCATGCTTGTCAAAATGGGATGAGCATTTGTTTTTGTGCCAATTTGCGCACTAGTGTTTACCAATGTGCCAATTTGCACCTGAAACTTACCACTAGCACCATTTTGGCGCACCAAACTGTCTCGGGTGCCTGATTTATAATATGTTTAGAGGGCAGAAAAGCATGCGCAAATGTGGCAACTTGAAGAGTTTCCTCCAGCAAATAGATGGAAGAAACTGCTGATTACAATGAATAACTGACTTTCATTCCGAAAAACACATGCTGGCAGTGTCTGGCATGTTTTTGAACAATGAAAGTGTCAGCTGCAAGTTCTTTTTAAGGATTGCACCTTGCTCCAAAACAGCAGATTTACCTTGCTGCAAATTGCACTTCTCCCGAGTGCTTGCCATTTAGTGCAATCCGCATGTGCACCTGCCGTGCAAACCAAGGCATGAATCATGAACCTAAGCGCATTTGGAATTGTTCGCGCACACCGTTACCATGAATCGACCCTTATATTACTGAGAGAGGCAAGCACTATTCTCATGAAAACCTTTCACATTATTTTATTATACATGTAGGTTTCAAAGAATTGCGACATTAACCTGCAGCCATTGTAAACTTGATGGCTGTGAGTCCTGTTCAGAAATCAGTCAAAAGATTCTGAGGGCTTGATTCATTAAAAATTTAATTTGAATGTGTTTTTTTTAAAAGAAAAGTTGCAATTTTTCGTGCGATAAGTGCGATTCAGCAGTCTTGAAGCTATTTTTTTTAGTTTGTGCCAATTCAATTCGAGAGGAAGAAATTGGTTTCTATGTAAAGAGCACTTGAAAGTTATTTGATTTTCCAAAATAATTAGTGTGGAATTTTCAGGCGCAGAACAATTCTAGTGATTTAGGTGCCATTTACTGGCCCCACACATGAGTTAAATTCAAGTGTTTCACACAGCTGCTTTCTGGAGGAGAAAAGTCTGTTTGGTGACCTCCACCATGGAGCCCTTCCACCCATTGAATCTGAAAAAATACCCATAGTACACCATAAGGAGGCCTATGAACATGAAACATGTGTAAAATTATATTTATATATACCCCCACAAATATTAAAATAAACATTGTATTTGACCACTCATTTGTGTGAAATAAACCATAGTGGCACAAACACAAGACATTAGACATGTCATGGTGAGGAACCAAATGGATGAGGCTCAGTGTGCTTTCTGTATGACTAAGAAGAGCATGGTTAGAACTATCCCGGGGCACCATGAGCAAAACACGTGGGCCAATCACAACATGAGGACAGTAACATGTGCAGTGTGTTAGTTACTGCATGGCATGCCATTGCGCAGCTTGACACAAATGTAAATAATGGAGTTTATTCATCAAGGGATAGTGGCAGGTGGTGCCTCGTAGCGGCAGGCAGCGTCCGGTGAAGGCTGGGCGCTGTACTCAATACCACATTTGTGAAGGCGATTCTGGTGAGCGACTCTAACAGCGCCATGTAGCATACGATTCAACATTTCAAGTGGCTCAGCATATAGCGCCGGCGCTCTAGCTTCCAGAGCACCAGGTATTACCTGTAGCTACCTATCGCTCACCCATACTTTCAATGGACGTTCCTTTTCTTCTGTTTAAACAGGGCTTTTTTTTTTTTTTCTCTCAAATAATTGTGTCACCCCTCCTGGCCTAGAAAGAGTCATTTTTTAAAACTTTTTTGTTTTTTTATATTTTTATGCAGAATTGTCATTACAGGTCTGGCATTAAAGTATTAATGTCACAATGTCATTCCATGTGTTTTCGTTTAGTTACTGGTGGATATGTGTTACAAACAGACTTTAATCACACAGAGTCTGCCACCCCATGCTATAGCGACAAGATCCAAAACGCCTATGCTTTGTGTGTCTGTTTTTTGCTGAATATGGTGTGAGTCGTTGAGAGTCGGTCGCAATGAGCTGGCGATACCTTTTGCTCGCTGCAACATACATCTCATTCATCAAAGCCGGCCAGGTTACTACAGCGAATGAGGTGCTCCGTTACAGTGCCGATAGCCGATCACAGCTCTAAGCGCCACTATACAGACGCTCATCTGCCGATACCTGGCATTAGTAATGAATCAGCCTCCACGTAACCCATACACAATGCTATGACAACATAAATATACCAGACAGAAAACATGATTGTCATAAAAAAAATTAACTAAAGTGGACCAAAACCCCTAATTTTGGTCATCGCCCTGCTGTGTGAAACGCCCCAGGTCGCCCAGCCAAACTCACCTTTCCCCAGTCCTACTGCCCATGTATGGGTGTGCAGCCAATCATTGATTCCAGGGCTGCCTGAGATGGGTTTTGGCGCACTTTGCTAAAAATGTGTTATTCTACTATCAGAGTCACACATAACCAATATAATCTCAAGGATGAGGCGCTCCATTGTGCACAGCCAATCACAGAGACTGGAAGAAGCTGCACGCCGCAACAGTAAAAAAAGGCAAACAGTGGATGTGCCCGCTTCTGGTCCCTATTGGCGTCCCATATACAAAAACAGGTCCTCATGGCGGACATTCCTATGCACAGCATATGGCTACGATTGCACAAGTGCATGCAAATGTGGTGTTTATACATGGAAAGGTAAGTAAGTCAGCCCAGATTGTGGGGTCCCACTACTAATATGTGGATGCGCCTCCGACAAAGCTACATAACGCTGCTCACTGTAAATCACACTCTGGGGACCCCTCACACACACACAGCTAAATTGGAGCTAAGAGTAATAACTGGAAATGCATGTATTACATAGACAATGCTATGTGGTGAAAGCCAATATAAAAGGTGTAATAACACTAAACTTCAGCCTCATATGTAACATAAACCTGCACTGTTACATAAAGATGTAAATACAGTTCAACAAAGGGACAGCACAGGGGCCAGTTTAGCTTAAAGCATAAACACACACACACACACACACACGAATGTTTAATGAAAAATACAAACAATTTACCACACAGTTTACCACTTGTAAAGTCGTGTTCGTTTGAAAATTTTTCAAACACATTTTCGAGCCTATTTGAGTACATGTATTTAATTCAACAGCCATTCTGAATAGTTGTAAAAATTGCAAAACATGCGATCCTATTTTCCAAGTGTTAAGTTTTTTTTTTTTCCAACCTTTAGTGAATCAAGACCTTTGTCTCAAACATGTCTTCCCTGATTTCCAGTTAGAGGCCTTGTGTCTAGGCCTTATTCGATGGGGCACTGCTGCCATCTGCTGGATAAATGTAATAGTGACAGGCTATTATTATTATTTCCCAGCAAACACACACAGATACACCGACATCAGAGATGGCAACCTGACCTATTCCAGTAGGGTAGGGGGGCTTTTTATGCTTAGACTTTTTTTGAGGTTTATGCTCATCTGTGGGGAGGATTAGTATGTATGTGCTTCTTTTGGTGTGTTACAGGTGTGAGGAGAGCTTTGCTTGGTTGCAAGTGTGCAGTGCGTGACTGCAGCTGTAGCAGGGGCGTGCATACATTGGTGTGGGACCACTCTACCCTATTGGGGTGCTGAGCCCCAAACTTCACAACCCCCACAGAAAAAGATAGCTTTATTAAATAATAGACAACGCTAATCACAAAAGATACATTAATAGGTCACCCCATACACTCACTCTTCTGCCACTCCCACGGTGCAGACTAGGACGGGATTGAGTGCGCTGATTGGCAGAGCGTCCCATTGACAGCTAAGCCACCCGCAGAGAGCCGAGTGCACCACCAGCCACATCCCTTGCTCACCTTCTAGCCGTGGCGTGGCTGTGCCACCCATTCAGAGAGGCCATGAGTGGGCTAAAGGTGAGCGGGGATGCGGCTATGGCACAGAGATGGGGGTAGGATAGGTAGGTGGAATGGTCATCAGGCAGGTAAATAGGTAGAAGGGGGAGTGGGTAGGTGGGTAAATTGGTGGGGGGGTCAGTAGGCAGGTCGGTGGATAGTTAGATATGATTTGATCCACATCACTAGCCTCCCTGAGTCGCTAGCCCATCTGGATCCAGGGAACTAAGGCTCCAAATCACCCTGGGAATTAATACACCTCACTCAGACCTAGGGAGGTCATTATTTGAAGGGGGAGAACCTCAGGTACACACCCCTGAAAAGGCATATGGATTGGAGCTGACCAGACCAAGCAGCGGAACTGCAAAATCCTGGTACCATTGCACTTCCGAGTGCCAGATCTCTGAACCTAGGGCGCTAAGAACCAACTGGATGTGTTGTTGGAAAGGGGAGAATCTCAGGTACACACCCCTGCAAGGGCATGTGAAATGGGGCCAAACGGACCAAATAGCGGCACTGTTTCTCGTGGGCGCCTGACTGCTACACTTCCAGGTGCCAGATCTCCCAAACTAGGGGGGCTAACGACCTGCTGGAGGTGTCGTTGGAAAGGGGAGAACCTCAGGTATACACTCCTATAAAGGTATGTGGATCAGCCGGACCACAGCAGCACCTCGAAATCCCGGTCATAGCTCCAAAGTTGGTGGATGCCCTCTTGCAGATGGTGGAGGTCCAGGGACATGCCCCTTGCACCCTGCCTATAATCTGTCCTTGCATCAGGATATGGCTCCAATGCTTTCCGTAGTGCTCACAGCCACTGTATCAGGGAGTCGGGGTGGTGTGGGTGTGTGAGAGCGAGAGAAGACGGGGCCGGCCATGTGTAATGTGTCTGTGAGACTGGCTGTAACCTTCTGCTATTCATTTCTATGGGGAATTTTTGAGTCCAAAAATGCATAGCACACCTCTCAGAGCCAAATGCTTCCAAATGCAGCATCAACCATGTGGGGTCACATTAATGGCAGAAAACTGGAGATGAAGAAGAAAGTGGATTTCCATAAAGTGCTTTTTCCAAGCACCATAATCAGCCCCAAATGTGTTCAGGAAAATGGTTACTGTCAAGTGCAGGACTGGAGAGATGGGGTCAGGTTAACATACATGATAAATAGATTTTGTTTATTTATCTTTTATGCATTTTCTGATTTTTGTTTTTGGGGTGGGGAGTGTTGTGCTTGTTTTTTTTACTTTATGTGGGTCTGATGCCATCTGTTGGATATTGAAAACACAATCACAGTACACACCCCTAATTGATGCCGTTATATATTAGTGCATTCTCACTTAGTTATAATGAAATCAGTTCATCTTTGGATGGATCCTCTACACTGCAGCCCGGCAACTGGCAGATTCAGCTCAATTTCCTTTAAAGTAAAACTGTGGTAAAAGAAACCTGGAGGTTGCCATTGCTGATTGCCCTCATAAATGAGTCTAGTAGTTAAAGCGGACCCTCAGCATAATTTAATGTAAAGCCCAAACCCTTAAGAAACTATTCTCCAGCATCTAAAATTAATATATTTAATGGTTGCAATCACTTTCTATTCTTTCACTGGCCTCCAACTCTGTTCAGCGCTCTAGGATATGGGCGCCGTGTTGCCTCAGAAGCATCACATACTGAGGAGAGGAGAGGGACAGAGCAGAGCTGGGGTCAGGAAAAGTACAGCAATCCCAGGATGCAGAGCGGCATAGTCAGAAGACACTTCCTGTTTGCAGGCAGCCTGAGACTCCATGGGCCGCTGCCATCTTGAATGTTTAAAGGCTCAGAAAATGCCGTAGGTGCAGGTAGGGTGATTTTTAATGTGAGAAATCTGTATGTACAGGGTAGGATAAACATATAAAATAGGCTTGTATTCAGGGTGAAAGTCCGGTTTGAATGGACAATTCAGTCTGGATAACTCTTGTGTTTCATGGGGGCAGCCATGATGGGATTACCTACAGCAGGCGCCCCTTTGTCCTCTATTGCAATCTATGAGACATAGCAGTCCTTCCTCTCCTCTCAGTTGAAGTTAATGGAGCGGTGGCTGCAGCAATCCCATCATGGCTTCCCCCATGAGCCACAAGTCTTTTTTAGACTGGACTGTCCCTTAAAATGGCTGCAGTGGTGATGAAAAATGTTCACTGCTTATGTGCATGGCCATGGGGGTTATCTTAAACTCACTGCACCAAAAAAGCCCTTAAAATAAACACAAATCAAGTCAAAATAATACACATTATGTTTATTAATTAAAAATCACACTCATCAAATCATAAAACACACACACACACACACAACTCCATAGCAGGAGATCACCCCTGGCAAAAAGAAAACCAGAAAATTCTATAATCACAGGTTAACTTTATAGGGTACTTCCACTTGATGGCATGTTTAAACGTTTTCATTATGGTGAGCCAAAATTATGTCCTAAAGGTGTTGAGCTTGAAACCTGACAAAAGGAAGTTTTCCTTCAAAGTGGACCAAAACCCAGGAGAGTCAATATTTTCAACTATCCTGGGTTTTGCCCATTTCACCGCTGTGTGAAACCCCCCCAGATCGCCACAGCCAACTCACCTCTTCCTGGTCCCCATGGTGCGTCTAAGAGCAGTGGCTCTGATGGCTGCACCCTCCCTCTAATAGGACAGCATGCCCGTGGCCAGGCATTCATGAACTGCACTGCTAGAGGGAAGCGGAGGATGCCGCCATCAGAGCCGCTGCTCTTAGACACGCTGTGAAGAGGCAAGTTGGCTGTGGCGATCTGGGGGGTTTCACACAGCGGGGCACCCCCGATCAGAGTGCCCCAGAGGAAAGGACCAAAACCCAGGATAGTCAAAATCCTGGGTTTTGGTCCACTTTATACCACTGTATACCAGTTCACAGGGCTGGAGGGGCTGGCAAGTCATCTGACAGCAAGCGGGTGACTTTCCTTAACCGTAGCCCAAATTCCTGCATCCTCAAAGCCCAGGCGGGTACAGAAGAGATTGCAGCCCTCATGGGCTATGTGGGCTGCTAGCCTTCAGGGCTGGGGGCAGGCCGCTTGACCTCTCGTCCCTGGTCTACCAGCCCCCATATCTGTTTTTACTGGGGATTGGGGAACCCCATACTTTTTAACCCTTGACACTGGACACAGTAGTTGTATTTTATTTGAAAATATCATAAAGCGCTATTTCCAGTTTGGGGGGGTCTCTCCTGGGCAAGAACGGGTGTCTACCAATACATATGTGGTATACGATATGATATGATCTTGAAAAACCTACATTTTTTATTTTAACAAAAGGCAACTAATTAAAAATATATATCACATATTTCACTCCAAAATATTGAGAAAGTACTGAAAAAATTACAAACCAGACATTTCATGTTAGAGCCAAACACTGGTGAAAAAAATCAATATACAATTCCCCTGGAAATAAAAAATCATAGTATAAAATAGTATGAAAAAGGTCTAGCAACACAGGGTGAGAAAAGCTCTAGGTAGGCTGGCAGTTAAAAGAGTTGTATCCCGAAATTGTGTAATATTAAAAAATCCTTATAAACACATCTGCTAATAAGAGCAGGAGTCACATACTGTATACACCTGAACTGCATAAAACTCCCACCGAGATTGCCGTTTCTTCTCCAGGTAGGAATAAAATTCCAGGGTTTCAGTGTATCAGGGTTGACAGGACCCACCCGATTTCTTTTACCTTCCATTAAAAGAAAAGAAACAAGCCTGGCTTCCCAGGTGTAGAAGTGACCCCTCCTCCCGTCATCCAGCATATTTATATGGATTTTTATCATTGGGCTTTTTTTCACAATAGTCCTCCTTTAAGGGCACCACACTTCTGCCAACATAGATGTATATTTTCAAAATGTATACATGAGCTTGGTACACTCAAAAGGGGAACAATGTCATAGATTGCCATGTACAGTATATACCATTTAAACCAAACATTCTTTATAATTCTAGATTTTCTATGCTGTGAGCCCGTGTACATCTGGGTTGGCACTATGCCTAGTTGACAGATTTAGTAAATGATCCCCACTAGTCTGAGCAACAAATCAAAATCAATGTTCTCAAAGCAACCAAGCATGAAACAGACAATTGGACAGAGCCCATTCTCATATAAAAATATAAAAGTGTTTATTGAGCACATATAGGTAGGTCAGACATACAACACTGAACATATAACATTACATTTTTTTCACAGTACCGTATCAACGCTACATTTTGCATAAATCCAGAAATCAGACATGAAAGCTGAAAATATATATATATATATAATTACATGACACATGAAAACAGTTGAATTTCAGCACCGACAGCACAGATTCTGAAATGTGTAATAGCTGCAGCAGTTGAACTATTGCACTCTGCATTGTCTCGCTTAAAAATCTGTAAGAGATAAGAACAAGGCAAATGGCAAGGTTTTACTCATGTTATGCTGGCGTCTTTATGTACACAGTGAACGCTTGTCAGAAAACCCTGAGCCAAAACTTCCTCTTCTCTAGGTTTTATAGGAAACAAGGTATTCATAAAAGCCAGAGAGATTTACAATGTACAACCCATCTTTTAAATCCATCAAGAACATTAGTTACTCCTTGTAAACCTATAGCATGCCATCTATATGAGGCTCTTGGCACATGGAAAACAATTTATAGATAACGGAGAGATACACATCCAGCCATAACTGCTTTGGTAACTGCCAAGCCCAGTACTTACCCCAGGAAAAAAGAACATTGTACGGGGGGGGGGGGGGGGGGTATTTCACTAGAGGTAAAAACAAAAGGAGGAACGTTGAGAGCATGTGGTGTACAGAAGCCAAGCTCAGAAGATATCACAGTGGAACTGAAAATTATGCAAGATTTGGAAAAAAAATCTGCACATGGTGGGTGGGTGGCAAACCGAGCTCAGAAGAACCACCAGGGAAAACAAAATACAGCATGAGAAGTGTGAAGAACTAGACTACAAGCAGGGAAGCAGGGAAGTGGACTCAACTTTAAGGAAGTCTAACCTGTAGCTCGGAAACCACATGAGGCCATTGACCCCTGCTCTGTGGCTCATGGGCTGTCAGAGGTCAATGAGGAGTTAGTCGGGTGGAGAAGTGTGCTGACTTACCTGCACTTAGTTTCCCAGCTCTGCTACCTGGAGGACAGAAGCTGCAGATACAGGTAGGTGAGCAGGATTCTCTACTTACTAAATGCCATTTAATTACTTAAGGCTGGGGGATTTTATTCCTGGGGATAAAGTATTTTATAGATGCGATTCATACACTTATTGATCGGAGAGATTTCAAACAGAAAGTTTTGCCATTTATAGGCATGATAATATTAGTTTAATCAAACTCTTTGTTTTGAATGTGGCGCAGACAGAGGTGAATGTGGCTCTTCAAGTGAGAAAGGTTTGGGACCCCTGATGTAAGGCGTTGGGCAAGCCAAGCCCTATACATACCCCAGAGAAGAAGGAACGCTATACAATAGGTGATTACGTGAAGTAGACTATGAATAATCAATAAAAAATCGAGAATTACACTAGAGAAGGGAGCAGGGAAGTGGTAGCCAAGACAAGCCAATCACATACTGCAGAGAAATGCTGCACAATAGGTGAGAAGTAGAAACGTTAGTTCGTTTTTAGATGCAGAGTTGTATATAAAACCTCAAAACAGTTTTTTTACAGTAAGTACTTACCAAGGGAGGTGATTTGAAATGCGTCTAATAATCTACTTGAATGTGGACACGCAGGGTGCCCTGCACTGTGCATATCCTGTCTCAGGATGCCCTCCACCAGCTCCATGCTGATGGGGTATTTTGACGTCTTTGTTGGGCTTGCAAACTCCAGGTTAATAATGGCAGACCTGTTTCCTTCTCTGAAAAACACAGACACTATAATTAGAGGCTATTCAGGGTGGTGGAAAGTTTTCCTGTGCATCACATCCAGACTTAGGTCCTGAGATTTGTGTTAAAGCGGAACAAAAACTACTTCTTCTGTAGCAGTGGGGTGGGATACCATGGAGGGTGTGGGTGCTGGGTGACACACTAATTCTGCAGTCTATGGGATGGCATTTCCTCCTTCCAGGGATGTTGACACATTGTTGCACAATCCATTATTGGCTGAGTATTACATATTATAGCACATGCACGGACTCTCGTCAGAGCAGCTTGCCAGATAAATAAAGTTTAGAAAATTGCTTCCATAAAATCCCCCTCTGATGATCAGTGGCCTAAGTGGTTTGAGAGGGCTTAACTCCATGCAGATGCTGTGGAATAGTATGTAGATGTTGCGCTGCTGAACTACATGGAAGTGGCCATATTGCTTTACTTGCTTTACACCTGACAGCCTTGCTTACACATAAGCATGGGGGGGGGGGAGCTGTGCCAGCAGTAGCCCACACCAAACAGAGAGATAAGTTGCCTAGGAAGACAAAGCATAATGCCTGCCATGCTGCACACACATGCACATTGAATAAGCAGCTGCTGTAGCAGAAAAAACCTCTGTGTGCAAGATGTTACTATGTATGTTCATGTTATCTTAATCGTGTGGCAACTGCAAAGCATTTAGACAGTGGAAACATGTATCAATGTACTACAATGTATCTAGGAGATCTCTGTTGTGAGCAGAGTCATTACAGCATGATGAGTCATTATAGATGGCTTACTACTTCTGGATGGAAATAAAGGATGATTGCACAAAGATTTAAGGAAACTTTAATTGTGGGACTGAGTTTTTCAGAAGCAGGGCTCTCAGGTGTGTAGCAAGGTGGCAGCTCCCATGCAGTTCAGGAGCACATCATCTGCTTACTATTCCCCAATATCTGCATTGGTTTAAGTCCACTCAAACAGCTCACATCACTGATTTTTTGAATGGAGATCCACTTTTAATAGGCCGAAATAGAGCAGAGAACTATAAGGGTGAAGGGTCAACGAAGGAGTGCTCCCTTAAAAGAGAACAGGAATTACCCATTATTCATGGTGATTCCTGGTCAGTGTACTCAACAGGTTTGCTTTCTGATGCCCAACTACAGTGGAAACTTTAGTCAAGGTAGACTGTCAAAATGTCAGATACCTTGCTACCTAACATTCCCCATGAAGCCCTAGTTTGGGCCTAATTACTCATGCAAGTCCATGCTCCCACATGACCATTAGTGGCTAATCTAGTTGGTTGCTGACTGAGAAGTGGATGAGCTGGCTTAGGACTATAATGCAGGTGTAGTTATGCTTTCTGGCACCCAGGGCAAAGATGCGAATGGCGCCCCCACTTGTGCTCTCACCCCCCTTTGGCGCCCCCTGACCTGCTGCACCCAGGACATGTGCCCCTCCTGCCCCCCTCTAGCTACGCTCCTGCTATAATGTGTAAAAGTAAGAAATTTGGCCAAATTTCAGGCTTTATAGGAAGATATTAGGTAGTGTATCATCCCAATTTTAGCAGACTTGTTGTCTAATTAAGGTCTGCTCGATTAGTCACAATAGGCAACTGCTAGTTTTGCGTTTATAATGATCAGCATTTAAAAAAATCAAATAAAAATGTAGACTTACGCTAAAATATAATCTATGTTGGCGCCAATAAAGTAGTACTGCAGCGTTGGAGATTTTGCATATACATCGGTGATCTGAAAAAAAAATTATGTACATATTAGGATTAATAATCAGAAAATAGACAGGTAATACTAGGCTTCGAGGTAGGAAAGAGAACATACAAGGCTTTCAAAAATGGCAACTGCCATGGTTAGGGCTTCCCTAGACACTTTTTGGCAACTTTGTGTCAGGGAGGGTCCTATTCCACAAGGACACTAATCTAACCTGCCCCTCATACCACCATAAAAGATTCCAGGGCCAGCCACTACAACAAAAACAACATAAACACTCACCTGGTCTAATTTGGCTGCTGAATGGCTTGGTCAGTCCATTACTAAAATTCTACAAATCCCATTGCCATCCTCTCATTGATAACCCCAATCAGCAAAACAAAACAACAGAAACACTCACCTGGTCTGTGGCATGGCAGTCCTTTCTCCTACTGGAAGCTCCGTCCCTTTTGGTCTACTGCCCAGCAGAGATCTATAGTTAATGTTTGACACTGAATCACTACAGCAGCTTCAGTGGGACCAGGTGATCAGCAGGATACAGGGATAGGGGTTTGGTGAAGGTGAGTATTGGGTCACTCAAACCCAATTTCTACAGTCTGCTGTTGCCATCAAAACAAAGCTTAAAGTGGACCAAAACCCACCGCAATCGGTTTGGGAATCTATCCAAAATCGGGATGCCCCGCTGTGTGAACCCCCCCAGGTCGCCCCATACACTTGCCTTGTTTCTCGGTCCAACAGCGCATGTGCGAGCCACGGCTGCATCCCCACTATCCCTCTACCAGGGTGTGTGCCAGCGCCATGCATTTGTGAATGGCAGGTGTGGGCACGTTCCCTGTTAGAGGGTAGTGGGGGTGGGGGATGTGGCTGCCGGCTCTGAGCGCACTGATTGGACAAGTGGCCACGCATGCGTCTTAGGACTGGGATAAGGCAAGTTGGCTTTGGTGATCTGGGGGGTTTAACGCATTGGGGGACCCACCAATCGGGGTGCCCCCAGGCAAAGGACCAAAACCCAGGATAGTCAAAATCCTGGGTTTTGGTGCACTTTAAAGTAATTGACCACCCAACTAATAGAACAAAAGGTTACTCACCTTTTGTCCACGGCAGCTGATTGATCCTAATCAGTAACAACCACGATCATTGGATCATATCCCACATCTACTGTGTTGGGACTCCATTCGTTGGATTGCACCCTTTCGCCATCAGTTGGTCCTTTGCAGTGAATGGAGAGAGATGGCCTTGCCCCTGTGATTGTGATGGAAAGGCACAATCCCGACATGGAAGTGCTGGTGGGCGGCACGATACAGCCAACGCTCTGCTGATCGCAGGAGTAGGTCCAGCTGATGGGTAAAGGGGGGGGGGGGGTAACCTTTTTGTTTTATTAGTTGGGTGGTCAGTCCCTTTAAAGGAGTAAAATAAACACCTAAAGCAAGCTCAGTATAGAAAGCTCAATGACATACAGCGAAAGTTATGTAACTGCAAGAGATTAGTGGATTAACTGCTGTGTAGATTTAGAAGCGACAAGCTGACAAGTGAACTTTCTCACAGTGTTAGAATAACAAATAGATTATCTCACTCAGTGATGCAACATTAGTGCTAAAGGAATAAAGCATGGAATTCACCGTCAGTGGACACCATTGGGCATTAAGCTAAATGGAATATTGTGTATGTTTCATGGTCTGGCTACTAAATGACTTGAAATTTTAAATGTGATGCTAAAATGTATTGTCTTCTACCCATGACCGGCTTTTGGGGTGTTCAGCTGGAGCATCCACACAAGGCGCCATCATGGGTTCCTCTTATTTAGCAAGGAAGTAGGAAAGGGGCCCCACCTACTTAGCTCAGGCTCTATCACATGACATTTTGGTGTTTAAGAGGAGTACATTGGGGGACACACTGTGTGTTTTACCCCAGAAGGGGAGGGGGCAAAACCTCATCTACAGATAAGCAGTGGGCTATCCATTGAATGGTGGGGCCCCATCCCACAGCCTTGTGCAGGGCTGGGCCTGTTTATACCTGGTTACTCTCTATAAGTTTTTTTTTTATCAATTTATACTAAACAGTACTATTAAAATAACAAATATACATTTTTTAAGAGTGGGAGAGAAGGAAGGTAGCATGGGAATTTTCAGAGTTGAGTATAGGATTTCTTCCGATTTATATTTATGGATCAAACTTTTGGGTTTACGAGGGCCACAATTCCTTATAGAGGACCAAAACCCTTTACCAAAATGGGTGCCATTTCCTAAGGGGAGGCATCCTGATTGCTGATGACCCTCCTGTGCTGTAACACCAGGTAAAATCGAGCCACGCATTGGCTGCCACAGTCATGTGGTTACTGGCGGACAGATACCTGGGAGAGGTCTGTGGACAACATGACTGGAGCTGCCAATGTGGGCCCAATTTCGCTGGGGGGGCACACATCCAGAGGGAAGTGGCCAAATAGTTGCCAGCCATACCCAGGCCTCTATACCGGTTCTGAGTGTGGTGTTCCTTCTTACCATCTCTGGATAAGCAGCTAATTGGCAGAATCTCATCAAGGGCAAAGGAAGTAGCCAAGGACACATTGCACCCAGGGCATTCCTTCTTCAGACTTTTACATTCTGGATGCAGCTTTATGGTTCAATATAAACCTCCAGGCACATTTTTTTTTCCCATTGGCCATTAAACCAGACCTTCAGTATCATATAATGTCAGCCATCGTCATCTTGCCTCAAAGGCATCACATGCTGAGGAGGGGGAAGTGCAGGGGGGTGGGTTAAATGTCTGCACAGACAGAGCGGAACTGGGGTCAGGAAAAGGACAGCAATCCCAGAATGCAGAGCGGCATAGTCAGAAGACACTTCCTGTCTGCAGGCAGCCTGAGACATTTTGGAAGTTTAAAGGTTCAGAAAACACACTAGGTGCAGGTAGGATGATTCTTAATGTGTGCAATCTGTATGTACAGGGTGAGGGGAGGCATACAAGATAGGCTCTTATTCAGGGTGAAGGTCTGGTTTAAGACTCTAAACAAAATGTAAAATAGGGGACTATCAATCTTGATGTTATTTATGTATACTCCATTATATCTTCAGCTGTTACAGTATTAAGCACGTTTCAAGAGGAACATGTGGAAAATTTGTAGTACTACTCTTCATTACTTTGTATGTACTTTGCACGTTACTTTGTAACATGTATTGTCAAACATGTACATAACTTGTTCATGTACCTTGCTTTGGAAGCTCTATACTAGGTGAGTTTTGGTCCATTTTAAGATTCCATACATTTTGCTTTGGTTATATGTACCTGTTCCATTCACAAGCTGGGTACTGCCAGGATGGATAACTTTCAGATCTTTAGTGCCAAAAAGAACAGGATTTATTCAATAGAAAACAAATGTGGTTTTCTATTGCTATGTGTTGCACCCCATATTATGCATCTGTTTACTTATAAAGGCCTTGTTCAATACTTAGCAATTCAATTACCGAATAAAAAGTCCGCTATTATCAGAAATTTAAATACAGTTTTAATAAAAGGATGAGGTTTCCTGAGGATCCCCACACCTTGGTGACCTCTTTGCAGGGTCCTGCATTTCTGACTTTCAAACTCAAGTTGGCAAGACCAGTTTCAGAGAAAAGTGGGACCATAAATTCTTTAAAAAATTGTACCTGAAGACAGCTGTGGGTTGAGTACAACCCCAGACCAATGGGCCCAGTTATTTTTTTGTGATCCTTGGCCTGGTCGCATACTGTACACATCCAGTGAAACTGAGGCTGGAAATGAGCAACCCGACATGGAGCTCTCCAAGACACCAGACTCAGGGCCTGCTGGATATTACCATATATTTTATTCTTTAATAAACCGTACTGTTTAAGGCAGTTTCTCAGGAATATCTGTGATGGTATTTAAAATATATGCAGGTTAACTAAAATAGAATTTAAAGAGAATGGGTCAACTTACCCTTGTTCTGGGTCCCCATAGGGAAACCCAGACCATCCACCGGCTAGCACTCTGGTACACAAAAATTGCCATTCGCCCAGTCCGCGTCCCACTGCAGTCAACTTATACCTATCAAAATGAAACTATTGCCCAGAATCACAGGTTCTTCACCGCGTATTAGGCTTATTTTAATTACAAATGAAATTAAAATGGCTAAATACATTTCATTAAAAGCTTGCATTCACATCTCATTGATTCTACTTGACAGGTATAAGTTGACCACAGCGTGACACTAGTAATGTGAAGAACCCGCGCTGCTATCTTAAGGCTTGAATTTAGAAAACACTATGGTTACTTAAATTGAGAACTGCTCGACGTGTTAGAACCTCTTATCCCAAATAGAGAGTGTATAACAATTATAAATATATAAACACAGAGCAGAAAGAATGCCTCTATTAGGTCTAATTAGGAGGTATTGGCTCCTTGGTTGGCTCCTATTCTTAGAGACACTACTCCTTTAACACTTCTAGTGTCAAAATTCAAATTAGGAATACAGAGCTCATTCTTAGAACACTGCACCTTTAGCACCTCAGGTATCAAAGTTCAAATTGTAAATATAAAACTACAGAGAAATGCTGCTAGCAGTTTTCTTAACAGGTGACACTGGCTCTTTAAATAGTCCTTGTTTATATAGTGGTAGAGTTATAATTCTTCCTCTTCCATTCAAAGTGATATCTGGCTGTAGTTCTTTCTTATACAGTATTTTCAGTGCCCATAAACTTATAAAGTCACCACTGTGCCCGTCACCGTTGCTAGGTACTCTTACCGGCTGGTGAATGAATATAGAGCTGTATATATTAACTCCTCTTAGATCTTTCTCCTCTGTGTAGATATCCAATTAGGGGCCTCGCCAGTCTTGATAAAGCTGCCGCTGGCAGTGAAACGCGTTGACGGCGACAGGCATATGAAACCAAAGAGGATCCACTTGCGATAGCTATCCCGCCCTTCTAAACAGTAACACCAACGGCCGTGGTGACTGGAGTCGGGTGAGAGCCTCGCCTATCCTTAAAACAAGCGATTTGTCACTTTTTATATGTGAGTGCGCACTTGTAGGTTGCATTTTATAATTTTTAACATTAAAAAGCGGGAATACACTAGATTTTCTCTCTTTTGTTTTATCCTACACCTGTACTACCCTGGTGAGCTGAAATCTAGTGCAACCAGCACCTATAGCCCCTAATTGGATATCTACACAGAGGAGAAAGATCTAAGAGGAGTTAATATATACAGCTCTATATTCATTCACCAGCCGGTAAGAGTACCTAGCAACGGTGACGGGCACAGTGGTGACTTTATAAGTTTATGGGCACTGAAAATACTGTATAAGAAAGAACTACAGCCAGATATCACTTTGAATGGAAGAGGAAGAATTATAACTCTACCACTATATAAACAAGGACTATTTAAAGAGCCAGTGTCACCTGTTAAGAAAACTGCTAGCAGCATTTCTCTGTAGTTTTATATTTACAATTTGAACTTTGATACCTGAGGTGCTAAAGGTGCAGTGTTCTAAGAATGAGCTCTGTATTCCTAATTTGAATTTTGACACAGCGTGACACTAACTGGGCAAACAGCAAGTTACCAGAGTGCTAAGCGGTGGGACGAAGTGATCCAACAAGAGCTTTAAGTGGATGGTCTGGGTTTCCCTACATAGGACAGTTTACTCAATGAATAAAATATATGGTAATATCCAGCAGCCTTTCCAGCCTGATTGGTGGCTGATATAGCGCGCTTTGCCTTACAAGATTTAGGATGAATTGAAATTGATCGGACAGATCGGTGGTAGCGCGGAGTTGATATTTATTGAACTTTCCATAGCTCAACATTTGGACAGATTGTCTATGAGAGATCAAGCCTGTGTCCTGGTAGGTAAGCATAGTGTATTTTTGTGTTGCCTGAACTGACCCCCTATTGCCTCTTACCCGGTTTTGAAATGTTGTTTCATTTTGTATCCATGAATCCCATAGACAGGAGTCTGATAGATTAAGGAAGCCTGTGAATGTGCATGTTGTGGTGTTTAATGATGAACTTGCAAAATGCTTCTCATCTTCATCAGTATAAACATCTATAAGCAAAATATAAAAGAAAAGAAGTCAGTATTTAGACTTTAGACTAGAACGGCAAAACATCTTTTACACCAGTGTATCGCTTCCTCCACACTAAAACACTTCAGCCACATGTTTGGTGGCGCGGTTGCTTACACATTACACTGGAATGCAGGTAAGAATTTACCCTGATCAGTGCCTCAGGGCTGCTCCCTGCATTCTCCCTTCTTCAAATATCACTGGTTGATCACTATAAGAGCTGGCAGAGGACCATTAGAAAGAAACTCCACCACCGGGATTGGGATTGCAGGGCTCAGGTAGGCTGCACAGTAAGTTGTGCCATCCTTTAGGGGAAGCAGGTTGATGGGCTGCCCATCCACCAGCTTTTCTACATTCGAGCCGAAGTCCGTGTTCGGGTTTGGGAACCGGAACTCGCAAACTTTGGTATGAACCATAACTTTGCGGTTTGGGTTCGCTCAACACTACATATTATTCAATCCAGGAGCTCCACAGCATAACCGCTGAAACCAGGGGGGAAATTGTGGATTGATGCAATTTGGTGAGTATCCTTTTAGATCAGCCTAGATCAGGCTTAGCATGGTGTGTGTGTGTGTGTGTGTGTGGGGGGGGGGGGGGTGATGGCACCAAGACACCCTATTGAAGACAGCCATTTACTGCAGTAAGCACTGGGACAGTGTGACATGAAAGGTGTTTGCATCTTTACACTGGTCAATTTACTTCAAGGATTTTCACTTGATTGCTTTCTGCAAGGACTGTGGTTTAAATTGGACATTCCTGACTTTTTAGTTAAAGCACATTTTTTAGTTGCCCCCCCCCCCCAGTACCTTGGGTGCTGCTGTCCACTTGGTGGTGGCTTTGTACTCAAATAAAACCAGGCTTTTCCACCACAAAGCCACGCCTTGCGGCACTTTTGAGATCAACGATTGGCCGATCTCAAAAGGTGCCATTGTGACGAGGTGCAGCTGGTGGGGCGCATCCCTGGCACGCTGTTCGGGCAACTACAGGAAAGCTGTAGATGTGGCACCGGTTATCGATGCATTGTGGGTGCCGCCCAGTAACGGTGAGTTTACTGGCTACCCCAGGGGTTTCACAGAGGGCTTCCAGTTATAAGATACCCTGGGGGGGGGGGGGAAGCTTAGCGTCCGGCCCTGGAATCTATAGGTTCCAGTCCATGGCCGCTCAGGTGTTAATCTGCTTTAAGCAAATTGTTTTACTATATTCTTAATTAGTACCTACAAGCTTTTTAATACAAATATTAATCCTGTAATCCTGGACACGCTTGGATGTTTTGACTGGGCTGACCTACTCGTCTGCCCTTCCCTTGCCCAAAGTTTGTTAGGCAGAGCGTTCTTTCCTAAAACAGAAAGTATTTGTCGTGTGCATACAACAAAGCATAATGGGTTTCCTCCCAAGATCCTTTGCAGTATTTGGAGTCATGCATAAAATGTATTTTCATCTCAAGGCTATTGAGGGCTTTTCTGTCTTTTTAAAGTGGACTAAAACAACTCAATCTATTTTTCTCCCCCCACCCCAGGTAAATTACCGTATGGATGTTTTCTGCCCTCAGTGCTGCTTGGTATTCCTGTTATAGTGATGTCATTTTTCGTTTTCCCCAGCTATGCCATTGTATGCCGTTGGTTTCTGACAGGGTACAGTTGTTCTAAACTAGCTGTTTAAGCCTCCCGCCCCCTCGCAATCTCATGCTGGAAGCAGATAGTGGCTACTGAAAATAGTGCTAGAAGGAGTATAAGAGCAAACATTTAAATTTCCTCCAATTTTTCTATTGAGGCCAAAATTGTTTGTGAGTATTTTTATCCAATTCATTCCCAGGACTCTAAGGGGAGTTGATACATTTTAATTTTTTTTTATTTTTTGTTTGTTAGCAAAGGAGGATCCTGCAACCTTATATCAAATGTGCACTATAAGAAATATATGAGGTACTATTTAGCATTTAGTCTTTAAAGTGCTACTGCTGCCAACACTGTCCTAATGGCACTGTCCTAATGTTTTCTGTTTTTAAATTGAAGCAGAAATGGCTGAGATCGGGATTTACAGGTTCAGCCAATGACATTCTCTTTTTTATCACGTCCCCAAATCAACTCAGCAGAGCGGGACAGGATTGCTAGTCCCTCCCTTCTTCCGCCTCCTCCTCCAGATTCAAATCATTGCTGTCATAAGAGAAATCATATAGTGAACCTATAAACCTCGATATCGCAGCCATTTTTTTTCAATTTCAAAACAGTTTGGGACAGTGCCAAATATAGCTTGACGCAATGATGTAACAATTACATTGCCTGCATCACTTTAAGCTTTACAAGAATATGTGTAATAAGTAAAAAAAGTTAATCGTACAATTAATTTACATTTACTTACGTGAATACAGAATGAGACTTATTGTTGTCACAAATACAAACAGCACAAACACCATGAGCAGCCAGAACTTAGGCTGCTTATAAAATTTCTTTTTAAGTCTTTTTTTATCATATTCCTAAAAAACAAACAAAAGATTATTTATAATTGATGTAATGTCATGCAGAATTCGTTAACATTTGCAGAGTCTAGGGTTGCTAAGAATATCCAGCATTATAATGTTATAGTGTATAAGTTTATTAAAGGCAAATGGTGTTGCAGCAACACAGTTTAAACCATTTAGGACTGGTTATAGGCTTCTAATTTGCTAACAACGGCAGTTTCTAGTCTAAATAGCTTCCATGGTGAAGAGAGCTTCTCCTGCCCTGCGTAAAGGGTGCCAATATCGATCAAGTGAGAAAGAGGGAAGGGAAGGAAATAAAGAGTGAAGAAATGGAGAAAATAAAGAAAAAATTAAAGGAGTGTTATCGGAAAAAATGGCCCAATAATGAAAATCCATATAAATATCCTGGATAGCGAGGGGGGGGGGGGGGGTCATTTATACACCCATCATCAGAAAATATCCAGTCAGACCATTTTTTAATGCTAGAAAGAGGAAATTGCGGGTGACAGGTTCGGTCACCCCTCATTGACTAAGCCTGTAACCCCTGGAATGTATTCCTACCAGGATAAGACAACCAAATGTTTGTGGGGGTTTTATTCAATTCAGGTGTATAAGTGACCCCTTCTCTCATTAGCCAAGGTGTTTATAAGGATATTTAATATTACACAATTTCGTGATAGTGCTTCTTTAAGGAAGGTGGTAAGAAATAAAAGATATGAAAGGAAAGAAGGAATAGAGAGAGAAAGGCAAAAATAAAGAAAACATTTAAAAAGAAAGGAGGAAGGAGGGAAAGAAAGAAAGGAAAAAAAGAAAGAGGGAAGGAAGGAAACAAGAGATCTGGAAAGGAGGGCGGAAGGAAGAAATACATTAAAAAAAAGGAAGTAAAGAAAGAGAAGGAATGAAGAAAAGAAATAAAGGCCAGAAAGAAAAGAAGGAGGAGAGGAAAGGAAAAGCTGCTCTATGCCATCTCCACCATTAGAGCTGAGCTGAGAGCCGGTGCTCAGCTATGATCACAGCGGGGGTATTGTTATTATTGTTTATTTATATAGCGCCATCATCTTCCGTAGCGCTTTACAAGGTAGGATTAAAGACAAGGTAAAACATAGTACAAGAAACAATACAAAATTAGATGTCACAAGGTTCAACCCAGGTGTTGTATGAGCACAGGAGACAATAGGAAGGAGAGCCCTGACCTTGTGAGCTTACAGTCTAAAGGATGGGGGTGGAGACAAAAGGTAGGGATTACAAGTGGTAGAGCCTGAGTTTGGCTGCATGTGCCATTTAAAGGTTATATGAATTGCTTAAACCAGGTTATATGCTTGTCGGAAGAAATCAGTTTTGAGGGCAATTTTAAAGGCTCGGAGTGATGGAGAGTGGTGGATTGAGCGTGGAAGTGCATTCCAGAGAAGTGGGGAGGCACGGGAGAACCAAGGAGGAGAACAGGAGAATGTCAGAGGCAGAGGTTGTGCTTGGGTTGGTAACGCTGGATCAGAGATGAAACGTAGGAAGGGGCCTGGTTAGAGAGAGCTTTGTAGGTAAGTGTTAGAAGTTTAAATGGGTAACCAGTGGGGATTAAATGGGTAACCAGTGGGGATTGACAGAGGGAGGCAGCGCTGGAGAAGCGAGAGGAGAGGTGGATGAGGCGAGCAGCAGAGTTTAGAATAGATTGGAGGGGTGCCAGTCTATTTGTTGGCAAACCACAGAGGAGGGTGTTACAGTAGTCCAGTCGGGAGATGACCAGGGCGTGCACTAGCATTTTAGTGGTATCAGGTGAGAGGAAGGTATAAGATGCAGGAGATATTTTTGAGTTGGAGACGACAGGAGGTGACTAGGGAGTGAATGTAAGGTGTGAATGAGAGAGAGGAGTCCAGAATGATGCCCAGGCACCGAGCTTGGGGAGTTGTAGTTATTGTAAGATTATTTACAGAGATTGTGGTGTTAAAGAGGGGAATGTGATGGTTCGAAAATGACCAATTTGGTTTTGTCCATGTGCAGTGTAAAGCAGCGAAATGTCATGAAGGAAGAGATGGCTGTTAGACATTCTCAAAGTGAGAGAGAAGGGAAGAAAGATTTGGGCCAGAGAGGTAGATCTGAGTGTCATCTGCATAAAAGTGATATTGGAAGCCCATTGGGGTACTTTACTTCTTGCAGTTGCACGGTTTGGCCGGTGCTGGAAATGGCTCTGTTTCTAGCCTATAGAAACTCAGAACATGTGACTCACAGTAAAACTCAGAACTGGCATTATATATTTAGTAAAAGAAGAAAAACTCAATTACTTGTCTTAACCCCACAGAATAGATGAAATCCCTCTACCCTACTTGGTGTATATGGAATTATTTTACTGAAGATGGTCCGAAATGTAATGTCACACTTCTTAAAGCCAGCATACACACGCAAATGGAAGCCTGCTGCTAACCTGTCAATAGGAAGTGCTGTCTGTAGAAGCATGTGCAGGTGCTTCCAATTCCCCAAAGGACAGATGTTAGAGGAAGCTGAGGCAGGGGATGATTGTGTGTTTCCATAACCTAGAAGACTAGATTCAGATGTCTTTTCTATCCACTCCTGACTTTTGCACACATTAAAAATCATTCTACCTGCACCTACTGTCTTTTCTGAGCCTTTAAACATCGGAGAGGGTGGAACATGAAGTCTCAGGCTGCCTGCAAACAGGAAGTGTCTTCTGACTGTGCTGCTCTGCATTCTGGGATTGCTGTCCTTTTCCTGACCCCAGCTCTGCTCTGTCTGTGCAAAGCACAGCTACAACCCCCCCTGCACTCCCCCCCTCTCCTCTCCTCAGTATGTAATGCTTCTGAGGCAAGATGGCGGCGCCCGCATCCTAAAGTCCTAAAGAGAGTTATAGCCCAGTGGGGAAAAGATTAAGTAAGTGACTAAAAACGTAAAATGTATTAATTTTAGACTTTAAGGGTTTGGGCTTTTCATTGAATAATGCTGAAAGTCTGGTTTAAGCAGGAATAGAGTTACTAAGTAGGTTCACAATCAGCCAGATCCTTTCAGAATAAAAATAAAAATGTCTGACACGACATGTAGCTATTAAAAGGTATCACAAATGCCAACAGCACGTCTGAACATTTCGATTGCTCAATAAAATGTTTTGTCATATATTAATAAAGAAGGTCACGTGGATGGAAGAATCACTAATTATCTGGATGTGGTATGATCATAGGGCATTGTGCTATATTGTGTTGTCATTTCAGTTTTATTATTATGATGCTACTAAAGAAGTTTTTTTTACATTTCTTTTTACTAAATCAAACACAAAATTGTAATTTTAGCTTTGATAGGAAGAATTAAAATTAATTTAGTTTTCCTCACTATGGAGATTTAATCCCATGCTGCCATGAAGCTCATAGAGGAATTTCTGGTTAGTAAATCCCCAAATAGAAATAAAATTAGCCTAGCTTTTCCTCTCTCTAACCAACTAAAATAGGTTTTGGCAGAAGTTGAGGGTTGCATGAGTAGTCTACTGTCTGCTGGCTGTCTCTGCTCCACTGAGTCAGTCTTTTTTTTAGGTCTTTACAGCTCACTCCAATGCTTAGGGTCTTGCTACAGAATATACTGGATAACCTGATTCACTAATCTAGATACAGAAAAAGATAGGTATTAATGTTGTGGCCCCACTAGACCTGGGATAAGAATTAGGGATGAGCGAATTGGTTCTAACGAACCTGAATTCGCTCTGAATATCAGGGAAAATTCGATTCAGCACGAACCCGAATTTTTAGTGGTTCGTGCTTAGTGGTTTCTTTGAGAAATTCGGCGAATCGCCCGAATCGAATTTTTGAGAAGTTTGCTCATCTCTAATAACAATGTTAGGCTAGCTGTTGGCTTTGAACAAATACTAATTTACGATCTAATCACAGGCCCACAGGCAATCTGTGGGATTGCTGGTGCGAAGAGTGGACTTGTTCGGGTTATCCCCCCACACATAAACACGTTGTGAAAGTGGGAGAATACCTGCACATTTTTGATGGCCACATGCTGTACCAAGGAAGGAGTTTGGGTAACTGGGCAGGGCAGGGGCGTATATAGGTTTCACAGGGCCCCATAGCAAAATTCATAGTACCCCCCCCACCACCATCTATGTAACTGGGCAGGTGGTTACATAGGGAGTCTCCCAGGCAGGCCTTGGATAAGCTAATTCTTCCTCTCTGCACTGCTCTTGGTTGACAAAAACTTCTGAAGCTTTCAGCTTTCAGCATTGGAAATCAGCAAGAAGTGGCTTCTCTGGTGTAGAGGTGCTCTGTGCTGAGAAGCTTCACCTTATTGCTGGTGGTCCCTGTCTGTGAGGCGCTTGGAGGACTCCTGGCACAATCCCGTCTGAAAGTTGGGGGTCTCCAGAGCAAAAGTAAAGCAGGGCATGGTGCCCTCCATACAAGCCCCACATCTCAGGGTCATTCGTAAAGATGAGAACAAGTAAAGAAGTTGGCAGTGGCTAGTACTGTGCAGCAGCATGTGACCAGAGCTGGCTTGGGAGTAGGGAAGGGGTGGCCCCAGAAAGGAAGCTGGGATGAAGCTGGCTTTATGTTATGTGGAGCCCTAAAGGCCTCCATGCTGGCCCAATTCTTAAAGCAGACAGCCCCCCTAAACAACTAAATCCATTTGCTCCCCACCCCGTCCCCAATGTGGCTTGGTGTTCCTGTTATTGTGATTTTAATTTTTTATTTTCCCAGGTATGCCATTGTATGCCATTGGTTTTTCACATTATACCATTGTTATATACTAGCTGTTTAGAAGACAGACCCCTCCTCCCAGTGGGAACAATTACAGCCTATTGAAGGAAGGAAGATAATAGCTGAGAAGGAAGATAAGAGCCAAAATAAGTTTTCCCCCCAATTTTTCCTTTGAAGCACAAATCATTTGTGAATATTTGTATCCACTTCATTACCAGGACACTAAGGGGAGTTGATATATGTTTTTTTATTTAACCTTCTATAGGATGTAGTTGGTCCCCTTAACCAGGAACTAGATGCACTGTGCTGCCTTCTCATGAGCTGCCAGCGTGCTTCTCTGGCTTCCAATTATGTTATGTTTCAGCTTTCTTCCTATCTGAAGCAGCTGGATGGTGGATGATCACAGGTGTGTGGGAGGTAATGGTGGTGGAGGATCATTACATTGACCCAACAGTGAGTTTATTTATAGTGGACCTGTCAACACCGTGGCTGGACCTGGAGTCTAAAATACAGCAGGGCCAGCCGACTAAGTGTCCCTGGAGCTTCCAGATTCCTGATGCCCCACTGTGTGAACCCCCCTGCAGTGGCCTGTAATGTCTTACCTTTTAGCCAAACCCTCGTCGTGATCGTGTGCTGCATCTCTGCTGCTGAGGCACGCTCCTTTGGCCAGTCATTCAGATAGGCTGGTTATAGCAGCGTGCCATACACCAGGAAAACTGGGATGTGAATGCTCTAACTCCCTTCAAAACCACACTTTATGCTGTGTATTAGTATGCACAGCATAAACCACTGATTGGACGAGAGCCCGCACATGTTCTGTGGGAATGGTGAGATGTTTGGGGATCTGGGGGGGTGCACACATTGGGCCATCCCAAAGCAGGATGCCCAGGTAAAAATCCTGGTGATAGGTCCACTTTGAAAAACACATGATCACACCGCCAGATTTCAATTAAACAGCACTACCATTAGGCTCAGAAGCTGTGTGTCTTGGAAGTCAAGCTGCTACACTTAAGAGGCGGGCCCGATAGCAGCTGCCTTCCCTGCTCCTAGGATATGTATTCCATTGGGGCAGGGGTATTGGCAACCTACTTCCTCCTCACCCACCCTTTGAACCAGTACAGGTGTCCTTGTCCTTGACTCTGGAGGTGGTGTAAATTCACTGGCAGCATGGCAGAGAGGAAAGACATGGGACCACTTCCAGATGTTTATGGAGTAGCCGTTGCCATGGCTGCTGGCAGAATAGGACCATGTTGCTGCCAGGAGGGAGCATCTGCTGTGTCTAAATGGGGTGATGCTGCTCTGCGAGATTTGAAAGAAGATGACAGAGGATAGTATATTTAATAATTAAAATATTTCTACTAAGTAGGGTGTTTTTTCAACCACTTGTGAGCAGTTATAGGGGTCCTTTAATAGAAGAGCCCAGTGTTTTTACAGAAAAAAAATGGTCACCCCTGAGAGACCACTGCACTGGACCTATGCCAAAGGGCATAGGGGCTGGTATACTGGCAATGACCAGAGGATGCCCATTCAGCCTCTGGACTTTGGTTTACCAGCATCTATGCCCGGTGCCCCTGGGAGGCTGCCAGGGGAAGGGGCGCATACCTTTTTGCAATGAAAAAAGTGGGATGTGCAAAGTACTTTTTTGCCTAGTAAGTATGTGCAAACAGGTGTCCAAAACACAGTGCACTAGTTACCTCTAAAAATGTTCATTATTTGAATAACGGCTGTTGCTGAATGGACCCGAAAGACTTTCAGAACCATTTTATAATTTTAATCAAATATATTTTTGTTTTTTTTATTTTTTTATTGCAACTTGGTTGTGCCCAACTTTCTGAAACAGAGATTTAGCCTTACATATACCCACTTGTTTCATACCTGGGATTGGAGGAGGGGGGGCATGGCAGACCTATGCATCAGACCAAGCTGAACCCAAACAAGGGATATACTATTCATATGGACTGTTGTTGGTTTGATAGATTAGGGCATTTGTAAGCAAAGTATACAATCGTATGCAGCTGAGCCCTCCGGGTCAGTTTGCTCCCATGGGTATAGTTTCTATCTCCATTCTAACAATACACTTTGACAAGAGAGGTTAACCCAGAGGAGTAGCTTGACTTTCTGGCACCTGAGGCAGAAATTTGAAATGGCGCCCCCCACCTGTGCTCAGGCCCCCCTTGACCTGCTGCCCCCCCCCTGCTCCCCCAGCTACGCCCCTGGGTTAACCGCACTATGCTGTGGCACCTCATAGCACCCCGCCACCCTAGCGGCTTGTGCAAGTCTGCAGGGTAAACAGAGTGAACATAGCAAGGAATCTGGGCCCAGGCCGCACAGGTACTGCAGGATAGAGGGCCGAGGGGAGCAGGGCGGGTTCTATAGCGATTCCACAGGGCTTTACACAGCAACACTTCCTGAATTGGGGGGGGGGGGTTACAATTGACAGATATTTGCATTTAACATTGACCAAAACCTGTCCCTAGAGTTTGAAACACTTTTCCGCCAGTGTGCTCGGAGCCACTGAGGCAAGACGTCGCATTGACGCGCATACCTCAGCGGCTCCGAGCGCACTGATTGGGCGCGCGGCTGTGCATGCGCCGTAGGAGCAGGGTCAGGTGAGTTGTATCTTGCAATCTGGGGGGTTTCACGCAACGGGACCCCGGGGAAGTGGACCAAAACCCAGGATAGTCAAAATCCTGGGTGTTGGTCCACTTTAACAAATACTACATAGCATTAGTAAATTTAGACAATCATTGTGCTGGATTTCATTGGCGCAGGCAGTACAGCTGCACCAGGCCTCCGCAGCTCAGGGGCCACTATCACTCGATGAGCATGAAGGGCGAGCTGAGCTGTTTATCATGTGGTTGGACACTGGGGCCACAAAGGCAGAGAAGCTGCACACAGACAGACACAGCAGCTTTGCCTGAGCGAGGTACACAGATCAAGCAGGCTCCGCCCCCAGATACATCATCATCCTGCTGCCTGTCAGGAGAGAGGAGAAAGTACTGCAGTAGGGTGGGGGACAGGAAAGTTCATATACTGACATGTGAGTTATGTATGTCTAGTATCTGTGTATGGGAATGTGTGCATCTCTTAGTCTTGTTTTTTAACATTTCAAAGGCAGTGACTTTTTGGCACTGGTTGTTTTATGGAATCTTTATAGGAAGGAAGATGGTTCTGTTCTGGATGGGTTTTAATTGTACTGGACTATACATGGCATTGGCAGTTTACCTTAAAGTGGAACAAAACCCTTGATTTTGACTATGCCGGGTTTTGTTCCGTGTCCTGGGTGCATCCCGAATTGGGATGTCCCGCTGTATGTAGCCCCCTATAATGCCCTGTAAACCGCAGTGCATGCACAGGCTCTTGTCCTATCAGAGCCGTTTGGCTTCCCTATGCAAGTTTTGGCAAATGGCTCTGTGGCAATCAGGAGCGGCCGCATCCCCAGCAGCGGGTGCACTCCTACCCTCAGCCTAACTGAATGGCTGCCCACAGCCTGAAGATGTGCGGGTGTGGACGTCCATTGTTTACATTACAAAGGGCGCTAGGAAGCAGGCGAGTTTTGCGGTGGCCCAGGTCAGTGGTTGCACAGAAGGGCATCCCAATTCTTATAGACTATAGGCTAGTGTTTGCTCCCCTTTAAAGTGGACCAAGATCCTGCCCACCCAGCCCTAGAGTCTAAAAAAACTGTTTTTTTGGGTTGGGTGAAAGCCCTCCCCATGGGCTTCCTAATTTGGAATGCCCTACTGTGTGACCCCCCCCCCCCCAGTATGACTGCAAATCTTTTCTCCTTCCTCGCTCCCACTATATATGTGAATGGCTGGCGGGTGCGCACCAGCAGGAGACACTACAGAATAGATTACATTGATATGAATGGCAATCTATTTTGATTTAAAGGAGAGTCTGTGCATGTGCCATGGGAGCATGGAATGATGAAATATTTGTGGGGTGTCACAAGAGATGCTCCTAGGAAGCAGATCATAAACCAGCGGGTTGAAAATCCAAAGTTTTACTCCACTTTAATAGACCTATTCATATGCTGTACATGTATTGTTCATGTTGATTTTAATACATTGACTATGTATTTTGCTATAAGGTGAAGTGGTTTCCAATGACTATGCCTGGGTTCATTTGGGGTCCCTGTCCAGCCAAAGCCACAAAAAAGTACTTACTCCTCCCCTTCACCTGCTCTTTAACACTCAGTCAATTCAAAGATGGGGTTCCCCGACACTCCCTCCATGGCAGTGAATAAAGTGAGCAGTGCATGTCACAAGTGGAGGGGTGGAATCCCAGGGCACACGCACACCATGGTAACCGATTGTGGATTATTTAACCAGATAGCTTAACTATAGGAGACATTGCCAAAGCAGCGGATGAGGAACAGGAGTTTCTACAGCTTTCCTGGATTTTCTATTTAATGATGCTATCTTTGTCTCGCAGGTCTCTATAGGTAGCCCCGGTTTTGGTAGGCTAACTTGGATGCCTAGCTTGTTAAAACCCCCTGGTTGGTCCAATCCACCAGGATGCCCCTGGTGGCAAGCTTTTAGCTCATATAAACTCTCGGACTGGGTGAAACAGGTTTTGGTCTGCTCTTAAAGAGGAACAAAGCCAACAATTTTCACTGTCCCAGCTTTTGTTTTAATACCAATTTTGAATGGAGCGTGTCCCAGCTAAAGTGAGGCCAGAGGCCTACTTATGCTCTTTGGGATCACCAGCGAGGTAAGTATACTAGAGTGATTACATGGGTTTTACTTAGCGGGTGAAGCGTAAAGTGGTGGGCGCGATATTGGGGGGGGGGGGGCATTAAAGAACAGCTCCATATCATGGACACCCTTAAAGTGGACCAAAACCCAAAGCGATCAGCCCAGAAATCTATAAGATTCCCGGGCCGATCGATTCCCTCCCCCCAGGGCATCCAAAATCCGGATGCCTCACTGTGTTAACCCCCCCCAGGTCACCCATACACTTACCTTCGTTCCTGGTCCAACGGCGCATGCACAAGCCGCATGCCCGCTATCCCTCTAGCAGGGCGCATGACCACGCCAGGCATTGAATGGCCAACGCAAGCACCCAGCCCTGTTAGAATGTAGCAGGGGATGCGGCCCTCACCAAGCTCAGAGCTGCTGGCCTTAGACGAAGCTTAGACGACGCAACGTCAGCGGCTCAGAGCACGCTGATTGGATGAGCAGACGCACATGCGCCGTAGGACCGGGAAGAGGTGAGTTGGCTTCAGCGATCTTGGGGGGGGGAGGGGGGGTCACACAGCCCACACATCGGGGGTGCCCCGGGGAAAAGGACCAAAACCCAGGATAGTCAAAATCCTGGGTCTTGGTCCACTTTAACCTGGCCCTGTTCTCACTATCACAATAACTAGCAGTATTACAATTCTTACCAAGACTGGACAAGTTGTGCTATTCCGCTGATCATCCGCCTGCTGCTCCTATCACAAAAAATGGACAGTGTAGTCATTACTATAACATAGTAGGCCTTCTGTGCAGTATTATTGAGCACTGGGGCTATACACAGGGGTGAGACTAAGAAACCACCAACTATGATGTTTCAAGGCGCTCAATGCCTGGAGTGCATGGCTAGAACCATGTAAACCAGGGCAGGGGGATTCCTTGGGGATTAGGGCCTCCAAAGGGGCCATCGGAGTACACGGACCTGGTGGAGGCTTTCTCTACACCCTTGTGAGCCAGTCTGATCCCATTAGTATCTGCTATTGACATGGCCAGTGTTCAAAACCGTGTACTTGAAGCTGCCATCCTGCTACATTAGCCTCTTCATGCAGACCAACATCCATGCCTAGGAGGGTGGGAAATCATCAGTCCCAGGACTGCTGGATGATGCAGGCCCACTTTAAAGTGGACCAATCACCCCACGCCTGGGCCATCCTGTATATTCAATGCTCCGATGTGTGAAACCCCCCTTGGCATCCCCGGCTTCTCTGCGCGCTCCCCACGCCCAGCCATTCAGATAGGCTGGATGCGTGGGAGCGCACACTCCACAGGGGAGCCGGGCATGCGGCTACGGGCACCCCTATGCTGGCGTGAATTTCAAATCAGCAGCTTTATGCCACTATTATTATTATGTGTCACATAAAGCTCTGATTGGACTAGCGTCCATGCATGTGCCATGGGAACATCAGAAAGGTGAGTGAAAATGGGCAATCTGGAGGGGGGGGGTTCACACGGGGAGCATCCTACATCGGGATGCTGCCAGGGCAAGGACCAATTACCAGGATAGTCAGAATTCTGGTGATTGGTCCTCTTTAAAGGAGCACTATCGCGAAATTGTGTAATGTTAAAAATCTACATAAACACATTGGTTAATGAGAGGACGAGTCACTTATACAACAGAACTGAATAAAACTCCCACCAAGCTTGTGGTTTATTCTGACATGGTAGGAACAAAATCCAGGGGTGACAGGTTTAGTCTATGAGGCTGTCCTTTTCCTTCCATTAAAATAAAAGAAACAATCCTGGCTTGATATTTCTTGATGTCATATGTATAACTGATCTGTCCTCCCGCCACCCTGCATATTTATATGGATTTTTATAATTGGTCCATTTTTTCGCGATAGTGCTCCTTTAAGCACAGGATACATCTTCAAATGGCTGAATGTTTCACATGTGGCTTTATGTGTTTCCAGAGCCTGTCACTAGCAACTCATCTCTAGAACAATACATTTTTTGCGTATGGTTACTTGTACCATGCATTAAAGTGGACCTACACCCTCTATGATGAATCTGTGTCAGGGAACTCCTTGTTCACAGGAACACTAAACTAACCTACACCCTCATGCCATTTGTGAGCCCTGCATTATAGAGACACACTTTTCTAGCAGAATATTATCCAATAGGGGACAGGAAACCGTACCAGTAGGAGACATGCTTCACTCACAAGTGACTCTTAGACCGGCGGTCTCACTCTTAGTGGGGTATCCCAGTCTGTGAAACCCTTTGGTGATCGTCGCAAAACTCACCTTTCCAATGATCTCACAGTGCAGGCAGGGGTCATGGTCGTATCCCTACCCACATCTACCTGTGCATACCCGAGCCAGCCATTCAAATGCCCGATGCAGGTGCACGCTGAGGAGCAGCAAGCTCTAAGCTCATTACTTGCCACTCTGGGCAGCAGCCCATGCATGCGCTGTGGTAATAAAGGAGATTTTTACAAGCAATTTAGGGAGATACACACAGTGGGATATCCCAAATCTGGATGCCCAAAGCAGGAGGAACAAAACCCGGGATAAGGAAAATTCCAGGTTATGTTCAGCTCTATCTGTAAGCATCATTTTAAAACAGAACCCCTCCCAGGGGCGATTGTTAATGTGGCTCTAAAACCCACGCCGATTGGTCTGGGAATCTATAAGATCTTTTTCCCCCCGGGGCATCCAAAATCAGGTTGCCCCACTGTGTGAAACCCCAAGGTCGCCCCATTTACTTACCTCGTTTCCCTGTCCCACGGCGCGTCTAAGATCAGCAGCCGTATCCCCCTATCCCTTAGGCATGGCATGTGCCAGGCATTTTTGAATGGCAGGTGTGGGCACGCGGAGCCGCTGCTCTTAGACGCGACGTGGGTCCGGGAAGAGGTGAGCTGGTCTTGGGGCCCTGGGGGGGTTCACACAGCTGGGCACCCCCGATCGAAAGGACCAAAACCCAGGATAGTCAAAATCCTGGGTTTTGGTCCACTTTAAGATGAACTAAAGTCATAAGGCTGATAGTATAATAAACCAGTCTATATATATATATATATTTATACTTATTTCTAATGTTGAACAAAACAAAATGAAGCCATTAAAATTAGTGACATGAAGCGATGCTTTGACCTGGTAATAGTCTGTCTTTTACCAGCAAAATCATTGAGCAACCTATATCATACTAATTCATATCAAAACATTTAAACATTTACATTTTTTGTTATATTAATTATACACAACGTATATAATAGGCCTCTAAATCTAACAACATCCAACAACTGAGCATGTTAGTGAAGAAAGCAATACATGAATGAACAGCAGACATTAATTAGTTAATAGGAAAGGCCAGTTTCTAGTCACTATGAACTCATATTAGCTACTTTTCTCATATAGTTATTGATTCATTAAAAAGTGTTTTGATTTCTGGTGTTGCCAGTCAGATGTCTGATGTATGCAGGTTACAGTCAGACATTAAACCCTCTTTACTTCCATAGAAGTTACAGAATGTTTCTGAGTGAGGGGGGTCCTATGACTGGCAATCACACAAGGTCCTGCAATGCTCTTACCTGATTTCTGGCGATTAAAGGCAGGACTACTGTGTGGTTGTTTTGATTTGAGTCCATGGTGTTTAGGAAGCTCTGGATAACATGAATCTCTTATGTCCCGGAAGCATTTTCTGCTGGTGCCGTCACAAGGAGTGGCTTTACTTTCAGCTAAAAGGTTAAATAGTAACTGAGACTAAGCAAATACCTGGAGACTGGTTTTTCTAGTTTGCCTTCACTTCCCAGCAGCCTGTTGGAGAGGGCGAGACATGACGCAGGGGTGTTAAAAAAAGAAAAAGGGAAAACGCAGTCATACTCTACAGATTTTCCCATGACTCAATACATGAGTAAGAAAAATAAAGAATATGCGACACATCACATATACAATGTAATATTTTACTATATTTCATTTAAAGGGGGTGCTCAGCCTCATTAGTGCCTGGGGGAAATCTATTCCTGCTCCTGTTGCAGAGTGTAAGTGCTGGGTGCAGCGGAGTCTAATCCAGATAGACATTTGTAATGTAACAGGAGCTGGCTTTACTGGAACATGAGTACAGTAAGAGAATGTCACCTTACTTATTTTACAATATTTCATTTATTTTTCCTGTCTGTATGTATCTTAGAGATCACATCAATGCACAGGAAATATGCAGCAGAGAATGTACCACAGAGACTACACATTGTTATATGTAACAGCACCATCTATTGTCATAAATGTAAACTGCATTGACCTAGCAATATAGATGCAGATCCTATACAGAGATGATCTGTAGGCTTTTGCATAGAATTTCCAACAGTTCCCCATCCTCCCGTCCCTCAACTTGCCATGCAAGGCAAAGGGGACCTATGCTAGAGAAGCTAAGCTGGCCGTCGCAGGCATGCTCTCTATTAGAGGGTAGTGGGGGATGTGGGGATCCACTCGTATTAGACGAGCCCCTGGATGAAGGGGCTCGAGTGGATCTGAGCGCGTTAATTGGACTAATGGCCGCGCATTCGTTGTAGGACCGGGAAGAGGTGAGTTTGTTTGGGAAACTTGGGGGTTTCACACAGCGGGGCCCTCCCCATTGAGTTGCCTCGGGGGCAAGGACCAAAGCCCAGGATAGTCAAAATTCTGGGTTTTGGTCCACTTTAATATGGGTGCAGTTTTCCTTTTGATAAACTCAGCAAAAACAATGTAGCTAATCATCAACTTTCAGCGTCCCCAGTCAAACACCATGGCACTATCCATAAATGAGGTTGAGATACAAAGGGTTAAGGAAAAAAGTTCCTGCTAGTTACTCTTTCAGACAACCCCCCAGTGGATCATCAGAACTGCTGAGAAGATTATTGGCTTAGCGCCCCCTTACCCCCGTGACTTGTATAAGAAGTGCATCTTGTCACGTGTCTCTCCACAATCCCCTCCCATCAGGCCGCCGCTACAGACATCTCACAATACAGGGCCACCAGATCCAAGAGCGGCTTCTACACCTAAGCAATCCGACTCCTAAACGGAGCCGACTGCTTACTTGTTACCTCTCTTAAAAATATTGTCTCAAAACCACTGCTACTGAAAATTGCAGGTAATATCAGCACACACTTAGAACTTAGACGCCCATTTCATGTTATTTCATGCCTGATCTAATGCATCCCATGCCTGAATTCCTCACCCACATGGTGCACCAGGTAAATAAAGCTCTGTACTATTCTAATCAGCATCTTCTATGCTTGTTCACCAAAGCTACTACTGTGACACCTACTGGCTGTTATTGTGTGCTACATTATATTTTATGTGTCTGTGGGATTTGTAAAGCAGTATCAATTTATGAAAGATCTTGTATATTTAATTCTCCTCTGTATGTTGTGCAACCATATAAATCAAAACATTATATGATTTCAGCTTACCATTGTTGTATAGCAACCATCTCCTTTATCCTAATCTTTTTTTTTATTCCCTGTTGTTCCTATTGGTGTTCACAGCATATTTAGTCATTGATCATTTAGATATTCATCTACCTGGGTATAAATAATATGTATATAATCTATTTGGATACATATAATTCAGTATTTTCTAACATACACTAATAGTAGTATAGTAGTAGTATAACAATCAGTAGTATATAACTAGTTTAATATTTTAAACGTTATACATACATTAAACCGGAACAACATCAATTTTTAACGATTGTGGGTGCCCCATCACATGACCATGGTAGCCAATCGCAAGGCTTAATTTTGGGAGCTCTTTGAATGGTAAGATTATTTGTTTTAGCTGGCGTTACTGTGCAGGGGGGCACCAGCAATTGGTTTGCCCCCCCTCCGCACAGGGAATAACACCCATTTATAAAAAATGGGGGTAAGTTCTGGTTTAAGTGTATACTGTATTCTTGTGATATTTGCTATTAATTAAATATATATTTATTTATGTATGCAATTTGTTACACCTATGTTGCACACGTGACACTAGTGGTGTGGGTGGTGGGATCTTCTTGGGCCCTGAAGTGTTCTGTGTGGCACTTGACGAATGTGTCTACACACACTCTTGCAGGAGTACACAGCCCCAGTCTATTCCCATAAAGCGGAACAAAAGCGGAACAGGCTGGCCACTGGCCTTCCCCAGGGGCATCTTCTGGAGGGGTGACACACAGTGCATACCAATTTGGGATGCCCCGGGTCACGGAACAAATCCTGGGATAGTCAAAATTCCAGGTTTTGTTCCACTTTGAGGAAGGTTCTACTAGGTTTATTGAATGATAACTCCAGCAGTATAATTCAAATGTAGTAGTTTCTGTACACAGATACAGTCGACTCCATCCCACATGACCAGGACTTGGGTTTTCCAGTAGGTGTAGTACAGCTGAAGCCACACAAGTAGATACCTGAGCCATTAGCTCCCTCCACAGTTTCGGATGGTTGCTATATGGCATAGTTCTGACTATGGGTTGCCCTCAGCTCCGTGCTGCTCCCTTCCTACTTTCAGGGTTCAGAACAGAGGTTCTCAAACCACCTATTCAAGACCTAGAACAGACCAGGTTTTGCAGCTCTCCAAACCAATATGCAGGTGTAATAATTAGGGCTATAACTCTGTACTCAGTACTAATAACTCCAGTGCATCCGTGTGGAGAGCAGCAATACCTGGCCTGTTTTGTTCCTCGAAGCAGAAGTTTGAGGACCACTGGTCTAGGCACATGTCCTGCCATTTAACTATTTCTTTATGTAACTCTAAAACTGCAGTAAGTGTTTTCCCTAATAAATGCAGCTATCTATTACACAATTTCCTTATGGGGAAGTATTACCTCCAGGCTAGCTCTCGCTTATGGCACTGCTAAACTAGTGGTGTCTCCACTAGTCCTACCCATCACACATCTACTCTAATGCTCCTCTCCCCTCTCTAACATCCCTCTGGAGGCAGGGGGGAGGTGGTATACTTCTCCTCCAGAGCCTTTCTAATGGAATGTGGGGGAGGTTGTTCGACTAGGGAATGTGGAACGGTGTGGCAACCAATGACTTTCATCTTAGTAGTTTCTCTTGTGAGAGGAGCAGAGACAAGTTATCTGTGGCTTCCAAAACATATAAGTGCATGCAACCCCACCATTTTTTTGCATCTTTCATATGTGGCATTATAATCATTCCTCAATTCAGGACTTACTTTGAAAATGTTTCCCAGATATTATTAATGCTGATGGGATATCCAATGCTACCCCTCCACATGTCCCAGCACCCCTCTTCCACATGCATGCTGCCTCTCCATATGCCCTAACATCTCTCTCCCAACATACATACTGTCCTCCCACATGTCCCAGTACCCAGTACCCTTTGTCATGTTCTGGCACCCCCTACTTCCACATATGTTGTTCTCCTACCTGGTATCAGCCCCTCCCTGCATGCTTACTGCTCCTTGATATTCATGACCCCCACATCCACACTCTCCTATATCTCAGTGCCCCCCCACCCCCCATTCACCATGCAGGGGCTAAAACTTTCCCAAGTCTGCTAGTCTCAGTGCCCTTCCGCACCCCAACAACACCAACCCAATGCTTTCCAGAGGCTCTTCCTTATTGGAAGTCCTTCCTTTTTTCCCTTTCACATGTTCCAGCCCCATCCTCTACAGCCCACCCTGTTCTTGATCATTAATCCAGCACCCCCTTTGTCTCTGAAAATGCCCCCTTCAATATCACATTTGGCTTCTAGGGAAAAGTAGAATATCCAACAGAAGTGGCTTTACGGATTTCATAATTGAAACCCTGCCTTCTATAGTATAACCAAAAACCTCCAGCATTGTCTACTCTTCTTTCTAACCTCTCTCGCTAGTCCTGAATCTAGGACCACCAAGTGGCGCCTGCAGTGGAATGGCTGCCTGGGTGAGATGCACCTGGTACCTCAGTCACTATGAATCCACTAGCTACTTTCACTCCTCTACACTCCGCTACATTCTAACTGTATCTCTGTATCTCTAATTACCCTCTGCTTCATAGACTAGGACCTTCCCACCAAGTGGCATGTGGAATGGAATGCCTGGGTGGGAGGCACCTAGAACAAGGAGTTGCACTTATTCAACTCACCTCGTAATCAAGGTGAGTTGAATAATAAGTACTTTCTCTTTCTCCTAGCCCCGGTGCTGGACTTTCTCTGTGATTGCTGGAACTGTTAACTGCTAGCCCTCCTACCTACTGTATCCCAGTAGCCTCTCTGCACAATCAATTCTTGGTACCTATGTTATATGGTAAATGATAAAACTGGTTCTGATTGACTGGTTCTTGGAAACTTTAGCTTTATAGGAAAAAGGGTCAAAATGAGTTGATATGGGGTTCTTCCTCACTCTAGCATTCTATGCAGTTTTTTCAGGCTTTACAGGGGGACCTCTGACTCTTTAATAGCACAATGTGTTTTCCAGACAGAGACTCACACTGGTGAAGGGAAGTATTGCTTTGTTATAAATAAGATTGTTTAAAGCGAGTTCACAAGCTTTTGCGAGTTCCAGTTGTATTTTCAAGTGAGGTGACGTTTCATTAAGGGACTTTTGATTGGGGGACTTCAAGTGTTCAAGTGTTCTTATTGCCTATGTGCTAAAATAAGAAGTTAAAAGACAAAGTTGCTACAGCTGTAAGCACTAAAATTGTTTTTACTGCTGTTTGTAACTAGGATAATGGTAGCAATATTCGTGGTCTACTTCAGTGCACAGCAAATTGCAAACCTGGAAGCTCAGGTTCGAGATCTGGAGGAGCAAAATGCAACACTGAGGAGGATTGACAATATGGAAAAAGGCATTCTGCTCACTGAGCAGGCAGTAAATAGGGTAGATACAGAGGGTGGAGCAATGGGTCAGGAGGAGCAGATAAGTAGCTGGGTAAATGTAGATAAAGGGAGTAGAAAGGGTACACAGAAAAGGAAGGCCATACCTGTGTCTGCGCACCCTAGCAAATTTGCCAAGTTGGGTAATGATCCAAGAGTGTCAGTCTCAGAAATGACAGCCCTGGCGGATACTGCTCTCCCTAACAACCGGGAGGACAGCCCAGCTAGTGAGCAGGTGGTTGGGACTGCAGGTAGGACTAGACAGTTAGTGGTCATAGGTGATTCTATTATCAAGTGGACTGATAGAATAATTAATTTGTAACCAAGACCGCTTCAACCGAATGGTTTGCTGTCTCCCTGGTGCCAGGGTTCGGCATGTGGTGGAAAGGGTGGATAAACTACTGGGAGGGGCTGGGGATGACCCAGCTGTCGTGGTCCACGTGGGGCCCAATGACAGAATTAATGAGAGATGGAGGATCCTTAAGAATACATTTAAGGAATTAGGCACCCAGTTGAAGGGAAGGACCTCCATGGTTGTATTCTCTGGAATACTGCCTGTGCCATGCGCTACACATGAAAGACAGCGGGAGCTTGTAGAGTTAAACGTATGGCTCAAGTCCTGGTGCAGAGCAAAGGGATTTGGGTTCCTAGAGCACTGGGCTGACTTTTCATTGGGGTACAAACTGTATTCTACAGATAATTTGCACCTGAATGGAAGGGGGACTGCTGTGCTGGGTAAGAGTATACTAGAGGGGGTGGAGAGTTATTTAAACTAAAGATGAGGGGGGAGGGCAAGAGTGAAAACAAAAGTGAAGACAGATTACTTAGGGGACAGCATATGATGGTGGGTGGAGAATTAGAAGGGGTGAGGACTGCTATGATGGATAAGGAGATCCATGTGTTGCAAACCAGCAGTGAAAAAAAATAGGCGGATACATTACTGCAGAAGCTAATACTATAGCCCAATGTGTCAGATAGGAACATAAAGTGTATGTTCACAAATGCCATAAGTCTGGCAAGTAAAGTGGGGGAGCTTGTGGCTCTGGTGCTGGAAGAGAATATTGATGTTGTTGGTGTGGCTGAGACATGGCTGGATTCCACACATGACTGGACAGTCTACAAGGTTTTGCTCTTTTTCGGAAAGACAGAGCAAAAAGGAAAGGGGGTGGAGTGTGTCTCCATGTAAAGCAAGAATATATTAATGAGGGGATAATAGCAGAAGGTTGTGAGGGTGTAGAATCCTTGTTGGTAGAAGTGGGGGGCAATGTAAACAATGTTAACATACAGTTTGGTGTAATCTATAGGCTTCCAAATATAACTGAGGAAATAGAGGGTCAACTGCATAAACAGATAGAGCGGGCGTCACAGGCTGGTACAGTGGTGGTGATGGGGGACTTCAACTACTCAGGAATCGACTGGAGTCATGGTTCTGCTTCTTCTACAAGGGGGAGATCTTTCCTCAGCTTGCTACAAGATAATTATATGAATCAGTTCGTGGAGGCACCTACTAGGGGTGATGCTCTTTTAGATCTGGTAATATCAAATAATGATGACCTGATGGGGACAGTAACAGTCCATGAAAATCTTGGTAACAGTGACCACAATATAGATGTATTTAACATAAACTGTAAGAAAGATTTTCTATCGGGGAGGGCAAAAACACAGAATTTTAGGGGGGCCAACTTCCCCGGGCTCAGAGCAGCATTTGGGGCGCAAGGCACCAGGGCATTGATTGGGCGCAAGGCAAATGTGGTGCCCATTTTTTAAAAGGGCTCTAGGTCTTCTCCGGGCAATTACAGACCTGTAAGTTTAACATCCATTGTGGGAAAATTGCTTGAGGGGTTATTAAAGTGGACCAACACCCAGGATTTTGACTATCCTGGGTCTTGGTCCACTTCGGTGGGGCACCCCCGATCGGGGTGCCCCGCTGTGTGAAACCCCCCCGAACCCCCCGAACTCACCTCTGTCCGCGGCGACGGACAAGCCGCGGACAAGCGGCTCCTCCGCCGCCGCCTCCCGCGCGTCCCTGTTGACGGGCGCGCGCACGTCTAGAGGGGCGCGAGGGAGGTGGCGGCGGCCGGCCGCCGCCGAAACTAAGGTAAGGAGTTTGGGGTGTTTGGGGGGGTTTCACCCCGCGGGACATGCCAATCTCGGATGTCCCGCGGGGAGGGAGGTGATCGGCCCGGGAATCTTATAGATTCCCGGGCCGATCACCGGTGGGTGTTGGTCCACTTTAAGGGACTATATACACGAATATGTAACTATCTATAATATTATAAGTGACAACCAGCACCGTTTTACTAAGGAGAGAAGCTGCCAGACTAACATGATTGGCTTCTATGAGGAGGAGAGTAGAAGCCTGGAAAGAGGGGTGGCTGTGGATATAGTTTTTCTGGATTTTGCCAAAGCATTTGACACTGTCCCCCATAGACACTTATTGGGGAAATTGAGATCTTTAGGATTAGAAAATACAGCTTGTAACTGGAATGAAAACTGGCTGAAGGATCGTGTGCAGCGAGTTGTGGTTAATGATACCTTGCAGATGACATAGATATGTAGCACAGTGCAGTCTATTGAAGATGTTCACAAGCTTCAGGCTGACTTAGACACATTGAGTGTGTGGGCATCCACTTGGCAAATGAAGTTCAATGTGGAAAAATGTAAAGTCATGCACTTGGGGTCTAATAACCTGAATAACCATATGTCCTCGGGGGAGTAAAACTGGGAGAGTCACTTGTTGAGATGGATCTGGGAGTACTGGTAGATCACAGGCTAAATAACAGCATGCAATGCCAAGCAGCTGCTTCCAAGGCCACCAAGATACTATCATGCATTAAAAGAGGCATGGAATCACGGGATAGAGATGTAATTTTGCCTCTTTACAAGGCACTGGTGTGCCCTCACCTGGAATATGCCATCCAGTTCTGGGCACCCATTCATAGAAGGACACTATGGAAAGGATGCAGAGGAGAGCCACCAAATTAAAGAAATTAAATGAAAGATCTTAGTTATGAGGAAAGATTACGAGAATTAAATCTGTTTAGTCTTGAGAGGAGACAACTGAGGGGGGACATAATTAACTTGTATAAATATATAAATGGCCCATATAAAAAATATGGGGAACACTATTTCAAGTAAAATCCTCTCTAAAGACAAGGGGCACTCGACTGGAAAAAAAGAAAATTTAGTCTCCGGAGGCGACAATCGTTTTTTACCCTAAGAACTATAAATCTATGGAATAGCTTCCCACAGAAGCTTGTTACAGCATCAACCGCCGACAGCTTCAAAAAAGGATTTGATGGTAATTTAGAAGAAAATAACATTAACAGTTACTATTAGCGGTTACCAGTAAAAAAACAAAAAAATAAATAAATACCTTCCACCTATAAAATAAAATAAAAAATAACTTCCCCTACTCCAACACCCTTGGTGGAACTTGATGGACATATGTCTTTTTTTCAACCGTATTAACTATGTAACTATGTTCCTCTGGTTTTTGATGTTCCTCCTATGCAATTCGGGGGCATTTGGCAGACCAGAACACTTCCCTTATAGACTTGAATGGTGTTCAAACTTGCAAACCTTCTGAACTCCCCCCAAAAATTGGACAAAACGAATTGCTCCAGAAGAGAAAAGAGGCATTTTTCAGAGATGTGAGCTATAATATAGCAAATAGCAGTGTTTTGGCTTATGCTGCTAAACCATATTTCACAATATTTAGAGAAAACATTTCATCCCTTCGTAAGAGTAAGCACCAGCTTCACACTTGGTTGATACATATGTTAACAGATTACTAATTGACTGATAAATTGTTGGAAAACAAACCCACATTCCAAACGTCCTCACATTTTTCTTAATGAATTTGGACTATTTTACAGAAAATGTTAATCTAAAGCAATTAAAACCTAATGTCTCTATTTTCCTCAGCGAGTTAATCACATTATTCGATTCCCTAAAGTACTCGAGCATTTGTCTAAAAAATGCGATTAGCAGCAGAAAATGAAGCATCAAGGCTGTTTTAACCAGCAGAATTATGAAGTCATTGTTAGGAGGACACAATACTTTTTCAGCTTAACAAGAACTGCCAATTATTGTGTTTTCTTAAGATTTTCCCAAATTGCATTTTACATTTCAGATTCAAAATTTTAACATAAATGGACTACATTAAAACGGAAGTGCAAATAGCTATCATAGCGGGCGATGTGTGAGGGACTCTGCAGCTAATCTTGCGGTAATGGAGAGCATTAAACTACTACATGTTCCACTTTACTATATCATATTTTAAGCCTTTAACCCATAATGGGATTTACTCCTGTTTTTGCGCTATTTTCAAATCTCAGTGCTTCTGGAGCTTTCAAACTATTCTAGCCAGTCCAGGCTGTTTTTTTGCTACTGGCCCAACAGAGTTAAATTTTTTTTTTAAATCTTTTAGATTCCAGGCCGGCAGCTGGTGGCTTTTGTTCCACGTTAAACTAATCTTAAAACCAGGTTGACCAAATCACTTTAAAATAAATTACCATATTTTTTGCCCCATGAAACAATGTGCATGCTCCTTATGGGGTGAATGTAAAAAAAAAAGTATACTCAAATGTCCCGGCACTTCCGCGCTGCTGGCCAGCTGCTACAGCCACAGGGAGGCCAGAAGTTTAAGGAGCGGTAACTGAACCCTGTCCGCGGTGACCGTCGCCTCCATGACATCCTGCCTATGGGGAATAGGATTGGGGTATGCCATGCTGCCTATGGAGAATGGGATGGGAGTATGCCATGCTGCCTATGAGGAATGGCATGGGGAGATGACACACTGCTTATGGGGAATGAGATGGGGGTATGCCATGCTGCCTATGAGGAATGGGAAGGGGGGATGACACACTGCCTATGGAGAATGGGATGGGAGTATGCCATGCTGCCTATGAGGAATGGGAAGGGGGGATGACACACTGCCTATGGAGAATGGGATGGGAGTATGCCATGCTGCCTATGAGGAATGGGATAGGGGGATGACACACTGTCTATGGGGAATGAGATGGGGGTATGCCATGCTGCCTATGGGAAATGGGATGGGGGATGCCACACTACCTATGGGGAATGCGATGGGGGATGCCACACTGCCTATAGGAAATGGAATGGGGGATGCCACACTACCTATGGGAAATTGGATGGGGGGAAAGCTACACTGCCTATAGGGAATGGGGAGTACTACACTGCTTATGAGCAATGGGAGGGGGGAATGCCACACTGCCTCTAATGGGGAAAGGGGGGGATACCACACTGTCAGTAACTGGGAGATTCTGCACCTTGCCTAGTATTTGGTTCTTGGGGGGACAGAGTTTTAGCACAATGTTTGGTTCAGAATATTTTTTCCTGCTCAAAATACTAGGTGCATCTTATAGGAAGATGCCTCTTATACGGCAAAAATACGGTACTTATCAATACTGATCAGCTTAACAAGCCTCATATTAGGCTTGGAGGCTGTTGGACAAATGTGTCAGGGTTTTTTATATAGCAGAACTCATTAAAGTCTGTTTATTGTGTTATGTTCCCTTCCCCGCAGGATAGCAGTCTTGGGGCACCAGGCATAGGGGTTGATAACCCAGGGCTCAGAGACCAAGTGGCTGGCCCAGAGGCTTCTACACTAGAATGCACTAGAGCACGGACTAAGTGCACCCCTGGAAGAACATTGTGCCCATGACAATGGGAACTGAGCTCTTCTGCAAGCAACCGACCAGAGGGGTGGAGGGTGTTGACAAGCTTTGCAATGCATGCCAGCAAATAACTTTTTTCAACTGGTATAGGAGACCTTGGGCTATCCAAATTAAGTATACACAAATCCAGCATGTTCTTATGTTCTGTCCTTGTACCGGCAGCATGCTCCCTGCAGCTCCACTGGTTCCAGGGCTCCCTTCAGGCCCAGGGGAAGGTCCTCTTTGACCATGGCAACCCTAGTAGTTTCCCTGCCAGTATCTGGAATTTAAGAGTACAGAGGTCCCCTATTCTTACACCCCTGCCCCCAGGAGAAGAGACTTTGATACTCCAAAGACATGGCCTCTGATGTCTCCCATTTATGCATTGTGTGTCACTGTAATCCAAAAGTGCACAACGTTTCTTGGTCACATTGTATTATTATTGCACTTCAAAGCTGCGAAAACGCAAATAGTTTACTGCAGGCAACCTTTTACCTTTTAATGCTTTGCAAATGAATATATATATATATATATATATATATATATATATATATATATATAGATATACACAAAGGTGAGCAGATGTGAGGCAGGAAGTATTGGGTACAATACAAGTGGGAAGAGGTAAGGTAAGCAGAGGTGGGCAGAGGTGCGGCGGGTAGAGGTAAGCAGTGGTGGGTAGGAGAGGTGAGGTGAGAAGATAGGCATAGGTGGATAGAAGTAGGAAGAAGTGAGCAAAGGTGAGACAGGAAAGGGTGTGCTGGACAGGGGTGAGGTGGGCAGAGGTGAGCAGGGGTGTAACTATAGGGTTTGCAGGGCCCAGAAGTTCAGGGGGGGTCCCATAGGTGTTGTTCCTCACTGTGCAGCATTTAGAGAAAGGAAGCTCCATTTGTTTTGGCTGTCAGACTTTAGCCGTCCTGCATCCAACTGAGTTAAAAGACAGAAAAAGTTTACTGTATAAGCTCTGACAGAGCCCCATTTAAAATTCGCACCAGGAAGGTTAGTGGGGGTGGTGGGAGCAGAGATGTACAGGTAGGCAGAAGTGAACAGAGGTATGGTGAGAAGAAGGTGAGACAGGAAGGGAAGTGATGGACAGAGGAAATGTGGGAAGAGGTGAGCAGAGGTAAGGTGGGACAAGTGGGGGAGCATTGTGAAGACGTAGGCAGAGGTGAAGTGAGCACAGGTAAGGTAGAAAAAGGAAAGCAGAGGTGAGCTGGGAGCAGTCTACATAGGCATCCCTAGATAGCAAAAGCACAGAGAAGGTCCTTGGTGCCTCACTTCCTGCTTTAGAAATCAGTAATGTACTGCTCCTCTAGTGGCCTGTCCCTTGCACATCAGGTAAGGCAAGCTCAGCTCTCAACTCCCTAAGGGTGCTGTGGTCGTAACTGATGGCAGTGCGGCTTGTGTGACCCCTGGGCCACAGGTTGTGCGTTCCTGCTGTAAGCTTATTGCAGCTCTGCTGCTCCGAGGGTATCACGTGCACTCAAGGTACACATAACCCTTATCAGTAACCAATACAGTTTTTTAGTAACTGAAGCAAATGTCTCTATGTAGTTTTCATCTCAAGTTTGATTGGTATTTGCTTAAAAATCACAATTAAAAACATTAAAAGAGAAAAGAATTCTTAGAAACGATCAACAAGCTTTTATTCTTAACAAAATTGAACAAAAATGAAACCCACAACAGCCTTTTTCCCAGATTGGGGTTAGAAGTTAATCAGCACTGTCACTCTAAGACCCTTAGCTTCATTGTCTAGTATACTATTTAGGTATAAAACTTGTATTCAAGGCTAGATGCGTTCGGGACTGAAAGTGTAACTGCCATTAACCCCCACACATACAAGAGAACACAGGCTGACATGGAAACACAGGTAAGAGCCTTGGCAGTTCCAAACTAGTCATTAATAAAACAACCTTTGCTTTGCTGGGTCAAAGCAATAGAAATACAAAAATGATACACTACTGTAGAGCCCCCCCCCCCATTGTATACATTCAGACAGACAGGGACAAGTCGGAAATAGCACTGGAATTATAAAACATAGTGCAAAATTAGAGTGACACAGTGAAAATGTCCATATACTCTAATTCGTAAAAGAATGCACTTTTTGGGGACATGTGAAGACGAAAGTTTTAGAAATAGAAATATATAAATAGTAAAAATCATTCTGGATGCATTATGCCATATTAAGTGTTTTTGCTAATATATATGAGTTTTAGCAATGCAGTCCTCATAGGTGGAGCAACCTTTTAGCATGGTGACTGGAATGACCACATATAGGTATCAAAGAGCTCTCAATTTCTCTCTCACTCTCACACTTCTGGCCAAAATAAAAAAAGCTATACAAACTATCCTCACCCTTTCTCCCTTGCAGCAGCTTCCTAGGATCTACTTCTTGTTTTCATGGTTTGCGTGTGCACCACCTCAAACTGAGGAATGCATGTGTTCAAATATGTCACAGGCTCCCAAACAGGTATGTTTAAAGACCCAGACACGACTGCTGGGGGAGAGCAGGTAAATATAAGCATTTGTTTGTGTTGACCTGACTGGTCATTAAAAGCTAATACACTAAAATAAGCTGAGATCTCAACCTTATAATGTAGAGCTCATTGCCTGATTTAGTGAGCTTTCCATCTATAGCTTCCTACTATTCAATGAATACATCTTCTCTAGGAAGTCTGGGGGGGGGGGGGGGGGTAGGACTACAGTAAGTATTAGACCCCTCCCTGTACCCTCTAACTCATCTATACTTACATTCATTAATCGTTTGTTTTACTTTATTTTTTATTAAACTTTAATTTTGTGTAATAGCAAAGGCTTAATTATATGGGTTTAGAGGTAGCAAACGTATTAGGGGATATACAATCCAGTAAATCACCCCAAATGCTTTACCATCTTACTTATTGCCTCTGTGTCCACAATACATGTTGTTTCTTTGGTTTAAATGTTTAAAACAAAAGCTAGTGGGCAATAGATTCATTAAAACAACCATATACCCCTGCATCATCTAAATGGGTCACCCTTTTTTTTGCACTAGAGCACCACTACTTTGTTTATATCTCTGGATATTACCCTACAGACTTATAGAACAACAAGAATAAATAACATTACTATTCTTTTGACCTCCACACTGGCCTTTTATTTAGTTGCCATCTTTGACACTATGCAGTTCTACCCAGTCCTACTAATACACGTACTGCGGTCTACATTCAAAAGGAATGACAAAAATGTCATGTATTAAAGAATGAACAGTTATACAGTTTAACATGCTTTACTGAATGTGTTTGTCCTTGCATAAGATCTAAACACCCAACTTGGCTGCTCGTTGGTCTCATTGTCCTTAGCTCAAGTTTATTTTATTTTTAAATAGCACGCAAATGCTGAACCAGATTAACTTAATAATATGGAAACCCATCAATGGTGAAGGATTTAAACCACTGTTGGGTTTTCATTGCTCCCTATTATCCTCTTAAGAAGGTTACAGTTACTCTCTCGTATATCTTAAAACAAGAAGTTCAACTCACAGTAGAGCCATGTACTGCATGTCTCAAGATAAATGTACCTAATTTGAAGCTTAGAAAGGAAGTATAGGTGCACCTGATAGGTGTAACATTGGGTATGACCACAATCAGTGACCACAATTCTACTATTGTAAAGGCAATGACGATTAGGCGTGGTTTTACAAAGGTCACACTTGGCACAGCATTTAAATGAACCATTTCCCAGCTCAGATACTGTAATTCAATTATTATGTTTTAGTTTTTGTTCTAAAATAGTGCAGATGTCAAAACTAGTCCTCTAATCTAGCTATGTGTGTAGTAATAAATCAAGGAAAACACTTGATGTGTTTCTCCTGATGTTTTGATAGTCAAACAACTCGCCATGTAGAATTCATGGAGCCAATTGTTTGACTAACAATGGGGTCTTGATTGGAGACATGAAACTTCCAGCAAGCTGTACATAGTAAGTACCCAGAATAACACTGTAATAAAACTAACAAGCCATCCTATTAAATTTGACCTCCTTCATTGTACTTGGCATTTCAGTGGTACATCTGTCCTTTTATCTCAACATCTCTGCAAGCTTCTCTTCATAATATCTGGCATTTTCCTCTAAATCTTCCCAAGGAATAAAAACTTCATCCTCTTTTGGTGGCTCAGCTGTTCCATCTTCATTTAGAAATATATCTGGCTCTACAAAATTCTGCCATACATAGGCATAGTCGGCACCTTTCATCATCCGCAGCTGACAGCCTGCTGAGGTTATGCCTCTCAGTGCCCCGCGTATCTCTGATTCTTCCCACTGAAAGAGCCGAGCCATCACCAAGCGAAGCTTCAGAGTTTTGCTCCGTCGCAGGCAACGAGCGATGCAGGCAGCGCAATTGACACAGGGGCTGGATGACACATAACAGGTGACAGAAACCGAGCCAGAGGAGGAGAGAAACTGTGGTAGGACATTGCTGAAGAAAGCATCCTCTGCATGGGCAGAGGCGTGTTCATCTTCTAGGTACCCGCGGAAGATTTGGCCTTCTCCTCGCTCTATAGTGTAGCACAGGATAGTTTTATTTCTTCCGGAGCTGTACTCCACATTCTTGTACTGGAATTTGAAGGAAGAAGCAGGAATGCGACTCCTGGAAGTAAAAAAGTAATGGTTATACGTTTAGCATTATGAGAAGTCTTACTATTATATAGAGTTCAGGAAAGTTTGCCAGTGTTTCTTATAGTTTATAGGAAGTTGTATGAAAGACACATTCTACCCCTGCCTCTGATTCTAATTAAAATTAAAATTTAAAAAAAGGACTCTATGGTGTCTAAAAAGGGGTGTCCAGACTCTATGGTGGGAGCAGCACTTTCACCACTTTCAAACTGCTGTACTGACCATGACTGACTTTGCAGTGAGTGGCTGACATAGCCAGTGACAGGCACTGCAAATGCAGGGAGGAGGGGTGTCCATGTACCATGCAGTTTAATACGTATTTTTTCTTTTTTTTCTAAAGTGGGGTCTAGCACAAGGGAAGGGATAGAAGGGATAGAAGGGGTGGATGTTATCTTTATGGCCTGGACAGCCACTTTAGATATTAAAATCTACAGTCCTATGGATATTTTTCCTGTTCTGAACCACAGGGATCAGTCAAGAAAAGGAAGCAATATGCACAACAAAACCCTGTGTCTCCAATTACACAAATGAGGGGGATCTCTAACGTACAACTGAAAAACGCTGCTTTTGTCCTGGTGACCCATATGTCTATACTGTACAGTCGACCTTCCTTCAGGCAGATCTATAGGCCAGATAGGAACAGGAAATGAATGGTAAAGCAATCTACTAAATAGGGCCACAGAACAAAATAAGCTAAATAGGTATCTAAATATATGCTACGCTTGGAGGTTTGCTGCAAATGCTACTTTGCACTCAGATGTTTCCTGCAAAACCCCATATCACCCCCCATGTTGCCTACACAAACTTTTTCTTCCCAGAAGTTGGTACCTTAACTTCCCTCTCACTATTTCTGCACAAATAGCTCCAACAAACCCACTAGCCCAGTGTCCTAGGCAGCAGTGTACATAGGTTTTATAGGGCCCGATAGCACACCATGACCCACTTGCAGCTCATACAAATGACACCAGCTCCCATGTGACACTGATGCCACTTGGATGAAACACTTAAAGAGGAACATCAGACCCAACATAAAAAGGGTCCAATTCCCCCCCCCCCATTGCCCCTACTTACCGGTGGCTGCTGCAGGGACATGCAGCTGCTTCAGGGCCTGATCGCTGCCCCCCCCACACTGGCTTAGCCCTCCGTAAGTGACAGCATGGCTTTAGCCATGTTCTTCAAAGTCCGGCTCTGCTCAGCAAAGTCTTGTGGGATTTCGGGTGGCCCCATTGCATCCCATTCATGGGCACTGCACAGGCGCAAGATCGGGGGTGCGTAGTGTCTGATGGGATACAAGATGCAGCTGCCCGGGACCCAGAAGTGAGTATTTAAAACCGGAGGGGGGCAGCAGATCAGTGAGGTTTGGGTGAGGTTTAAACCTCTTTAAGGGACAGGACGACGAATACAGCTACTTGGTGAGTAAAAGGCAATGTATTCCCAGCCGTACTCTGCCCTGTCGTGGCTGATCATCTTGCACCCTGACACCGCTGCTTCAGTATCCCGTAGGACAGGTTTCAGCTCTGGGCAAGAAACAGCCCTGGGTGATCCAAAAGCTAATATATCAAAGGGACAAGGGAAGGCAGCTTGAGTCAGGCCATGGGCCTGGTGGCAGCTTGTCCCTATGATATATATGCCCCTGGTCTTAGGTCAAAACCTCTGGTAGAAATATATGTCTGGCTGTACACCAAATAAACTGCAATACCAATAAGTCACCAGAAAAAAAAGAATGTAGCGCAATGCTTGGGTTAGGAAATGGGCAGGATACATTTTAGAGTCTTAAAATTTAACAGAAAATACACAGGTATCAGCAGGTCACCACCACCAACTATATTGCATCTGTGTCAGTGACAGTACTACTTAATAGAAAGCTAAATGGTCTAGGGCTCTAGGCAGCTGCAGGATTTGTTAAAGAAACGTATTTGTACCAATATTCTAGCAATAATTTGCCGATAGTCACACAGTAGTGGTTTTAAGATGAATGTATGACAGATATGAGACCCGTCATATTTCTGTGCACTATAATTAGGGTGTCTGTAACATGACAGCGAAACCCTTCCAAACGCACCGATATTTACTCCACCTGTCACTGTCCCCTGCACAGGAGAGGACAAATTCTAAACACGAGGGCAAGAGACATTTTCTTTTATTTGTGGTCACGGGCATAGTCGTTTTTCTTTTCTTATTGCCTGTAGAAGATTGCTATCCATCAAATGGTGCTTTTTATGCTCCTTTGTACAACTGATGGTACAATGCATAACCTGCCTGTATTTGTGTCATGCTGGAGAGAGATGAATGCATTCCATGTGCAATAGTTTCTTTCTGAAAGTGTCGCCATGTCTGAGATAACAAAATGCATTCCCCTGCCGCCTGCGGGATTGTAGTGCCCTGCTAGGAGCATCTGTCACTATAACCTCTCTGACTCACCGAAATTTCAAAGATATTTTTAGCCTTGCTTTAGGCTTCTCCTATCATCTGTCATCACCCCGTTATTTCCAGGATATCTCACAGCAGAATTAGGAGTTGCCTTTAGCATATATTCAGTTATCTGCACTTGCCTCCTGTTTCTATGGGGGGGCAGTGTATAGAACAATAGCTAAGAGGTCTGGTAGCTGGTAAAGGCTGGATATTACAGACATATATTATATATATAGACAAATATTTATTGCATTGTATTTGCAGCTTTATTGTAAGATGCTTTTTCCTAGCATCTTTAATTGGTACATGATTAATGGAGTATTTATTTGATGCAACTTTGCAGGTGTCCAAAAATCTGCCAGTGGATAACCTATATAATATGGGAATAAGTAGGTATGGTCATTGCTTACCATACCATAATTCCTATCAAAAATTGCCTTTAACTGGACCAACTTACAGGAAAGAGTGCTCATTTGCATCCCTCCCCTGCATAAAAAAATTCATTTACGCTTTTGTAACTCCTACCATGGTTGATTTTCCCTCTCAGTGGCGTCCTATGGATCCGCCAGTGGCCTGCAAAGAGGAAGTGTAGTTAGGCCTCCTGCCACTTTTCATTGAGTTATGTCAGTAAAGGGGGTCTGAAAGTCCATTAATAAGCATGCAACCCACTGTGTGCTTATTAATGACCTACTCATCTTACCAGACGGCCTTCTCACGAACTTCTTGCTCCCGAGCGACCGTCTTCACCCGCGCCAGCAGTACACCTGTGCAGAGGACCTCCGCTGCTCTGGTCCCATTGCCGCCACCTTACAGCCTTTGACATTACACAGGCCACAAACAGAGCGGTCGGAGTAAGGTCAAAGGCTGCAAGATGGTGCCGAGGTGACTGGAGTGGTGGCAGGGATGAGGTGACCAGAGCAGCGGGGGGTACGAGGAGGAGGAGGTGACCGGAGCAGTGACAGGGATAATGTGACCAGATCGGTGGTGGTCCTCAGGGAAAGAAGCTGCGGACTGCTGGCCAATGGTCTACAGCTTCCTATGGGTTCATGTAGCGCTGTTTTACGGCACTACATGAATCCGGAAGTGGCTTGAAAAAGCAGTAGCACAGTCGACAGTAGCCGATGTGTGCTGTCGGAGCATCTGGACCTGCGCCCAGAAGGCGAGTAGGTTCTCTGGGCTTTTTGTTATTTTTCACATTTGGTCCCCTTTAAGTCCAGGCAAGAGCATGGCTGGGATGCTCAGAAAGGAAGTAGCCTCCAAAGGAAGTATACTTCCTAGATGTCCACAACCAGGAGGAAATAATTGAATTCATTTCAGCTTTGAGCATATGCAGGAGCAAATGTAAGTGCTGACAATAATTCAGTATCATACATGAAGATGGAGTAATACATTTTTGGGGATTTCTTTTTAGTTAAGCCCTAATGAAAGTTAATCCAACAATGGACACATCAAATGTCTGCAATTAATGTAGAAAATGCTCTCCCACTTCAAGTGGCTTTCTTTCTATTGAAATTGTGAGGCTCCAGCATTCACTAACAGAGCCATGCTGCTGGGTAGTTTCTCACCCTTCCCCCTCTTGGTCACAGCATCACCTACCCCTTGTTACCCCCAGCTATCCCAAACAGGGATACCCTCCCACCAAAATCTGCAACAATTCTGACCATCTCCGCATTGCTGTAGTACTCCTGCAGAACACATGCTGGCAAACACCGGTCATGGTACTGAATTTAGGTTGTGTCTAATAGGGTACAATCATCAGGAGATCCAAGGTGTGGTGGACACAGCAGGCCTTATGGTATAGGTCAGCAGGAATGCACGAATGCAAGATGGCCCTCCAGGTCAAAACAGACTGTGTGCCTCCCAATGGACTCCACGCTCCTAAAGATTAAACCTGGTAGAAGTGAGCAGGTGGCTCCCCCTGTTTTTCCTTCCAATGAACTCTGTTTACCACCCAAAAAGCCATCTAGCACTTCCTCCCTATCAGAACAGCCATTCTATAAAAAAAAATGGCAGGTTTACACCTTATATATATATGCACTACGTAGCCCATGCCTTACCCAGTTCTATACAAAGGGCCACACAAAATTCTTTCCTATGCCCTGCCCACTGTATTGCCCTATGGTCAATCTACATGGATATTTGAGAATTGTGTTGAACAGGAAAAATGTAATGTAAGTCATGACATACATTCACAATGTGTGTCTTTATACATATGCAGCACACAATAGAACCCCGTCCCCATCCATTAGGTTGGGTGATGCGACTGCTTTTGCTCTCAAATGCTATAAACATAGCTGTTTGATGACCATTAAATATGCACGGCAAATGACTCTGATTGGACAAGAGCCCACGCATGCGCCCCTGGACCAGATTACATGAGTTTGTTTCGGTGATCTGGGGGTTTCACACAAGGATCAAAACCCAGGAAAGTCAAAATCCCAGGTTGTCGCAAGTCCCAAGTGTCAGTAGTGTGTGGAGAGTATAGATGTTTGTCAGATCTTGTTGATTGGCTAGCTTTTATTATAGCTCACAGCATTCCACAGCGCTGTTGTGGTGCCTAACTATGGAATACCAATGAACAGATGACCTCTAAGAGAGTTAGCTATTGTTTGCTGACCAGCTGTGACTGTAACAAGAGAAGGTGCTTTCTCTGTTATGGGAACGGTAAAAACACGACATGAAAATTCACCGATGACAGCCAGAAGCAAAAAGTTCTACTAAGATGTTAGGTTCCCGTCTGTTGTACAGCAGCTGCTTTCAGTGTAATAACAGTGATCATTTACAGTTTCAAGTTGCTAATATATATATATATATATATATATATATATATATATATATATGTAATATAGAGAGAGAGAGTTCAAACTTGTCTGAGAGCATAATAAAATAGATGAATGCATACATTTAGCAGGATAAATCTCTTATGAAATACGATAAGTACACAGGAAACACATACGGTACATCCTTACATACATTTACCTAAAATATGTATAATTAGCTGCACAATGAAAAAATAACTTTGGCCATAATCGCTATTGGCTGCAGCACAGTAACTATTTTCATCATTTCAATATCTCTTGCATATACATTACTTTGTATGTATCTATCTCCCCGTTATTTTTTTATTTACTAAAGTTAAGGGACCTGAACTTTACCCAGGCCCACCAGTTCAATTGCAAGTCTTATTTTTGGATGAAGGGTTAGAGAATAAAATATGACAGTAGATTAATAGATGTTTAATTTTGTTTCAGCTCTTAGCTCAACTCTTATTTCTTAGCTGCCAACTGTAGGGTCAATGGTGAAATGCAATGTGACCCAATGTTAACATTTAACACTGTCTGTGGTGAATAATGCCTTGGGCATATCAGAATACATGGACTAAGCTGACCATACATAATGCCTCACACCACAGAAAACCATCCACACTTCATGTGTTTCTGGCTACGGAACCTATCACATGGCAGCCAAGGGTACACCAATGCCCATCAGACATGAAATTAAGTTGCTAAAATAATTATAAGCAAACTTTTGTTTAAGGAATTTTAGTATATTTCTGTAACATTTATAATTGTTTAATTTAAAATAGAGAAACACTTTATAAAGTTTGGCCTCACAGCATATCATAACGTTGGATTAAGAGGACTAAGTATTCCCAAAAGCTCACCCTCAAATATACTCAAGTTAACCATGTGTCACATTATTTCTTCACTTTCTACTGCAAGCAGATAAAGTATAGATTTGAAATAGCTGATTTGTATGTTTGTCATTAATACTATTAATAATTATTGCATGATATTAGAATAATGGTGACTTACCCTTCCACCACCTCGAAGGGTGGTAACTCTTCCTGCTCTTTCTTCTCAGCTTGACCTTCTTCTGGAGTTTCTGGAGTTTCTGTATTTTTAGGAGGTTCAGCTTTAGCATTAGAGTTATTTTTGTTTTGCTTGCTGGACATTTTTAATTAAAATAGGGTGTTATAAATGAAAAAGAAAAAGTATCATGAGAGAATCAAACAAGTGGATGGGGTTAGGCTGGCTTGCTGTGGACTGACAGAGGAGCTAGGCAGAGCGTCTTATCCGGATTCTAAATATGGCAGCTGAGAGTGACAGTGACAGGGTGACCTCCATGGAATGGACATCCCCCACTGCTCAACGCCTAGCCCCTCGCTGCCATAAGGCTCAGCTACTGGACAGAAGCTGAGCATCTTGATTTTGTATTATACAGTAACTGAGAGATCAAGCACAAACACAGGTTGTTGGAAACATTTGCTGTCCTGCAAATAGCGTTACTCTCCCCCGAACACAAACTTTAAAGGTCTGTTTTTTTAAGCCCCCTGTGCACATGCTGCTGTGCTACTAAAATCAGAGCTCTGTCTATTACATGAAACATATTGTTTCAAGAGAAATGTTTTAAATCTATGTATAATACAAGCAACAAAATGGCCAAGTTAAAATACTCTTGGTCATGCCAAGGGTCTGCACACACAAATATGTAACAATAAGTGATAAATCCAATGACTTCATATTATTTTAGCCCTGTCAACGGGGAGGCCGATTCATTAATAGCGGCAGGTAGCGACAGTTGAGCGACTGTAGCGGCATTTTCAGAGCGCCCGCTAGTAGTAGCGAGAGGTCATACCTGTCGCTGTTCAAGGTCGGACGCTGGCGCTGTGGGCTGAGGCTGGAATAATGATGAATGAGTGGCTATCTGGCGCTATCTCAGTCGCTAAGCAGGATCGGCTTGATAAATGTGTGATTGTGGTGGGGAGCCGGCGTTCTCGTGGCGGGGCCCGTCATTACCGGCCGCTCACCAGTCGCTACCTGTCGCTATTCCATCATAAATAAGGGCCTAAGCAAAAGCGTGTGAGTATATACTACACATCTTCTTTAGATTTAAAAAAAATGATAATTCCATAATATCAGGTCATCAAATGCTGAGCAATATATCCCAAAACTTTCTTCTGTTTAGCACCCTCTTTCCTCCTTTTTATCTCTATTGCTACTTGGAGTCAGGAATAGAGATGAGTGAATCAGTCCGCTCCGAATTTCAGGGAAAATGCGAATCGAGTCGCTCGGCACCAGAAAATGCTCTCAGCAACTAGATGGGCCCACAAACACTGTGTGGACTTCTGGAAAGATATGGTTTGCTGGCCATTCCAGGAGTTTCAAATAGCAGGGCATCCTAAATTAGGATATCCTGGAGGTAGGAAAGCGAGAGGCCCTGGATTCTTTTAGTAACTAAAAGCCACAGTATGGCTTGAAAGTGATGCTTTTCTACTGCCCAAGATGTCACATACAGCTTTCTATTCCCTGAGTGGCTCATCCAATTGATATTAGCTCCCATGTGACACTGATATCTCATGAATGAGCTCCTTGGGGGAACGAAGAGCTGAATATATCCGTGCCATGACATGCCCTAGCTCCCATGTGACACTCATATCACATGATTGAGCTCCTTGGGGGAAGGAATAGTCGAATGCAGCAATTTGGTTAGTAGAAGAGCAATGCTTCCAAGCCAAACCCCCTCTGTCCTCTAATACAGCCACTACAGTCCCATCAGGACATGTTACAGCTGGCAGCAAGGAATGGCTTTGGGGGGCAACCTTATATATTTGAGGGGAGAGGCTTGCATCGGGCTGCCTTTCCTGCCTCTATGTCAGGTATGCCCCTGCCATGCAGCAAGCAGCTCACCTACTGCCACTCAACTATTTCCAGCAGCACTGGGTAAAAAGCTATATCTCCAATGTTTTCCCTCCTTTCAGTTACATTCACACCCGCTCTGTCTCTTGCAGTGTGAGCAAGCCTTGAAAGCCACAGTGGTCCTACGGCTGCCTCTTACTACAGAAGAGTGCACGTATGAAAATGATAAAATTCTCCATAGTATGTGCACTAGAGACATCAGATAGTAAATTTATTAGAGGGATGGGGAACTTGTGGACATGTGAATTTCTCTACTGCAGAAAATGTCAGTGTTTTAAATCTGCAAATAAATAACACCAATTTACCTAAGATATATAATATAATATATACACAATGACAGAAACTGCTTAACATGAATTAAGGTTGTATTGCATTTATAAAACCATCTAGCCACTGCCGCACTAACCTACTTTTTGCAATAAGCACACAGCAGCTTGCAGAGACGCTGGGACACTACATAGTCAGTGTGGGCTGCACATCTCACATCTCATATATATGCTGACAGCTGACAAATCGAATAAGCCTCCTGTACATAAACTGTGTAACAGATGTGCTCCTGACGCTGCACAATGGAAACGCAGGCTTAGGCTGCGGGCTCTTCTAGGTACAATATGTCTGGGAGAGAATGCTCTGGCTCTGCATCTATTTTTCCAGATCCTGATCACTGTCCACCACCTTGTTGTGACGACACTCAGACTCTGTTGTTGCAACAAATCTAATGTAGCTTTGGCCTAGAGGAAGAAGCACTATTTATAGGTAGAATTATTCTCAGCTTAAATGATATGTGTACTATGTATAACAACGCAAATGCAGTAGTCATGCATACTTGTTTACAATGCATACTTTTTTGTTACTTTTTTCCTTAAAGTGGACCAAAACCCAGGATTTTGACTATCCTGGGTTTTGGTGCTTTCCCCCAGGGCACCCCGATCGGTGCGTGAAAACCCCCAGGACGCCGAGACCAACTCACCTCTTCCCGGTCCTGCGGCGTGTCAAAGATTAGTGGCGCTGAGCGCACTGACGGGCCTCATCCTCCACTTCCCTCTAACAGTGGGTGTGCCTGCGCTGGCCATTCCCAAATGCCTGGCACAGGCACGCACCCTGCTAGAGGGAAGCGGAGGATGCTCACGCATGCGCCGTTGGACCGGGAAACAAGGTAAGTGAATGGGGCAACCTGGGGGTTTTCACACAGCTTTGTATGCCCCCGGGGGGGGGGGGGGATCGATCGGCCCCAGGAATCTTATAGTTTTTGTCCACTTTAAAGCAGACTTACACCCTACTGTGGCTGATGTGACAAGGGCAGGCTTATCATTTTGGGCCTCCATGCAAGTTGTGTCTGAGGACGTTAATCAAAGGCAATTTTTGGATAGCGAAATACAATATTAATGCACCTTATCAGCTGCGGCCAGCTCATGTACTGTGGGAACACGAGCGAACCTAGGGGGTTTCACATAGAGGGGCATCCTGGCATTGGGAATTTTTCATCCTTGGCATAAGGAATTGTCCAGGAATTGCCCATATGGCCATATAGCCGCGCTATGCCTTTAGCTAAAAGCATACCCTGGGCAGCCATTTGTCACTGGCCGACCCAGGCACATCCCCAGCTAGAGGTGACGCAACCAGTGGTCTGTTCTGCACCATTTAGCTAACTAGCTGTTGTGATGTCTCCAGCATATTGCATTACTGAATGAAGCTAAGCACACTAATTCTGCCACTCTTTATTGTGTTAAACGGCACCTCTCACTCGCCACAGCCTGCCCGTCCACCCGCTCAGTGCCGGTAACAAAAGGTTGCCACCAATCCCTGCCTCTGGGGGCCCCCCTGGCAGGTGGGGGCCCCATGCATTTGCTTAGTAAGCTTGATGGTTAAACATGCCACTGCCCCCAGGGCATCTCTTTTATCCACTGACTATAAATGCTGCTTCCTGCACAACCTGCAGATCCCAACTAGGATCACCTGTCAACTAAAAGCGCAAAAGAAATACCCAAATTTGTGCTCACCCCCAGTGCACTCCAGCTGACCTAATGATCACGGCCCTTCATTTTTCTTCTAAAGTTGACCAAGCGCCAGGATTTTCACTTTCCTGGTGATTGGTCCTTTTATTAATACATGCATATTAACAGAGAAACCGAACTCTGGCATAATGAAAGGGGAGCAACCAAATCGCCGGGCTGCAGCACACTCCCACCCCTATCTGAATGGCTAAGTGCCAGAGTGTTCCTCAGCCATTGAGGTTTACTGGCCGTGCATACATGAGCATACATTGGCCACTGACAAACACGGCACTGGCTGCCACAAAGAGGGAGAACCGCTAGAATGCCTGCTTGCTGTATTTTTCAGGGCTTTTAATAGACAGGTCCCCTCAGGACCTCATAATTTCTAACTTAGAATAATAATTATTTCAAATATACCTGCACCCCCAATGGCCAGGAGAAATTGGAAGTGCTAATATCTAACTGATTTTCAAATTGCTACTATCTTCTACCTACAGTATATTTTAATGTTCTATCTCTACCCCAGAAGTGGTAGTGAGAGATAGAGCCATGAGTGATGAGTGGAAGCCTGGAATAGGCAGAGGGCACCAATCCCCTGCCCCACTCCCATCTTCCAATGATCATTTCCAGGTGTCAGGCTTTTTTAGGGATTTAATCCTTAAAAATAAAAAAATAGGGTTCCCCTGGGAAATGCTTTAAGCATTGATAGTGCACATAGTGGTTGTGTTTTATTTGAAAATCTCATAAAGCGCTCATTTCAGTTTAGGGCATCTCTTGTTTGGAAACGGGTGTCTACTGAGAAGTAGGGATTTTACATACAATCTAATTTTCTGTACAAACAAGACATTTCACATTAAAGCCCTAACTCTGCTTTAAAAAACAATATATACTTTTGAATCTTTTGAATGACCTGCAAAAAAAGTTAAACGTGTACAGTGCAAAATGGTGAAAAATGGTCTGGCAACAGGGGGCGACAAAATCTCTAGGTAGGCTGGCAATTTTAAGGGTTAATACTTAGCCACCTTGAAAATCAGTGTGCATTCTTTCTTCATCTGTTGTTTGAAATCTCCTTTAATATTTTCAGCATCTATTTTCCTCTACTAAATCTTTCCACAGCAGCTGTTTTAAACTGATTATGTGTATTTTGGACTTTATCCTCCCCCAGGTCTAAAATGTAAGTAATTAAAGCATTGCAGTGGATTTAGGTGCTTATTTTTGAAAGCAACCTTCACTGGTTATGATACCTCAAGGTCATGTTAATGCATCTCATGTTGAATTTTATAATTATCACAGTTTTTTTTAAAGGTAAAAGGTAAAAAGACTTGCGCAGTATTCCCCAAACCTCGCAATTGCTTTAAGTCTTTGTACATTAAAAGCGCTATCTTGCTTCTGTGCGCCTGGCCCTATGCACAGCCTGAGAATAATATTGCACATTTCTAGCTGCCTCGCTCAGATGAGACAGCAAACACTATTTTTCTAAAGGCTGTTGCTACTGGTACACTGGGAGTCTATAGAAGAAAAAGCAGGTTGCTTGTGTCTTTGAGGTAGCAATCTATAAATCTGTTTCTTCTTTCCAGGTCACACCAGATAATTCTTCTTATTGGCGCATTTCAGCACACTGATAAAAAAGTAAAAATGTTTGTCCATTTTGAACATAGCCGCAAACTTATGTGTGTTCAAAGGCTGGACAACTTTAATGTAGACCTTCAGTCAAAAATGACCTACCCCACCCAAAGGCACTCCAATTTGAGATGTCTGCTGGTTAAAAGAGAATAGGGTGTGCACATGACTGCCGCAGCCAATGGGGTGGCCATGTGTTGCACCATGCATATGGCATGTACGCCCAGTGTACGCTATTGGTCATCAGTGGGGCAGGAAATGCAGGAAAAGAGATGGGCCAGGACCAGGTAGGTTTCTTGCCTAACTTCTGCAGCATTCTAAAACCATCAGGCATCCCAAATTTAAATGCCCCTTTGGGAATGTGCTTCCCCCTATCTTTAGAAAGATAAAAGCATTTAGAGTTGGAGGGAATGTGTAAACTCAGCTCCAGGTCCAGTGCCGAAATCGTTACCTACTTACCATAAATCTAGCAACAGGAATATGGCATGCACCCTCTGGCTGCAGGAGCCCTTTACACCCCCCAGCATGTTACCAGGGCTGTTTTAAGGGGAGGGGACGAGCATCGCCCCCTATTGGACTCACTCATTGGGAGGAGACACTTTCTGCAGCTAAGTTTGAGGCACAGCATGGCACATACGGGAAAGCAGCAGCACCATAGGATGGGTGAGAAGGGGGCAGAATAGCGCTATTTTGCCTAGAAACTGCCCTGCATGTCACATCCATGTTACCCGAGGAGGGGACACAAAACTACAAAACTGCATTATCACTGCATGAGAATCTAGCCGACCAATCTTCTTAGGTCTGACGCCTGTCTCTTGAGGGCAGCAGAGATGTTCCTGAGTAGCAGTGCTGGAAACCACAGGCAATTCTCTGCCTCGCAGGAACATCAGAACTTTCTGGACCCCTGAGTCTGACACTAAAAGAACCTTGGCTGCCAGTCCCATTATGGAAACCAGGCCACTGCAACACTGCAATCTTCCTGGAGGAAAACAATGAATTATCTTCAGGGCCAGATTAAGGGTTTTCATGGTACAGTTCATTTATACCCACCCCCCACCACTGCCACCAACATCACATCCTCTCTGTTTTTTCTCTGTCTCTCTCATGTCTCTGCCCTGCCTCTCGCTTTCCTTTATTTCTGTTTTTCTTTTATTTTAATGGATGGAAGAGGAAATCAGGGGTGACAGGTTCTGTCACCCCTCATAGACTAAACTACTCACCACTGGATTTAGTTCCTACAATGTGAGAATAAACCACAAGCTTGGTGGGAGTTTTATTCAGTTTGGGTGTATAAGTGACCCCTCCGCTCATTAGCCTACGTGTTTATATGGATTTGTAACATTACACAATTTCACCATAGTGCTTCTTTAATGTACACCTGCCTTAGAGGAATATAAGGCAGTCCAAAAAGGGGTTCAATTTTTGTGCTGCCAATATAAAAAAATGCATTTTTTTAAAATGTGCAGTTCTAAATAATTTATAAAAATCTGCTACTACCTATGAATAAAATAAAATCAGAGGACCTAGTAAACATGATTGCTAACATAGAATAAGCCGTACTGCCACCTTTAGTGAGGTGACCCTCTAGGTAAGCCTGCACTTAATGTAATCATTGCTGTAGATGTTTCATGGAGCTGTCATAGATTAATCTAGGACTACAGTTAAACAGAAGTGCTGTGAAGAGGCAGTATGGCTTCTCTTATATTTGTAAATGCGTGACTAGGGGCTTTACTTTTATTTGATTCAATAGATAATAGATATATCCTGGAGGACCGGGTTACATGTACGTTGTTACGTACGTATATTAACACAAAGAGGGAAGCCAGTAGCTGCCAAATGGGATCTCTATGGATTGACAAGACCCTGTGTTAAGTTTAGAGCTGTATGCCTAATGTGGCAATGTCGGTAATATAGAACATAGGGGCTACAAAGTCAGTGTTGTCCACTGAAGGATTAGCCCACCACAGCCTCTGACCCAGCACTGCCATTGTGCAGTGCAGGAGATACTCCTGAACAGGTTGCCTAAGCAATTGCATTAGAGTGGGTGGCATGATGTTACTGATTATATTAGTATAATCGTAATTATATTTGGCATGCTTACTGAAGAAAATTTCAAATGCTTGTGTGTGCTAGAGTTCTGCTAAAACGCTGTCCCCATGCCAAGCTCAGAAGAGTGCAATTCCACAATGAATGGATGATAATATCCACATGGACAAGAATTAGGGCAGCGCTTAAGCCTTAAGCAGTATTGGCCAGTATTTGCCTCAGTCTGAGGATAATGCATTTTTGTGGGTCAGGCGTATATTGGAGCCTCTAAGGTAGAGAAGCCATATAAATAGACTATAAAATGGAAATTTCCAGAGATCTCTGAAGACCCTTGTGATGCATAGACAGCCCCCCCTCCCCAATACTGCAGATACTTGCTGAAAAATATAGAAAATATATATAATCTATAAATAGAACTGGGGCGTCAAAAAGTAAACACACATCTGAACTGAAAGAAAATGAGGACCGTCCAACGGTTTTCCCTGGTCAAGTAGGGTCCTCTCGAGGGCACAGTCTTTTGATTTTTACAAATTCTTTTTGAATCTGACATTGTTCATATTGTTGCAAGGTGGGGGTCCGGAAGCTGCTGCATCCTTGCTCGGTGGGTTGATATCAGCTGCAGGGAGGTACATTTCCGGTAGTGCAGGGAGGTCTGACCAGTAATCCAGGGTGCGGGGACCAGCGCTCCAGCTGTATTGCTTAGCAGTTAGAGCAGCCATTTTATCATGTCGGAGGCATCAGAGTGGTGCCGCGTGTCCCCTGTCCTAAGCGCTCTTGACCTCGGGCAAGGGGCCCCTGCACGCTGGTTACACTACTGTCCTGCACCGCCTTATGCAGCTGGCAGGTTCCGCGCTTCAGTCGTATATTCTAGTTTTCCCTGTGGCTTCAGGCTCAGACTAGTTGAAGCGGAATACATCCCTCAGGGGGCTGCCAGGTCCATTTTTGTCCCAGGGTCAGCCTAAATATGGGGTTCCTCCTTCAGACGTGGTGGTTGGAGAGCATGGTCAGGGGCCTTCGTCAGCAGGGTCTGTCTCTTTCCGCCCAGACGAGAAGGCTACTGCCAAGCATAGGCATATTGAGACCTCTGAGCATTCTAGTTCCTACGCCGAGGACCTATTTAAGGGTTCAGGATATAGTTGGATGGGGAGGTGTCGTCTGGCAGTGTAGAGGAACCCGCAAGCAGCGCAAGGGATACTCCGACAGATCAGATTAAAGAGTTTATTGAGGCAATATTGGAGGTGCAGCAGAAAAAGGGTGAACCCTACAAGTGCCAGGAAGTTAAGCAGGTTTTTCCCAGGCTTGCCCATTTCGACAGGCTGGTGGCAAAGGAGTGGGAGAAACTGGATAAGCTTTCATCACTTTCTAAGGTTCTGGACACCAAGTACCCCTTTCCAGATGAGGCAGTTGAGGTTTGGTCTGCGCCACCTGAGGTAGATGAACCAGTGTCAGATCTGACTTGGCACACCATTATCCCTACTTCACATAGTACAGACATTGAGAGACCCGGCAGATAGGAGGTTGAGCCAACTGGCCAGATATGCATTCTCCATGGTGGGGTCAGTCATGCAAACAGCTGCACCACATCCATGGCGGCTATGGCAGGCAAGGTCTTGAGGAAGCAGCAGAGTAGACTTTGTGAAATGGAGCTTCAAGCTCCTCTGAACTTCGCTTGGACACATTCGCTATGTAGGTATTCAAGTACATTGTCTAGTGGCTTTGGGGCTGGCCTTGCTGGTCCCCTTGCAACGCACGGTCTGGTTGAAACATAGGTAGGCCGACACTGCTTCAAAGAAGATGCCTAGTGGCCTCCCCTTTTTGAGGGGTCGTCTTTTTGGTGAGCCTCTGGGTGACCTGGTCTGGAAGGCCACAGGTGGGAAGTTGACTTGGCTTCCACAGAATCGGAAACTGAGGACAGTGTTTTGCAGGTCGCAGAATTTTCTCCCCTCTTCCGGAAATTCGGAGGTTCTACAGACTTCAGATGCTGCAATGATTTTTTGGGTAAGCGAAAGCTATGGGGGAAATCTAGACCCCAAGGGGCTAGCTGGCCCAAGCCCTCAGCCAAGTCCTCTCAGGGTTGACAAGGCACTCTCACCCGTTCAGGTGGGGGGATGGCTTTTGCACTACGTGCTGGTGTGGAGGGAATAGATATCCAACGCCTGGGTCTGGGAGGTTGTTTCATCCGGATACGAAATCGAGTTCGGGACCAGGCCTCCACACAGGTTTGTGGTGTCCAAGCCTTCCCGTTTCGTGGCAAGGATGTTAGCTCGCGACTGTGTGATAGAGCTCTTGCAGGACTGGGGAGTAGTACCTGTGCCCCCCTCAGAGCGGGGCTGTGGCCTCTACTCAATACTATTCATCATCCCCAAAAAGGATGGGTCTGTTCAGGCCGATCCTGGATCTCTGAAATCTGAACAGTTACGTTCGGGTGCAGAAGTTCCTCATGGAATCTCTAAGGGCAGTTGTGATGTTGCAGGGGGCTACGGGGGACATAAAGGATGCTTATCTACATGTCCCGATCTTCTCGGGTCACCAATAAAAACTGCACTTTGCAGTGGGAGTCTGACACTTCCAATTTTGGGTACTGCTGTTTGGACTGTTCACTGCCCCGCAAGTGTTTACAGAAGTCTGCGTGGTAGTGATGGCACACCTGCGGAGGAAAGGTGTGCACATCACCCCATACCAGTATGCCTTGGTTATCCGAAGAGGTACTACAGGATGTTTGGAAGGTCCTGTTCCTGCTCAAACTTTTCGGATGGATGATCAACTACCCCAAGTCCCAGTTGGCTCCCTCCATGGTGGCGACCTATTTAGGTATGACATTAGATACGCGACGGGCACGAGTCCTTCTTCCGGTGCAGAGGTGCATGACTCTTCAGGAGGCGGTGAAGTTGCTGACAGGTGAACGTTTCATAATCAGACAGGGCATGTGTCTCCTTAGCTTGATAGTGTCTACCTTTGAGGCAGTTCCATATGCCCAGTTCCACTCCAGGCCTCTACAAATGCTGCTCCTATCTAAATTGGTGGCTGGACCTGCCGGTTCGGTGGTCCATCCTGACCACACATCCTGACGCCAGTCTGCTGGGTTGGGTTGGGGTTCTGGGAAACCAGACAGTTCAAGGTCTCTGGGACCAGCGGGAGCACAGACTTCCAATTAATGTGTTGGAACTGAGGGCGATTCTGCTAGTTCTAAGGCATTGGTCTGTCCAGCTTCGGGGGCCTTCCGGTCAGGGTACAGTCGGACAATTCAATGGCTGTGGCCTACATAAACCATCAGGGGGGTACCAGGAGCTGGCAGGCATTCAGAAGGTCCAGAGGTTTGTGTCCAGAGTGTGAGACCCCCTGGCCGTGGCAGTCGATGCACTGGCCATTCTATGGTCAGGGTATAGCCTTCTCTATGCATTCCTGCTATCGCCACTTCTGGGTTGCATGTTAAAGAAGGTCAACTGTGAGCAGATTCCTATTATCCTGATTGCTCCACACTGGCCCAGAAGGGTGTGGTTCATGGATCTGGTCAGCCTGGCAACAGAGCCTCCCATGGCGACTGCCCAACTGCTTAGATCTTCTGCAACAGGGTCCTCTGCAGCACCCCAATTATCCAGCACTGGCTTTAGCTGCTTGGCTGTTGAGACCAGCATAGTGGAGTAGAGGGGTTTGTTCGCTGAGGTAATTTGGACCTTGGTTCAAGCACGAAAACAGAGAATCTAGAATTTACCACAGGACTTGGAGGGCCTTGTCACGGACCGGGTGTGACGGCACAGGTGTGGATCCGCTGTGACCGTGTTACTGATAGCGAGTGCTGCGTCAGGGTAGCAGAGTCTAAGAGGCCACCGGTATTCACCAGAGCCCGCCGCAAAGCAGGTTGGTCTTGCAGCGGCGAGTGACCCCCAGGTCGCTACCCCCCAACAGCGGCTCAGCCACACAGTCAGCCGAGGTAATGCATGGTACAACACCACAAGTGGTACCGTACACCACAAAGAACGGGGATTTTCTCGTAGATTCAGAATCCTTAAATTTATATGAGAACTCCGCCCAGGGCAGAAGGTCGACCCAATCATCTTGACGCATGGAAACAAAATGGCGAAGATAATGGCCGAGGACTTAGTTTACACTTTCCACTTGGCCATTTGACTGGGGATGATAAGCAGAAGAAAAGTCCAATTTAATCTTCATTTGCTTACAAAGAGCCCTCCAGGACTTAGAAACAAATTGCACTCCTCTGTCAGACACGATGTGTGCAGGCAGCCCATGAAGTCGAAAGATATGCATAAGGAAGTGTTTAGCCAGCTGAGGAGCCGAAGGAAGACCAGACAAAGGTGTAAAATGCGCCATCTTAGAGAACCTATCTACTACCACCCAAATAACGGTGTTGCCATGTGAAGGAGGGAGGTCAGAAATGAAGTCCATAGCAATGTGTGACCATGGAGTGTCTGGAATAGGTAGGGGAAGAAGTAAGCCTGCAGGTCTTTGGCAAGGAGTCTTGTCACGTGCACAGATGGTACAAGCCTGAATGAATTCCGTCATGTCCTTCTCTTAGGAGGGCCACCAATAATATCTGGAAATGAGAGAACAAGATTTTCTGATTCCTGCATGGCCAGCTACATGAGAAGAATGTCCCCACTTTAATATTCTGGCGAGGAGGCACGAAGGTCTTTCCTATCCATTCAGGAAGGATAATAAGCTGTGGAGTGGATTCCGACCCGGAGACGTCCGAAGAACGAGAAAGGGCATCCGCCCTGATGTTCTTGATGGTTGGACGGAAGTGGATTTGAAAGCAGAAACGGGCAAAAAATATCGACCATCGGGCTTGTCGATGGTTTAACCACTGGGCAGTTTCTAAGTAAGACAGATTCTTGTGGTCGGTAAAGATGGTAACAAGATAGGCAGAACCTTCCAAGAGATGTCTCCACTCCTCCAATGCCAACTTGATGGCGAGTAATTCCCGATCTCCAATGGAGTAATTCCTCTCTGCCGGAGAAAACGTTTTCGAAAAGAAACCGCAGGTGAGAATACTGCCAGTAGCAGATTTTTGAGTAAGCACGGCTCCAGCTCCAATGGAGGAGGCATCTACCTCAAGGGCAAAGGGTCTAGCTGGATCTGGTCTTGAAAGCACCGGAGCAGAAGAGAAGGCATTTTTAAGAGTATTAAAGGCCTCTTCAGCCTGAGGAGGCCACGACTTAGCATTAGCGCTCTTCTTCGTGAGAGCCACAATAGGCGCAACTATAGTCGAAAAGTGGGGAATAAACTGGCGATAATAATAAGCGAAGCCCAAAAGGCGTTGGATAGCCCCTAGGCCAGAAGGACGAGGCCAGTCCAACACTGCCTTTAACTTGCTGGGTTCCATCTGGATACCACGACCAGAAACTATGTACCCAAGAAATGGTAGAGAGATCTGATCAAATATGCACTTCTCCAACTTAGCGTATAAACGATGTAGGCGGAGGCGAACCAGGACCTGCCGGACATGGCGGTGATGTTCTTCAGGATTAGAAGTGAAGATGAGTATATCATCCAGATACACTACCGCGCAGGAGTAAAGCAAGTCCCGGAATATGTTGTTCACGTATTCCTGGAATACGGCGGGTGCATTGCAAAGTCCAAAGGGCATCACTAGGTATTCAAAGTGGCCATCGTGGGTGTTAAAGGCGGTCTTCCACTCATTGCCCTCACGTATACGTATCAGATTATAGGCCCCTCTCAGGTCAAGTTTAGTGAAGATCCTGACACCACGAAGTCGATCAAATAATTCAGAAATCAAAGATAAAGGGTAACGATTTTTGACGGTAATCTTGTTGAGGCCACGGTAGTCAATGCAGGGGCGAAGAGAGCCATCTTTCTTGGCCACAAAGAAGAAGCCTGCGCCTGCAGGAGAGGAAGATTTCCGTATGAAGCCTCTTTGGAGATTCTCCTGTATATACTCTGACATAGCCTGAGTCTCAGGAGCCGAGAGAGGATAGATTCTGCCACGAGGTGGAGTAGTACCCGGCAAGAGGTCGATAGGACAATCATAAGATCGATGAGGCGGAAGTAACTCCGCTTGCTTTTTGCAGAAAACATCTGAGAAGACCTGATAAATCGCAGGAAGTGGAGCAGCGGCAGGAACAGGTCTGGCCGGAACGGACTTCAAACACCTCTTGTAGCAGCCTGCACCCCAACTCTTGATATCGGTATTCCAGTCAAGAGTGGGGCCGTGACGTTGAAGCCAGGGTAGGCCGAGGAGAATCTGAGAGGTACAATGAGGGAGCACGTAGAACTCAAAATTATCTTGGTGAAAAAGTCCAATCTTTGGAGGGGTACTGTACGATAACGCACGGTGCAGTCAAGCCTGTCACCATTAACCAAAGCGATGAATAGAGGCTTTGCGAGGCGATTCACGGAGATGTTATATTTATTAATCAAGGAAAGTTTCCTGCAGAGCCAGAATCCACAAAGGCAGTCAGGTTCAAGGAGATGGTAGCTGCAATGGTGAGTAGCACAGGAACCGTAAGCCGCGGAGAGGTGGCACACACACCTAGGGACGCCTCCCACATTCACTGGGTGCGCCCGTTTCCCTGTCACCGTGGGCGAATAGGACAGTCTTTCAGGAAATGCTCCGAGCCAGCACAATACAGACAAAGATTCTCATTCCTCCGGCGAGTTCTCTCCAGCAGGGTTAAGCGAGATCGGTCGACCTGCATGGCCTCCTCACTGGAAGGCGCATGTGCGGTCATAGGATGTTGAAACACAGGAGCCAAACGGGATGCCCTCCTAGGGCGCTGAGAGTCTCTTTCCAGGCGGAGTTCCTCACGTCTTTCGGAAAAACGCACATCGATGCGTGTGGCCAAATGGATGAGATCAGTCAAAGATGAAGGCAAATCACGTGCGGCTAGAGCATCTTAAATATTCTTGAAGGAGACACATAAGGCCTCATTATTCCAAGACAGTTCAGATGCCAGGGTACGGAACTGAATGGCGTATTCACCAACGGACAGGTTGCCCTGAACCAAGTTCAACAGGGCCGTCTCTGCAGACGAGGCCCGGATGGTTCCTCGAAGACCTGGCGAAACTCGGAGACAAAAGCCAGTATATTGGAAGTGACTGGGTCCTCGCGATCCCATAATGAGGTAGCTCAGGGCAGAGCTTTTCCTGAGAGCAGACTAATAACAAAGGCCACCTTAGCACGTTCAGTGGGAAATTGGTCTGCCAACATTTCCAAATGCATAGAACACTGGGTAAGGAAGCCTCGGCATAACTTGGCATCCCCGTCAAACTTAGCCGGCAAGGAGAGACGGATTCTAGAAGTTGATGCTACTGGAGGGTGTGGCGGCAATACTGGAGCGGCTGGTGGCAATTGGTGTTGCTGAATCGATAAGAGCTGCTGAACCATGGCGGAGAGCTGGTTAATTTGGCGAGACTGCAAAGCCACTATTGCAGGTAATTCAGAGGCATCAGGTAGTGGCACCTCAGCGGGATCCATGGCCGGATCTTACTGTCACGGACCAGGTGTGGCGGCACAGGTGTGGATCCGCTGTGACTGTGTTACTGATAGCGAGTGCCACGTCAGGGGAGTCTAAGAGGCCACCGGTATTCACCAGAGCCCACCGCAAAGCAGGTTGGTCTTGCAGCAGCGAGTGACCCCCAGGTCGCTACCCCCCAACAGCGGCTCAGCCACACAGTCAGCCGAGGTAATGCGTGGTACAACGGAGGCAGAAAGGCGATGTAAAAGTTCAAGCAGAGGTCAGGGCTGGCAGCACAGGTTCAGAGTCGGGGACAGGCAAAGGTCGGTACACAGGTGAGCAATACTGAAAACAACAGACTTTCTGCATACAAAGGAAGACTAAGATCCGGCACTGATGGAAAAGAAAGTGCCCCTTAAATAGGGGAAGTGGATGCAGGATTGGATGACCAGGCACCAATCAGTGGTGTACAGGCCCCATTAAATTTCAGGAATCCGGCGCGCGCGCCCTCTAGTGGACAGGGCATGCGCGCACTGAACCATGCGAGGAATCAGCACGAGGAGGAGGAAGACGGCTGGGAGCAGCCAGCGCACGACCAGCCACCGAGCCGGAAGCCGCGGGCCCGCCGGCAGGAGCGGGTAAGGAGAGGGACTGGGGAGCGCTGCGAGATAGACGCGCAGTGCTCACCCGGGCAGCGGGAGCAGCAACGGAGGTGAGGGAAGTGCTGTGAGATGGGCCCACAGCGCTCACCCTAACAGGCCTTTGTGTCTTGATCTGAATTTAAGGGCCACTCCTGTAGGAGGTTCTTGATACCCAAAATTTTGGAATTCATCCAGCAAGGCCTGGACGCTAGCCTACAGCCCAGCACCCTTAAGGGTCGGGTCTCAGCTTTGTCTATTTTTTTTCCAACAGATGATTGTGGAGCATAGGTTAGTCCGCACTTTCATGCAGGGTGCTTTGCATGTTCGGCCTACACATAGTCCTGCCCTGGGATCTCAATCTGGTCCTATCAGCACTTCAAGGGCCTCCCTTTGAACCCATAGTGGAGGCTTCCCTGATGACATTCACGTTAAAGGTGGCCTTTCTCGTGGCGATCACCTCTATCTGGCTGGTTCAGAGCTGGCAGCGCTTTCGATCAGATCACCCTTTTTGGTGCTGCATGAATCAAAGTGGTGTTTCATGTGAAGCTGAATTTTTTGCCCAAGTTGGTCTCTCCCTTCCATCTTAATCAGGAGATAATGCTACCCTCCTTATGCCCGAGTCCCACTCGCCATAAGGAGCGACTCCTGCATTCCCTCGATGTGGTCAGGGCATTAAAGTATTACTTGCCCGCTACTCGAGAGATACGTAAGATGGATGTCTTGTCTGTGATCCCCGAAGGGCCAAGGAGGGGCTTGGCAGCTGCCAGGTCTACTCTTAGCTTGTCATACAAGTCTACGTCTGCAAGGGGAAAGAGGCACCCTTCTAAGTCACTGCTCACTCCACCAGGGCGATTGTCGCGGCTTTCCAATACCAGGCTTTGGTGGAACAGGTCTGGAAGGCAGCGACTTGGTCGTTTCTCCACACCTTGACCAAGATTTACAGAACTGATGTCAGGGCACTGCCCGATGCCGCTATGGGGTGTAAGAGGTTGCAGACGATGGTGAACCCCTCTCCGGGGGTCTAAGCTTGAGGTGTCGTGCCGTTGTTCTTGATTATGTAGATGCAGTCAGTTGTGGGTTTTCTGGCTCGGTTCCACCCTTAATGAGGATACTGCTTTTGGATTTCCCACGCGTTGCTACTGGTTTTAGCCTGGAATGGAAGAGATGAGAAAAGGAAAATTTGTGTACTCACTGGTAATTTTCTTTTCTCTTCCTTTTCTATTCTGGGGCACCACACCCGCTCTACAGTTGTATTATGACTGCGTCGCCCACTGTTGATGCCTTCCCACATGGTTGTAGCTTGTTGCACTGTTTCTAGTTGCACGCATTATGCGCAGGTTAGCATTCTCCCCACCTGGGGCTGTGGCTGAACTGCTTTTTAATTAACTGTGGAGATCATGCCACAGCCTTCCCTATATAAGCCGGGAGATGCTAGTATCCTAAAGTCCCTGCCTATGGCTGAGATTAACCCATGCTTGCTACTGGTGGTGCCCCGGAATGGCAGAGGAAGCTAAAAGACATTTACGGGTGAGTACACAAATTTCCCATGTTCTTCTAATGACAGGTTTGTATTAAGAAATCGTTTAGTCAGCTATTAAAATTTAGACTATGGGCTTTTAAGACATTAGCACAGACATTTTTCCTACAAAGAACATTTTCTTCCAAAAGATACTTTCTAAACTTGCCTTTCATTTATCATTTACTTTAAAATTTTAAGAAAGAGTAATGTTTAAAATAATAACTTCATAGTGACAATATAAAAAAGTCCCTAGGCACAGACATACAATTCATAATACTAAATCCATTTCTGAGTGAAATGGAAAAAATAATCTGCTGTCACTTAACAATTAACTGGTCTAGATGCCTAAAATGAATATTCAGTCAAATGCTATTAGAGCATTATTTCTATAAAGCTGAAGGATGGGATCCAATAATTATTTCTGTTTGTGAGCCCAAGGAACTACATCTGACACTTTATAGAGTTCTAGCACACTATTGTGGCTGAGAAGGTACATGGTGCCCAGGGTTGCTTACCTGTCTCGGCAGCTTCCAGCACCACACTTTCTGCCTATTATCTAGCCCCACTTTTTCTATGTTAATATGAGACACAAAATTAATTCAACCTGCCAAAGGTACGGAAAAATGGTAACCATCATGGACAATTGGTGTTTCTGTGCATAGCCTATCCTTTTACAATGCTTTGTTGTTCTGTTGGATAAACTTCCTGCTTCAGGGGTAAATCTCCAAAATAGGGATTCAAAGTGAACATAAGAATGTTGGCCCCCTAAGAGGATGTACTCTTTCAAGGGATTTCTCCAGTGCCTCCCTACTATTTTGCAGTGACAGTCTTTCTTTGCCTAGCAATAGAATAGTGTTTTCAGACCACGGGCAACATATTCTGTTCTAAAGAGATGTCTCTGCATATATAGATAATGTCCTCCAAACCACAGCCTACAATAGTCTACTGGGACCCAAACTGCAATGTAGGGCCAACACAGACTAATATAGGTTGTGGGTTGGGGGGGGGGGCAAGGATATAGGAAGTTTATTAGAAGCTAAAATTGCATTGCTATATCATACCTTCCAACTGTCCCTCATTTGGAGGGACTGTCCCTATTTTGAGTCAATGACTCCCTGTCTCACAAGGTTTTCATGTGTTCCTGAGGTGTATCACGCAGATCTAAATAAATACATTCTAATTTTGCCCATTCAAAGTGTTTTTATTGTTGGAACTGTTATAAGCTATCTCCAATTCATCCCTCAATGAGGGGGTGTGGCTTAATTTAAAAGTTGTCCCTCTTTCCCACCCTGAAAAGTTGAAAGGTATACCATATATGTCCTGAATCGAGAGTCTAGTCTGGACCCCAACACACATTTTATAGCATACCTGTATTTTGGGTTGGAGGTACAGCACAGAGTTTTGTACTGTAGGTTATGGGTTTGGAGAAGCCAGACTCTGTATATGCTTTCAGTTAGGGGGCCCATCTAAATGTTTGTATAAATATACAACCAGACAGCTTCCATCCAATGACAAGGGAAAGTAATATAAACAACTCTGCACGGTCCCAGGAGAGTGCACAATCCCACAAAAACATGCGCATTTTGATGACCATGAATCATGCGGAAGCTCGATTGCAAATTAGCGCTCCAAACTGGGCCGGTGCCAGCTTGGTATTATTTTACAGAGGTCCCGAACCACCAAACAACGGGTGTTGTGTGCAAATTGCCCTTCCCCATGTGCATTTGGACTGGCTAAGTGCTTACCGGCTCTGGATGGTCCCCCTTGTTTCTTCCCTTTCCTTTACTGTTTCTCCATAGTGATTTGATCTCTCCAGCTACTGAGTTTTCTGTGATGTTCTACTCGCCTTTTCAGAGTGTATTCTTTGGATAACCTGTGTTCTCCATTTTTGGGGGAGGGGTATTCTGATTCCAGTCAACCTGTTTTTTGCCCAATGTTTTGTCCCAGATGTTCACTTTAATCCTCCCTCACTTTGGTTTGCAAATTAATGCTTAATAATTTAACTATAATCTGTTTAATGTTTTTGTTTTTGCTAAACTTTGAGGCCCAATATCCACATTCTTTGTTGATTTTACCTTAATTGTTGTGCTTTTGACAACTTTTTATCATTTTTTTATTCCAACAAAAAAAAAAAAGTGTTTGGCAGGAAATAAAGGAATCTGCTGTTTCCTCCACCTATTTGCGGGAGGAAATTCACTCTTCAAATTGCCACATTTGCACACGCTTTCTGCCCTTTAAACATACCATAAATCAGGAGCCAGAGACAGTTTGGTGCGCAAAATGGTGCTAGCGGAAAATTTCAGCCGCAAATTGGAGCATTGGCGAATGCTAATGCACAGATTGACACAAAAACATGTGCATTTTGATGACCATGAATCATGCAGAAGCCCGATCGCAATTTAGCTCTCCAAACAGGGCAGGTGCCAGCACAGGGCAAACCTGGGCAATTGCCAGGGCCCCTGCCATCTTCAGGGGTCCACTCAGGCTCACACTTGGTATTATTTTACAGAGGTCCAGAACCACCAAATGACAGGTGTTGTGTGCAGACCTGCTCATGGATGGCCTCAGCAACAGGGGATAATCAGCAACAATGGAAAAGGTGGCATGAAACGGAGGTGGCCGAGAACCAGGTGACAACTGACAGCAATGATGAAGTCATTTGTGGCAGCGGAGCAAGCAGTAAGTGCTGAAGGGTGCTTTGTGGCAGTAAAGAATACAATAAGGACTAGAGAACAATTGGTGGCTATAGGGAAGGCAGTTAGGACTGGAGAGCCATCAGCAGCAGAAGATGACCCAGCGGAGATGAAAGATGACATCATGCGACTCATTACTTTGGGGCCCACTAAGACTCACTTGCCCAAGGGCCCCCACATACCTGGAGCCAGCCCTGGCTCCAAATAACAAACGCAAAATCACCAGCACATGACAATGAATCGACCCTACTTGGGTTGGTGGGGTCACAATTATAGGTTGTGGGTTGGGGGCTCAACACAGATTGTCCATACATAGTGCTCCTCTACCAGTACAAGATAGAGAGAGACCACCACAATCCACCACATGAAATTACACCTTCCTCTTGCTGGGCTACCTGCCAAAATACTACTTCATCCAGACAAACCTACAGCTAATCTACTAAATGCTTTTGCAGCCTCCCACGTAGTACACAGGCACAGTCTGGAAGGGGATGTCTTGTTTTTTATAACAATCTAAATGTGTTCTTCGTTTTAATTCCAAAACTGATAGAGCTACCATGATATTGCAGATCAACGCCCTCCTGCCATGTTTCTGGTGGGTGCCACTCTGTAAAAAATTGTAATATTTGCTATGGGTCCTACTGCACCCATAGAGGGCTTTGGGGCAGGCAGACACTGCTGCAGAGTGTGCGGCTTGAGACCGGCCCCTTTAAGCGATTCCCTGGCATCTGTGCAGCACAATATGACCCAGGCTGTCACGTCACACCTGTGTTATATTGCCATGGAGGGTCCCTGGTGTGCAGGGGTACCTGGAGCCCCAGGAAAGATATGTCCCTGATGGTTCTGATGCAACACCAGGCAGGATCTCCCTAATACGGTGACAGCTGCAGCATGCTCCAGTCACTGTGACAAAGGTGGGGGCTGACAGACTGATTCATTATTAGCGGCAGGTAGTGACAGATGAGCGTCTGTACAGCGGCGCTATGATCGACCGCTAGTGGCCGCCCAGATCAGCCATCAGTCGCTATATCAGAGCTCCTCATTCGCTATATTAACCTGGCCTCCAATGTTGAATATGATGTGTCTCAGTCGCTATAAAGCCACTGTACAATCGCTCACCCAAATCTAATAGTGTTTTGTGGGTGTTTTAATGTTGTTTGAATGCTTAAATTTAGAATAATGTTATATTGTCTATGCTCACATAGGCAATATAAGATTATTTTTTGAATTTGTTTGCGTGTGTGTTTGTGTGTTGATGGAAAGAAACTCTGACAACAAATGTTAGGCAAAATAGAAAACTTTTTTCTTTTTTTTTTTAAAAAAGGCCCAACATGAGCAGAACCCAAGGCCACATAGCGGCCAAACTAATACCCCCCACCCTAATGCTTTTTATTCTTTCCCAGCAGCATAAATCTTGTGCTTCGGACATACTGCCACAGTCTGCGAAGCTCAATATTGCAAGCTGTAGGGTGAAAGAAATTTGATTAATATTTGGACATCACAAGAATTGAAAACAACCTATGAGAGGTCATTAATTTTACGGATTTATGTTGGTTCTAAATATTTTATCAATTAAACATTAGGCTAGTATAGTGATATATTTTATATCACTTTTTTAGTTTGTGGCCTACCATTCACTTTTATCCTCCCTAGGCTCACTTTTTAAATTACCTTAACTAACCGAATAAGGGCTACTTTAGCATTGGAAGCGTGTACATCCTGTTTTGCTTAATTACTCAGGTCCATTGTTCTACAAAAATCCTTCACTTATTACAAGTATAGTTATAGAATATGCTATCGAAGGATTTATTTAGTTACCCCACAGAATCACAGGCTGCCTGTTTAATGTATTTAAACCTAACCTAAGCCGAGCCAACAAACTAGCATGCATACATGCAATTATGACTGTGGCTTGCAAAGATATCATCTACATGTCTCATAATTAACCCCAGAATGACATTAACTTTTATCCCATGGTCATGTAAATAGACATATGTTTTTAAGGTATGTTTATTTTAAATTTAATTGTACTCACTATCGCAGCTGTGTCTAGGAACCATGCTGCTGGGGGTTCCTGGAGCTGGGGAGAATGATGACCGGGTCCGTCTGTGTGGAAACATCTGTTTTGGCAAAAACACAACAAAAAAATACATTTTAAGTTGGATGTTATTAATCAACATCCACCTGTATTTTAGGACTAAAACTCTGCAAAAACAATTATTTTCAAATATTTCCACAGGAATTTGGTTAATTATTCTAACAATGTGTAACACATGGTTTGAACACATTAGCATGGTATTTAGGGGTACATGAGTTGAGCTGTTTCTGTGAACTAGTCCACATGTTCCACTCAATACCATATAATGTTGTTTGGCCTAATACATGTTTTCATTTTAAAGAGCTGAATTTAATACACCATGTAGAATATTCTTAAAAATAACTTACCACGACTATGCCCGAGTGCAAGATCTGCAGCGTAGCTGGTGGAGGTGCTGGCTCTATGATGCCCTGTAAAACAGTTATAGGTGGAAAGGAATATATAAGTAACAACAAGGTCACCATGGAACTAAACAACCACAATAAGAAATGCACTCACCAGGGGATGAGCTGCTGCTGGTATCCCAGGGAGGGCTATGAGGTGGAGGCGGGGAGCCTCCACTCCTCACAATCAGACCGGCAGATCCCAAACCCGATGGGCCACCCTCCTCCCTCTCACTCCCTGATCCTCGAGGGAGTGTGGGCGAGTCCCTCACCTCCTCCACACTGGGACTCCCCACTTGAGAGTGGCCACAAGGGGTTTGAGACTCAGCTGAATCCGACTGTGAGGAGCTGAGGCTCCATACTGCCCTCACCCCAGCAGCACGCTCTACTGGGGCATCACCGCCCTCCTCTCCTGGGTCCTTTAGATGAGAACCACGAGAGGGACCCTTCCCGTGTTTCCCCAGGCTTATCTGTGGAAAGGAAACAAAAGGAAAATAGGGTCAAATCACACTCAAATACATTACTCATCCCACATTATAGAATTAACAAGTATGTAATGATTTTACACTTACCAGATGCGTAGGCATCATAGAGCTGGTAAACGCCCTCATTGTCCCGGCGCTTAAAGTCCGACCATTTTTGAATTATTGCCCGTTTGGACAATTTTGTTTGGAAGCGCCGGGACACGGTGGCTTGCACCTCCATCACCATGCTGCTTTTTGCACTCTGCACTATAGTCGTACACCTTCACGCAAAAATCCTATGAAAAAAACAACAAAAACAAATAAATATGCTAATCCACAATTTGTACATTTACCAAAAAAATCTTAATCTAAAACATTGTATTGTTGCAAAAATGAGAAAGTTAGGCCTTTTTTCTGATTCAAAACACAAAACAAATCCCCCCCCCAAAAAAAAAACACCAAAAAAAACACAGAAAAAAATTGGCCTGGAACATACTAACACACTTTAACCCTTTCAGTGCCAAGCACGTAGTTTCTACGTGCTCGCTTCTACTCCACTTAAGTGCCAAGCACGTAGAATCTACATTCTTGACTTTCCCCCCTGCTAGCAAAAAAAATAAAAATCAAAAATACTCACCTGACCCCTCGTTGGATCCGGCCGGGTCTCCTCTTTAATTTGGTGCCATCCGATCCCCTGTGGGGGGTCGGATGGCTCCAGGAGAGCCCCCGGAATAGCCCCCCCCCCGTTTGGCAGCAGCAGCTGCTAACTGTAAAAAAAATAAAAAATAAAAATGACATTTACTTACCTGCAGTCGCGCTGCCTCCCTCCGGGTCTCCTCTTCACTGGGGGGGCCTCCGATCGCCCCCCCCAGCCTCTTCAGCTTCAGGGGAGAGCCTGAAAGGGCTCTCCCCCTCCTCTCCCGACGGGCGCCGCCATCTTGCTGTTAAGATGTTGGTGTTTTAATGTTGTTTGAATGCTTAAATTTAGAATAATGTTATATTGTCTATGCTCACATAGGCAATATAAGATTATTTTTTGAATTTGTTTGCGTGTGTGTTTGTGTGTTGATGGAAAGAAACTCTGACAACAAATGTTAGGCAAAATAGAAAACTTTTTTCTTTTTAAAAAAAAGGCCCAATATGAGCAGAACCCAAGGCCGCATAATACCCCCCACCCTAATGCTTTTTATTCTTTCCCAGCAGCATAAATCTTGTGCTTCGGACATACTGCCACAGTCTGCGAAGTTCAATATTGCAAGCTGTAGGGTGAAAGAAATTTGATTAATATTTGGACATCACAAGAATTGAAAACAACCTATGAGAGGTCATTAATTTTACGGATTTATGTTGGTTCTAAATATTTTATCAATTAAACATTAGGCTAGTATAGTGATATATTTTATATCACTTTTTTAGTTTGTGGCCTACCATTCACTTTTATCCTCCCTAGGCTCACTTTTTAAATTACCTTAACTAACCGAATAAGGGCTACTTTAGCATTGGAAGCGTGTACATCCTGTTTTGCTTAATTACTCAGGTCCATTGTTCTACAAAAATCCTTCACCTATTACAAGTATAGTTATAGAATATACTATCGAAGGATTTATTTAGTTACCCCACAGAATCACAGGCTGCCTGTTTAATGTATTTAAACCTAACCTAAGCCGAGCCAACAAACTAGCATGCATACATTCAATTATGACTGTGGCTTGCAAAGATATCATCTACATGTCTCATAATTAACCCCAGAATGACATTAAGGGGGACCTTACGTCATTTTTATTTTATTTTTAAGGGTTAGGGTTAGCTTAACCCTAACCCTTAAAATTAAAAAAAAAAATGGGTTCCCCTCTACGTCATTTTTTTTATTTTTAAGGGTTAGGGTTAGCCTAACCCTAACCCTTAAAATTCAAAAAAAAATTCAAAAAAATGTTTTAAAGGGTGAGGGTTAGGGTTAGGCTAACCCTAACCCTTAAAAAAAAAAAAAAAAACGGGGGGGGGGGGAGGCGGTTATTTTTTTTTTAATAACCCTAACCCTTAAAATTCCCCCCCAAAAAATGGGTTCAACCCCCCCCCCCCGTACGACATTTTTTTTTTTTGACCCTGCGTCATATTTTTTTTTTTTTTTAAGTGTTAGGGTTAGGCTAACCCTAACCCTTAAAAATAAAAATGATGTAGGGTCCCCCTCCCGGGGGGCGGGGGCCCATTTTTTTTGGAATAACCCTAACCCTTAAAATTCCCCCAAAAATGGGTCTCCCAACCCCCCCCCCCCTCCCCGGGAGTTGGGACCCTACGTAATTTTTTTTTAATTTGTAAGGGTTAGGGTTAGCCTAACCCTAACCCTTAAAATTCCCCCAAAAAAGGGGTCCCCCCCCTTGGGAGGGGGGACCCTATGCCATTTTTGGGGGGATTTTTAAAGGTTAGGGTTAGCCTAACCCTAAACCCTTAAAATTACCCAAAAAATGCCCCCCCCCCTGGAAGGGGGGACCCTATGTCATTTTTTTTAATTAACCCCTTATGTTTATAGTGTGGATAGTATTTTATTTGTAAATGTAATAAATTGCTCTTTTCAGTTTGGGGGGTCTCCAGGGCAAGAATGGGGGGGCTACCGATACATATGTGGTACCGTTGTAATCGGGAGAAATGGGGCTATCACATGCAATATGGTTTTCATAAAAAAAAAAGGTTTTATTTAAAATAAAGGAGACAATTATCTAAAAAATATATATATTTTTTTTTTTTTGTTTTTTTTAAGCAGAAATATTCAAAAAACAGTAGAAAAATTACAAACAAGACATTTCATGTTAAAGCCTAAACTCTGCTGCAAAAAATGTATATGTAATGTATATAATTTTTCTGGAAATTCCAGCAAAAATCACGGTTAATCATGCCGCAAAATGGGGAGAAATGACCTGTCAACAGAGGGTGACAAAACGTCAAGTAGGCTGCCAATTAAAAGGGTTAATAGTACCTATGCATGTTGGGTATTGTTCTGCTCGGGGGACCTTGCACTTTCAGATTTAGCTTGTTTTTTCTTGTTTGCATATTGATATTTTAGGAAAACATGGTCTTTATTCTGCTTTTTTTATAATTGTTTTTAGGGAAACCCTGTGCATCCTAAGAATTCTTCAATGGATTACTTCCAGAAAGATGAGCCCACTACAACAAGCTCAGTACTCTTAGAAAGCTTAACATGTGTACTTTTAGGGAATATATGGTTTATGGGGATATTCTAAATTTAAAGGGTTGTTTTGGTTGAAAAATCGCAAGGTGTGCACTTTGTCTGCAGAGCTGAAATTTTTAAGTAAAATTACCGTTATGTGCATGCTTTACTTTGGGGTGTTTGGCAACTCTTCCCTTGACAGTACCTATGCATGTTGGGTATTGTTCTGCTTGGGGGATGTTGCTTTTTCAGATTTTACTTGTTTTTTTCTGTTTGCATATAGTTTTTTTTAGGAAAATGTGGCTTTGATTCTTCTTTTTTATTCTTTTTTAGGGAAACTCTGTGCAACCAAAGAATTGATTGAGGGATTACTTCCAGATAATTGCGCCCATGTCAACAAACCTGGTACGCCTAGAAAGCCTGAGGTGTATACTTCCAGAGAATATATAGTTTGTGGGGGTATTTCAAATTTAAAGGGTTCTTTTTCTGGAAAGACAGCAAGGTGCGCTTAGCGCGGTGCATAGTTGTATTTTATCTGAAAATCTCCTAAAGCGCTGTTTCAGTTTGGGGTGAGTCTCCTGGGCAGGAAAGGGTGTCTACCTATACATATGTGGTAACGCTGTGACCGGGATTAATTGGGGTTTCCCATGCATTAAGATTTTATTGACAAACTTACATTTTTTATTACAAAAAACACTACAAATTGCAAAAAATAGATTTTTTTTTTTATTTTTTTGCACATATTTCCCCCAAAAGTATTGAGAATACACCTAAAAAATTACAAACAAGACATTTCATGTTAAAGCCCAGACTCTGCTGAAAAAAAACAATATATCATTTTCCTGGGAAATCCCTGGAAATCCCTTCAAAAATCACATTTGAACATGGGGAGCGCAAAATAGTGCAAAATGGTCTGGCACCAAGGGTGACAAAAACTCCAGGTAGGCTGGCAGCGAAAGGGTTAATAAACAAAATACATTACAGATTTGAATGTAATAACTATAATTAAAAACAGACAATTAAAACCCAAAAAAAACACCAAACACCTTCACGACCTGCCCACACAAGGATTCACCCTCTTCCGCGTCTTCTTGTGGCCTTCTGGGGGAGCAGGGGAGGCTGAAGGGGCAGGGGGGAGGGGTGGGGGACTCAGAATCTGAGGAGGAGCTGGGGAGACATCTGGCTGGGCGTCTGGGCCTCATGGTGGATCCTCATAGGTGTAGGAAGTACACAAAACGAAAGTGAAAGCAAAACCTTTGACACTACTCGCAATAAAAACACGCTATATAAACACCAAACACCAAACGGTATGGAAACACCAATAATACCGCTAGGAAACGCAAATTTAACAATGTTCGGCGCTAGAGCCACACACGCAAAATCCATATTTAACAACTGTGGAGCGCTGCATGCTGCGAACGACAGCGACTGCTCAGTGCGACCGAATCTCTGCGAATCCTACCGTATTCAACAAAATTTGACAGCGACTGAACGCAGTCATTCTAGATTGTATGGCTGGAGGACATAGCGCCAGTCGTTGTGTGATTAAAGTGATTTTTAGAACACATGAACAACATTAGGTAACCGCAAAACACGGGAGGGGTGTGACATTAACACTTTACTGCCAGACAAGTAAATAAATTTTTGGTTTAAAAAAAAACACCTTCAAAAACATACATACAGGTCAGGATAAATGTCTTGAACATTTGTATTATTGAAAAAAAATAAAAATAAAAATAGGGATGAGCAATGGGATTTGAGGATCGTCCATTGAAATGTATGGGAGAGCGGCAGGTAGCGAGAGGTAATACGTGGCGCTCTGAAAGTTAGAACGCAGGCGCTGTACGCTGAGACTGGGATAATGATGAATCTAACACTACATGGCGTTATCCCAGTCACTAAGCAGGATCGGCTTCATAAATGTGTAGTTGCGTGATGTGGCCGGCGTTCTCTTGCCTTTCTCTTTCTCTTACCTCCCACTACCTGTCACTAAATAGCGACTACCTGGCGCTATCCCTTCATGAGTAAGGCCTTGCGTCTCATCCACCTATTTGTGTGCAAATGGTGGACAAGCTCCCAAGATATCTCTTGGTGTGTGGAGGACCCGATCTTAGAAATGGCTACAGTTTACAGGGAAGCTGCTGCCAAAAGCAAAAGGCTAGAGTTTACTTTGTTTTTTTTTTAGCATTATTAACCCTTTAACACATGTACAACGCAAAATGATTGCCTGTGTAAGGAAAAGAGGCCTTTAAGGTCTGCTGTGTATTGAGCATTAAAAACATTGTATATACATGAAAGCATTTTTCTCCAATTTACCACATTTAGGACTTCGAAACAATGGCTGACATTTTGTTTTATAATGGAACATTGCCAACAACTGCTGATCTAAATTTATAAATGAGAATGTTTTCTTTGTTTTGAGAGCACAGTTGTGTTGCCGTCTCTCAAAGTGATTTCGAACAGAAATGTTTCCTAAATTAGCCTTCAAGTCTTATCCTGCCTATAGCAGCAGTATTATGACACGTTATCACATCTAATGGCAAACATGTAAATCTTAATGGTAACCACAGACATATCCAGGGTAGACTCAAGTCTTCCCAAACCAAATATATGACAGGCCTCACCTTGCAGCTTCAAGAACAGGGGTTCCCAAACAGTAGTATGCATACCACTGATGGAATGCCAGATGCTCTCAGGTGGGATGTTTTTTTCAATAAATGTGGAAATGTTTTTATTTTTTGTTTATTATAAAAATATTAAAAGAAACAGCATGCTTACCCCCTCCTGTTAATAAACCAGCCTGTTGCACCAAGCAGAGAGGATGGCAACCCAGGGCTCAGAGGCCATTTGGCTGGCCCTGCTAGCCTGCCAGCTCCTATGTCCTTTAGCATAGGTGCATTGTTCCTCAAGGAGTGCCCAGCCTCCCCTAAGAGCAAAGGGCCCATGCCGATGGGTGACAGGCTCTTCTGTACCCCTGGTGCTCAGGAGGGAATGCGGGTAATCAAGCAGGGGTGCCAGCAGCTAGAATGTTGCCCCCTACCCTTTCTACCCTTTGAACTGGTATAGGTGTCCCTTAACCCATTAAAAGGTTGCAAATAGTTTGATTAAAAAATTAAATACACACTTTCAAAATATTTTAATAAACTACATTACCTATAGTTATGTCTGCCCGGCAGCTCCCAGAGGCTCCTGTCCCGTCTGCTGCAGCGATCAATGTGATTGCTACTCAGTTGGATTCTGGGGGAAAGAGGTCTTGTGCATATCTGCCCCAGCATCCCACTTCAGATAATGACTGGCCACTGGGTAGGGAAGCCTTTTTATAGCCCTCTTTATACTACAGAGACGGGTCCTTTGTGGAATCACCCCATGAGACAATCTGTGTTGCTGTGGAGGGGTGGGACATGGAGGGGTTTCATGTGCCTCTCCATTTTCTGCAGTGTCCTGAAGATGCCATAGCAGGTCTCCAATATTTTTCTCCATTTCCTGTACATTTTTCTGGTTGCACAGAGACAGGGCTAGTCATGTGATCACATCTGGAGAGTGGTCGTAGAAGAACAGAGAGATAAAGAGGGGCAGGCCTACTACATGATCTACACTGCACTGCTGAAAATGGAGGAGAGGCACATGTGACAGGCTTCAGATAAACTGCTTGCTGCCTTGTTGTTGCCATTGCCTGGACTGTGCCTTTAATAAACAGGCAGACATTGCATGCTTCCAAACATTCTACATGGGCAGGTGTTGGCATAAAATGAAATGCTTGCATGCAGCCACAATGTGCGGATGTTACGTTGAATTACCCATTGTGCACATGTGATCCAAATATCACAGTGACAGATGAATGCTTATTTTAGAGCTGTTAACTGAAACAAGCTGTTAGGGCGAGCGCTGCGCCTTCCCCGCGCAGCGCCTCCCTCCGTGCCTCTCCTCGGGCGAGCGCTGTGTCCCCTTCCTGCAGCGCTCCCCGCTCTACCGCCATCTGGGCGTCCGCTGCTGGCCCCCCAGGCTGCGTTGTCCCCTTACCTGGTCCCCGCGCTTCCTCCTCTGACCGGCATGGCCGCCGGCTTCCTCCTTCTGCTGCAGTTCCGCCTTCCGTGCGCGCACGTCCCCGGCCACTAGGGGGCGCGCGCGTCAACCTTCATAGATTTAAAGGGCCAAGGTCCTGATTATTGGTTTCTGGCCATCCAATCCCTTTCCGGCTCTTCCTATAAATTGAAACCCTGCCTTCCTTCCTGTGCCGGATCTTCGGTGTTCTTCCGTGAATGACAGACTCTGTATCGCTTGATTCCTCGTGTATGACCTCGGCTCTCCCATTGACCTTCGAACCTGTGCTGCCCGTCCCGACCTCGGCTTGTTTCTCCGCTATTGAACCCGCGCTGCCAGTCCTGACCTCGGCCTTCTCCTTCGACCACTGTTTGTCTCTACTGCACGTCACCTCAGCAGTTTGTGGAACTGTGTCGCTGTTGGGGGGTAGCGACCTGGGAGTCACCTGCCGCACGAGACCATCCCGCCTTGCGGTGGGCTCTGGTGAAAACCAGTGGCTCCTTAGACTCCGCTCCCCTGACGCGGTATCTGCCAAACAGTTCTGCAGACCCTGCGGGTCCACTTCTTCGCACCCGGTGCGTAACAGTAAGATCCGGCCATGGATCCCGCTGAGGTGCCCTTGCCGGAGACTTCCGAACTCCCAGCGCTGGTGGCTTTGCAGTCCCGGCAGATTAATCAGCTTACCGCTATGATGCAGCAACTCTTGACCCAGCAGCAGTCGCTTTCTCCACCGCCACCGGTGCCGCCACCGCAGTCTCCAGCAGCTTCCTCATCCAGAATCCGCCTCTCCTTACCAGCAAAATATGAGGGGGACGCGAAGTTGTGCAGAGGCTTTCTAGCCCAGTGCTCTATGCACCTGGAATTATTGTTCGATCAATTCCCCACCGAACGCTCTAAAGTGGCCTTCATCATTAGTCTGCTCTCCGGAAAAGCCTTGGCTTGGGCCACTCCCTTGTGGGACCGTAATGATCCTCTCACCTTCACCGTCCAGGCCTTTGTTACAGAATTCCGTCAGGTTTTTGAAGAACCCGCGCGAGCCTCATCTGCCGAGTCCGCTCTATTGAATTTAACGCAAGGCGATCTTTCTGTTGGTGAATATGCTATTCGATTCCGTACTTTGGCCTCCGAGTTAGCATGGAATAATGAGGCTCTCTGCGCTTGTTTTAAGAAAGGTCTCTCTAGCAAGATCAAAGATGTTCTAGCGGCCCGAGAGATTCCTGACTCCCTTTCTGAACTCATACATCTCGTCACTCGCATTGACATACGCTTTGCTGAGAGGCGTGAAGAACTTCGCCTGGAGAGAGATTCCCAACGCGACAGGAGGATGTTTCGTTTGGCCCCTACCTTTCAGAAACCTTTGTCTGTACCATCATCTCCAGAGGTGGAAGCCATGCAAGTCGGTCGTTCTCGCCTAACCCCCGTGGAGAGGTCTCGCAGGAGGAATGAAAATCTCTGTCTGTATTGCGCCAGTCCTGATCATTTTCTAAGAGATTGCCCCATTCGTCCTTCTCGACTGGGAAACGGGCGCACCTAGACTCGTTGGGAGAGGCGTCTCTGGGTGTGTGTGCTTCCTCTCCTAGATTTACCGTACCTGCACAGCTTTGTCTCTCATCTGCCTCTGTGCTTAATTTGCCGGTCTTCCTGGATTCTGGTTCGGCGGGCAATTTCATAGAGGCTTCCCTGATCAAGAAACACGACATAGCAGTTAACCGCTTGGCCAAACCGTTATTTATCGCCTCAGTTAATGGAGATAGACTGAATTGTATGGTGCAGTACCGTACCAAGCCTTTGCTCCTTAAGATTGGCCTCTTTCACCAGGAATACTTGGAACTCTTTGTGTTACCCCATTGTACTTCCCCAATCCTATTGGGTCTTCCTTGGCTTCAACTCCATAATCCTACCCTAGACTGGGTCACAGGGGACATCAAGGCGTGGGGTACAACCTGCCTAAAGAATTGCTTGAAAACCTTACCCGTTCGAACCGTTCGTCCTACCACATCTCTACCGGGCCTACCCGAAGTTTACCAGGCCTACGCTGACGTCTTCTGTAAGAAGCAAGCTGAGATCCTTCCGCCACATCGCCCTTACGATTGCCCGATCGATCTCCTGCCTGGATCCACTCCTCCTCGTGGCCGTATCTACCCACTATCCGTCCCCGAAACTCAAGCAATGGCTACTTACATACAAGAAAATCTGCAGAGGGGCTTCATCCGGAAGTCCTCTTCTCCCGCTGGGGCAGGCTTTTTTTTTGTACAGAAAAAAGACGGTTCTCTCCGACCCTGTATTGACTATCGGGGTCTTAACAAGATCACGGTAAAGAACTGATACCCCTTACCTTTAATCCCAGAACTCTTCGACCGTCTTCGTGGCTCCAGGATCTTTTCCAAACTAGATCTTCGAGGAGCCTACAATCTGATCCGCATCCGCAAGGGAGACGAATGGAAGACTGCCTTTAATACCCGTGACGGTCATTTCGAGTATTTGGTGATGCCCTTCGGGCTTTGTAATGCTCCTGCCGTATTTCAAGAGTTCGTCAATGACATCTTCCGGGACTTGTTGTACTCCTGTGTCGTGGTCTATTTAGATGATATCCTCATCTTCTCTTCTTCCCTCGAGGAGCATCACCGACACGTTCGTCTGGTACTATCCCGCCTTCGGCAGCATCATCTTTATGCCAAATTAGAAAAGTGTCTTTTTCACCAGACCGCTCTGCCTTTTTTGGGTTATACTGTTTCAGCCCAAGGACTTCAAATGGACCCTAGCAAATTGAGAGCGGTATTAGACTGGCCTCGGCCTGTTGGTCTGCGTTCCATTCAACGATTTCTGGGCTTCGCCAACTATTACCGTCAATTCATACCCCATTTTTCCACTATCGTGGCCCCCATTGTGGCTCTCACCAAAAAGGGAGCCAACCCCAAGTCATGGCCTCCACAGGCGGAGGCAGCCTTTTTAACTTTGAAAAAGACATTCTCTATGGCCCCGGTGCTCTCCAGACCAGACCCTTCTCGTCCCTTTTCTCTGGAGGTTGACGCTTCTTCAATCGGAGCAGGAGCTGTACTCACACAGAGGTCTCCATCTGGAAAAAATCATACTTGTGGGTTTTTTTCTAGGACCTTTTCTTCCGCGGAGCGAAATTATTCTATTGGGGATCGTGAACTTCTGGCTATCAAATTAGCTCTTGAAGAGTGGAGACATCTACTAGAAGGGTCGCTTCACCCCATATCTATTTTTACCGACCATAAAAACCTCTTGTATCTACAGACTGCTCAGCGCTTGAATCCTCGCCAAGCTCGTTGGTCACTATTCTTCGCGCGGTTTAATTTCCGCATTCACTTTCGGCCTGCCTCTAAGAACATCAGGGCAGATGCTCTGTCTCGCTCCTCAGACTTCACTGACGTGGACTCTGCTCCTCAATTCATTATATCCCCTGATCATTTGATTCATTCCGCTCCTGCCTCCCTAGTGCAAGCTCCGCCTGGGAAAACCTATGTCCCGGTTCGCCGACGCCTCCAAATATTAAAATGGGGTCATGCTTCCCGTATTGCCGGGCATGCTGGTATCAAAAAGTCTAACGCAATTATTGCCAGATATTATTGGTGGCCCTCCATTGAGAAGGATGTGGCAGAATTCGTGCAAGCTTGTACCACCTGTGCACGTAATAAAACCCCTCGCCAAAGACCGGCGGGCCTTCTTCATCCTCTTCCTATTCCTGAAATCCCTTGGTCCCACATGGACTTTATCACGGATCTTCCTCCATCTCAAGGCAATACAGTGATCTGGGTTGTTGTGGATCGTTTTTCAAAGATGGCGCACTTCGTTCCGCTACCAGGACTCCCATCCGCTCCCCAGTTGGCTAAGAACTTTTTTAAGCATATTTTTCGGCTCCATGGACTTCCTTCCCACATTGTCTCCGACAGGGGAGTACAGTTTGTTTCAAAATTCTGGAGGGCTCTCTGTACTCAGTTAAAAGTGAAATTAGATTTTTCCTCGGCTTACCACCCCCAATCCAACGGCCAAGTGGAGAGGGTCAATCAGGTTCTAGGACAAAATCTATGTCACTTCATTTCGGCCCGACAAGACGACTGGGTCGATCTCTTGCCATGGGCGGAGTTCTCTTATAATTTCAAAGATTCTGAAGCCACCAAAAAATCTCCATTTTTCATTGTTTATGGCCGCCAACCTTTGCCTCCTCTACCCTTACCTACACAGTCGGGGGTACCCGCCGTGGATGACTTAACACAGTTTTTTTCCTCTATCTGGCGTGAAACACGACATTCTCTTGTTCTAGCCTCTACCCGTATGAAGAACAGCGCTAATAAAAGAAGGAGAATCGCTCCTGTTTTCCTTCCTGGAGATAAAGTTTGGCTTTCAGCCAAGTACATTCGTTTCAAGATACCCAGTTATAAATTGGGCCCTCGCTATTTAGGGCCGTACAGGATCAAGCAACAAATTAATCCGGTCTGTTACAAACTTCATCTGCCTGCCTCCTTACGTATTCCCAACTCTTTTCATGTTTCATTATTAAAACCTCTGACGACTAATCGATTCTCTTCTAAAACGTTGGAGCCACTTCCGGTCGCGGGTACCGAAGATGCCTTCTCGGTGAGAGAGATTCTGGCTTCCAAAACATCTAGAGGAAGACGATACTTTCTAGTGGATTGGGAGAATTGCGGTCCAGAAGAGAGGTCCTGGGAGTCTGAGGAGAATATCCTCGATCGGAGCCTTATTTCAAACTTCCTCGGTCCCAAAAAGAGGGGGAGACCTAAGGGGGGGGGTACTGTTAGGGCGAGCGCTGCGCCTTCCCCGCGCAGCGCCTCCCTCCGTGCCTCTCCTCGGGCGAGCGCTGCGTCCCCTTCCTGCAGCGCGCCCCGCTCTACCGCCATCTGGGCGTCCGCTGCTGGCCCCCCAGGCTGCGTTGTCCCCTTACCTGGTCCCCGCGCTTCCTCCTCTGACCGGCATGGCCGCCGGCTTCCTCCTTCTGCTGCAGTTCCGCCTTCCGTGCGCGCACGTCCCCGGCCACTAGGGGGCGCGCGCGTCAACCTTCATAGATTTAAAGGGCCAAGGTCCTGATTATTGGTTTCTGGCCATCCAATCCCTTTCCGGCTCTTCCTATAAATTGAAACCCTGCCTTCCTTCCTGTGCCGGATCTTCGGTGTTCTTCCGTGAATGACAGACTCTGTATCGCTTGATTCCTCGTGTATGACCTCGGCTCTCCCATTGACCTTCGAACCTGTGCTGCCCGTCCCGACCTCGGCTTGTTTCTCCGCTATTGAACCCGCGCTGCCAGTCCTGACCTCGGCCTTCTCCTTCGACCACTGTTTGTCTCTACTGCACGTCACCTCAGCAGTTTGTGGAACTGTGCCGCTGTTGGGGGGTAGCGACCTGGGAGTCACCTGCCGCACGAGACCATCCCGCCTTGCGGTGGGCTCTGGTGAAAACCAGTGGCTCCTTAGACTCCGCTCCCCTGACGCGGTATCTGCCAAACAGTTCTGCAGACCCTGCGGGTCCACTTCTTCGCACCCGGTGCGTAACACAAGCCCTAAGGGGTTGATTCAGCGCCAACACTATAGGTAGCCACTGAGAGGGAAGTGCACTTTTTACGCTTGGTGCTGAATTGTCTTCTATGCTATTCTTTGTTCTAGCTCCTGTTAAGTGCCTCTCTATCTACAGACTTTGACATGAAATGTGACACAGAATTTTAAAAGATCCATCCACTATTCCTGGTTTTAACTACATTTGATCTCTTAAAATGGTGGCTAGAATGTTGCCTAGTGGCTCAGGGTGAACCTGCTAAATGTTAATGGGAACAACATAATCAGAAATTATGGTGGTTCCTAATTCCAACTGAGCAAAGGGGGTAGGAGTAGCTCCATCACTATTATTTATACAAAATAATCATCATTATTATTCAGGGCCTGGGAACCAATTTACCGCCCAGTTTAACCCTCTCATCATCCAAGTATTAAGCACCAAACATGTCTAGCTATGTGGAAAGACAGAGATTTGGTTGCACATATCTGCAGATACATGTGGAAGCCACACTGCCCCGGCAAGGCACTCTGTGTTTAGTGTGGTCCCTACTCTTATTTTTGAGTCCCCAAAGTTGGGACATGCAATGCAGCCAGAGCTACTCACCTGGGAAGCTGCCGGCCTCCCTTTAGAACACGTCACAGGGAGAAATCCATATTGACTGAATTCCTCCCTGCTTGTGCTCATGGCAATTCAAATGAATAAAGGGGGGTGGGAGCAGCTCAATCACTATTATTTATACAAAATTATTATTATTATTCAGGGCCTGGGAACTAATATTTGTCTATAGATATTTGTCTGCATTGCATGTCCCAACTTTGGGGACTCAGAATTAAGAGTAGGGACCACACTAAACACAGAGTGCCTTGCCGGGGCAGTGTGGCTTCCACATGTATCTGCAGATATATGCAACCAAATCTCTGTCTTTCCACATAGCTAGACATGTTTGTTGCTTGATATTTAGTTGATGAGAGGGTTAAACTGGGCGGTAAATTAGTTCCCAGGCCCTGAATAATAATAATAATAATTTTGTATAAATAATAGTGATTGAGCTGCTCCCACCCCCTTTTATTCACGGTTCCTAATTCCAACAGAGTTGCTTCCTTTAGCAGTCCATGAAGCTTGAGATTACTATAGGAAATGTACAGAGGTTTGATATTAGGCCCCAGCACTGCACTAAATCTGCCTGCACTCACTGCTTAGGAGATATTTTTAGGTTATTGTTATGACTTATTGGCTTTGACAGATCTAAACAAACTTTAGAATAATATAAGTGTACCGATATTGAAAGTTCTTCTAAAAGTCAAAAATAGCATTGAATGACCCAAAAATCTAAAAAGAGCCAATTTCCTTCGCCCTAGCAGTCAAGGCAGTGGGTTAAAACATGAATGAATGCACCTGGACCAAGCTCATTCCCATGGTGCACCTTGGCAGCCACAGCAGTGCGGTTGCACAAGCTTGGCATCCACATGCTCTGCAAGCAACAGCCACGTTTAAGTGTGAAGATGCTAAATCTGTGCAGCCTCACAGCAGTCACCCCCGGGAGCACCATGGGAACAAGCTCCCTGCCAGGATTAGGTAAGTATTCTTTTTAAACATGCTACAGCACCTGAGCGCCAGCTAAGGGAAGCAATTTTTTAATTAGGGCCTTATTCATGAAGGGATAGCGACAGGTAGTGGCTGTTAAGCGACAGATATCGGGAGGTATCGGCATGAGAACGCCGGACACGGCACGCAATTCCACATTTATGAAGCCGATTCTGTTGAGTGACTGGGATAACGCCATGTAGCGTACGATTCATCATTATCCCAGGCTCAGCGTACAGCGCCGGCGTTCAAACTTTCAGAGCGCCACGTCTTACCTCTCGCTACCTGTCGCTCTCCCATACATTTCAATGGACGTTCTTTTACTTCTCTTTAAACAGGGGGGTTTTATTATTTTTTTTTGTTCAATATATTTTTATTAGAAGGAGACAAAACACAAGGCTCAAACATAAGGCAAATGACAATCTCAAGGTACAGCAAATGAATAGAGAATACATAAGTATAATAACCAGCATACATCACCCCTGGCGCCCCCCCCCTCCATCTCCAACATCACTGTAGCGTAAAACGACAGAAGGTCCCATCCTCCCACTGGGCCCCAAGCGTATACCCCCACCAGAGGTCCGTCTTGGTTTCACTATCCCTAGGGCCCAGCCGAGAGCGACCTCCGTGTAGATCACCCCCTGGAGATCCCGGGACGCTGCGCATAAGGGGGGCCCCCTTAGGGCGAGCCAACCTACGTGTACAACAGTACCAGAGCCCCGCGTCTTAACCTCCCGTTTTAACTTTTTTGTAGTTTTAAAAGTGTAACCAAGATTTGTATAGAAGAAAGGGGGGAAAAAGAAAAGGAAAAGAAAGAGAAGGCAGAGAAAAAGGACGTTCTCAGGAAGAAAGGGGGACAAAGAACAAAACCCGCTATAAAGGTTCCGCCCCCCACCCCTCCCCCAGCGGAGGGCGAGAGGCGGGTCAGCCCCGCATCAAAAGAGGGGATCACGGGCGGCGGACGAGGAGTGCGCCCGGGAGGGCCCGATGGCGCCCAGCACATATAATTCCTCAGCCCAATTACAGCGTGGAGAGCATGGCCATGAATTCTGGCGTGTCCCGGGCCATAATCCATATCATCCAGGTCTTATTAAACTTCTCTCTCCCGCCCTCCACTCCCTCAAGCACCATCTCCTCCATTCTCCGGATCCCCTCCACCTCTCTCAGCCACTCCCAGATGTCCGGTGTGTGCTGGGAACGCCAATGCCGGGGAATCACCGATCTGGCCGCGGTCAAGAGGTGCCGGAGAATTCCCTTCTTTGCTGCAGATACCGAGCCAGGCACCATGGATAACAAAGCTATTTGCGGTTCCCCAGGTACACCCTCTAGAGTCAGGAAGTTATAGACCGCAAAAACCTGGTCCCAGAACTTATGTATCAAAGGGCAACTCCACCAAACATGGAGCAGTGTACCTTCAGCATTGCCACACCGCCAGCACACTCCCGAGTCAGCTCCTCCAAATCTGGTTAAGTCTGCCGGACATCTATACCACCGGGACAAAATCTTATAATTTTTTTCCTGTGCTCTACATGCCAGAGAGAGTTTATGCGTTAGCGTAAATGATTTTTCCCAGTCTTCAGCTTCAAACTCCCGGTCTAAGTCCCGCTCCCATCTCCTCACATACCCAGGAGCATCCGAGGGATCCCCTTCTGCCAACAGGACCTGATACAGGAGCGAGAGGGCATGCGGTGGACCTCCGTCAGCTGCCAGGATGCTGTCAAATGGAGTCAAGGGGCCAGTGAGTGCAGTTCCCCGGGCATGGGAGGAGATAAAGGCGACCAGCTGCCTGTGGAGAAACCAGGACACCCTCTCCCCCCGGCCCCGAATCTGGAGGTCCCGAAGGTCTGGAGGGCGGTTGTTCCTCATCGTATCCACTAGTCTAATCCCCTGCGATTTTTCCCAAATCAGGAACTTAGTAGCCCCCACTCCGGGGGGGAAGGCGGGATTATCGAACAAAGGTGTAAATGGTCCCGGTCTACGCGATAACATTTTCCTCTTAAGGGTCGCATCCCAAATAGATAGTAAGGCGCGGGTCAACAACGGAAGATCGTGAAACTTAGGTCTCATTTGAGGCTCTACCCAAGGGAGTGCGGTAAGGTCGAGGGGTGAGGCCCCCCCCTCTATTCCCACCCATAACTTGTCACCCCGGTGATGGAACCAGTCCACTAGCCTGACCAATAAAGCTGCAGTGTGATAACCCTTGAGATCCGGCAGGCCCAGTCCTCCCCTAGCTTTGGGTCTAATCAGAGTCGAGTAACGAATCCTAGGCCTCTTATTGTTCCAAACAAATCGGATACAAGCACTCTTCAGGATCTTAAAGAAATCCCGATCTGGCACAATTGGAATGGCCTGAAACACATAGAGGAAGCGGGGCAATATATCCATCTTCAATATGTTTATGCGCCCCATCCACGAGTACTGCGCTTTATTGTATGTCTTAAGATGTTCCTGAGTGTTATATATAAGGGGGGCATAGTTTAATTTGTATAGATTGTCCAGATTAGTGGGCAGCTGGACCCCTAGGTAAGTAATGGACTCCTTCTGCCACTTGAATGAAAAGTTTGCTTGTAAAAGCCGTAGGGTATCACCAGGGAGGGAGATGTTAAGAGCTTCTGTTTTGGAGAGATTGACTTTAAAATTACTAAGGGCACCAAATCTATCAAATTCTTTAAGTATAGATGGTAGGGAGAGATGAGGGGACGTAATGTATAACAGAAGGTCATCCGCAAATAAAGAGAGTTTGTGCTCCCGCCCCCCACATGGGATTCCCTTAATCGCTGAGTTTGCTCTAAGAGCCTGTGCTAAATGTTCCATGACTATAACGTATAGCAGCGGGGAGAGCGGGCACCCCTGCCTCATCCCATTATTAATGTCAAATGGGGACGATAAAACCCCGTTCACCCTAACCATTGCTGTCGGCCCCCTATAGAGCGACATGATCTTGCCTAACATTTCCGGGCCTATCCCCATCTGGACCAGTGAAGCTCGTAGAAAACGCCAGTGGACCCGATCGAACGCCTTTTCGGCGTCCACAGAGAGTAGGCATGAAGGGATCTTCCGGGTTTGCGCATAATGCATAAGGGTAATCGTCTTCAGAGTATTGTCCCTAGCTTCCCTTCCCGATACAAACCCCACTTGGTCTTTATCTATAATCCCCGTCAAGGGTTCTTGCAACCTGTTTGCTATGACCTTAGCGAAAAGCTTCATATCCACGTTGATTAGTGAGATCGGTCTATAATTGCCAATCACAGTTCTATCTTTGTTAGGTTTCGGTATGACTGTAATATGAGCCTCTAAGGACTGTCTGGGGAAGGGGCAGGAGTCCGAGACACCATTGAATACTTTCGTGAGGAAAGGGGCAAGCCTCTCCCTTAAAATTTTATAGAAACGCGGCGTGAAGCCATCTGGGCCCGGGCTTTTCCCCAGTGGGGTCCCTTTAACAGCCCTCTCAATCTCAGTCTCTTCAAAAGGTGTCTCCAGCAGGGCTCCCGTCTCCTCCGGCAGAGAAGGGACTGCCGTCTCCTCTATGTAATCTGCAATGCGGGCATCTAGACTCCCCGGGGGCGAAGAATCCCGATCGACCTTAATATTATATAGCCTGGTGTAGTATCCCTGGAATTCCTCCACTATCTGGTCAGGTCTGTGAACCTCCCTGCCCTCTCCCCCTTTGATGACCGGGACATACGTCAAGTCCCGTCGCGGGTGCAAAGATCTCGCCAGCAATTTCCCACATTTGTCAGAAAATTCATAGAACCTGGCTCTGCACCTATCTCTATATTTCAAGTAACACTGATCGTATAACTTCCTAAGCGTCTCCCTGGCCGCAATAAGTTCCATCAGGTCATTGTTGGAGGGTGATTGTTTATGTGCCTGTACCAGTACGCTAATACGGTCCAAGGTGGATCTGATCTGATGCGTCCTTTCTCTCTTCAATCGGGAGCCATGCTTAATAAAAATCCCTCTAAGGACACACTTCATCGCCTCCCACTGCACTGGCAGGGGCGTGTCGTCATTGGCATGATCAGTGATGAAATGTGAGATGGAGCTTTCCACCTCAGCCAGACAGACCGGATCCCCCAGTAGGTTATCATTAAGTTTCCATCCAAATTGTCTCCGTGCCCCACCCGTCACCGGCAGGATGAGATATACCGGAGAGTGATCCGACCAGATCATCGGGCCAATTGAGGCACTCACGTCCCTAGACAAGGCATAATGACTAACAAAGATATAGTCTAGTCTACTGTAAGAAGCGTGAGTGTGCGAGAAGAATGTGTAATCTCTCGCCCCCTGGTTCAGGACTCTCCAGACATCCACCACCTGTAGGTCACCCAGCGCCTTCCTAAAATTTGCCAATTTAGACTGTGGTATTGCCGACTTACCTTGTGATGTGTCCAACCGCGGGTCCAGTGCCATGTTAAGGTCCCCCCCCAAGATTAAAATCCCTTCAGTGAATTTCGCCAGGAGACGAAGAAAACGGGCCCCGGTCCCTGTTTGATCTGTGTTGGGTAGGTATATGTTTGCTATAGTATAGGTCTCCCCCCCAGCCAGAAATTTTAGGAAGATGTACCTCCCCGATGGGTCGATCTGCGAGGCCACGGGCTCCAGCGAGGCTCCTTTATGTATCGCAATCGAAACTCCTTTCGACTTAGCATCTGGATTAGGAGAGTGATACCATCTAGTGTAGTACCTGTTCCTAATCTCCGGGAGTCTACCACTGCTAAAGTGGGTTTCCTGAAAAAGTATCACATCTACCCTTTCTTTATGTAACCCATAGAGTATCTTGGCTCTTTTTTCAGGAACGTTTAACCCCTTAGCATTGAGGGAACAGATCTTTATGGTAGCCATACCGCCGGACCCTCCCCCCACCAACTCAGGACCCGAGCACAGGCAAGGGAGGGGCGTAGCGGGCACACCCCAACAACCCCCGAGAACCAAGGAGCAGGATCAAGGTGAGAAATAGAAAAGGAACAGGAGGAAGAAGGAAGGAAAGAAGAACCTAGGGGAAGAAAAACCCTCAAACAGGAAAGAGGGTTGGTTCTATAACCGGAACAACTGTTCCTGAGTCTGCCAAATCCCACCCGGCCGAAACCTGGTGAGAGGGGGCAGAAACCTGTGGGGGAAGAAAAAAAATGACCTCGCACCCGGAGCGGGCCCCAGGACACCCCTAACCAACTGCAATAGTACTATAACCGGCATTTAAGGCATAATATAAACAACATTATTTAAACCAACAATACGACGAGCAAATAGAAACAGGAAAATAAATTGGCACAGCTCAGTGAAATAAACACACGTATTCCTCCACCCCCCGAAGGGGCGACCCCCTAAAAGGGAAGCAGTCTCTTCACGAAAAGGATATCAGTGCGATCATCATGAGATCCCCTCAGCCGGAGGCCATCAGCTCAGAGTTCCACGATCTATCTCCCTGGGTTCGGGCGAGCAGGGCGGGCAGGACCCCCCCCGCCACGCCTCCACCGACGTTCTCCTCTGCCGTCCGGCGCTCTTCGTGGGAGAAAGTCCGCGCTAAAGTCCAGCCAGTCCGGCAAATCGATGGGATCAACGTCCAAAAAGCGAAATAGGGCCGGGAGGTCCTCCCTGCGCCGCAAGGTGAAGGTGGCATTGGCATGTCGAATAATAAGGTGGAAAGGATGCCCCCATCTATACGAGGCATTTAACTCTCTACATTTTTCCAGAAGGGGGCGCATCATTCCCCGCATACGCAGCGTGTGGCGGGAAAAATCCTGAAGAATCCGGATCCCATGACCATTCCACTCCACGCGCCGCATCTCCCAGGCTTTACGTAGGATGTCCTCCTTGGCTATAAAAAAGTGCATGCGGCAAAGAACATCCCGCGGCGCATCAGGAACACCCGCCGGTCTGCTAGCCACCCTGTGAATGCGATCAATTATTATCTCAGAGTCTTTTGGTTTTCCCAGTAGGGTATTGAAAATATCTGAGGCCACCGACCGCAGCTGGTTTGGGGGTACTGACTCTGGGATGCCCCTCAGCTTTAAATTATTGCGCCTATTGCGGTTTTCTAGATCATCCGCCTGCAAGATGACCTCAGTGAGCTGACATTTTTGACTGCGGGATGCCCTCTCCAATTCAGCGATTCTATCCTCATGGTTCGCACTGTAGCTCTCTAGAGAGGCCACTCTGGTATCCAGCGCCGACGTTTGTTGATGGAGGTCCTCTAGGTCTTTCCTGACCGCTCGTTCAATTCTCAGTGCCACCGCTTCTAAATCCTCCTTCAGGTCAGCTTTAGTGGGGAGAAATCGGAGGAGAAGCTTTATGCTGGGATCTAGCTCGGCGGGGATGCCCCCAGGTGCCGGAGATGAACGTTGGTCATAGCGGGATCCATGTTCCCGATCTTTAGGGAGGTCTCCTCCTGGGTCGTCCCAACTACCCCCCTTTGTGGCCGGTTGTTCTTGCGGGTCCCCCTCAGTATTCGAGAACCAGGCCAACGGAGGTGTACAGGTGGCCGGAAGTACAGGGCTGTGGATCCGTGACCACCTCAGGTCCTCACACTCCATAAGGGGGTCCCCATCTGTGAGGGTGGTGTCTGCAGGGGGTGGGGAGCTGGCCAGGGAACTGCTGGATGGCGGTGGGTGGTGGATCTCACACATGACTGTGAGGGCATGTGGAGCTTGGCAAGAGGAGAACCCCCCAGCCCCCCCTGTTTGTGAGGAGGGTGAGGGCTGTGATGTGGAGTGCTGCCCCGGGGTACCTGCCATATATAGTGGCTGTGCTGTGGAGGTCCCCGTTTCCGCGGCGCCTGGCGTGTCACGTGGCCGCAATGGCTCCTGCAGCCCGCACGGCGCGTGCCCCCTCCCTTCACTGACAGGCACAGCGTCCATAGCCCTGTGCTGTATGGGGCTGGTCGCGTCCGCATCCGCCGCCGCCGGCATGTCAGCAGAGCGGGTCCTCACCTCTGACAGTGAGCGTCGCTCGTCCTCCGGTCTCCGCCTCCTGGGGCCGCGCTGCGGGAGACTTGCTCCTCTCCTTCCCCGCGCCATTTTGGAAGCCGCCACCGCCTCCTCCCCGATCGGTCCCGCCGGCAGCATATAGCGGGCAATTCCTCCGCCCGCACGCCCCCCGCCGCCTCTCTGAGCCTTCTTCTTTCGGGCGCTGCCCATGCTGAGGTGATCTGCTCGCTCCTGATGCCGAAAAGCCGCTGTAAATCGGGTGAGTCTCTGGAGCCCCTCAAACGAGCAGCCTCACTCCGCCATGCGTCGGCCACGCCCCCCCGTTTTTATTATTTTTAATTTTTTTTTTATCTCAAATAATGTTGTGACCTCTCCTGGCCTAGAAAAAGCCATTTTTTGAAAACTTTTTTTCATTTTTTATATATTTATGCAGAATTGACATTACAGGTCTGGCATTAATGTGTTCATATCACAATGTTATAACAATGTAATTCCATATGTTTTCGCTTTGTTACTGGTGGATACATGTTCAAAAGAGCCTTTAATTACACAGCCTCCGGCTACAGCAAAGCATTTCTGAGCGCCGGCGGTGTGTGAGGCTGTTTTTTTGATGATGAATATGGTGTGAGACGGCCGCACTGACCAGTCGCTACCATTCGATCCCATACAGCGCTGTACTGCTCATATAGCGACTCCCCACAATGTATTCATCAATGCTGCACAGAAACTGAGGCGCTCTGAACTAGCGAACCACGTCCGAGCACATTGACTACTAGCGGGCACTCTGAAATGCCTGCTACAGACGCTCAGCTGTCGCTACCTGGCGCTAATAATGAATCAGCCTGCCCGACTTTAACATAGCATTGTGTTCCACATGTCTCTTCTATCAAGAACTGTCTGCCATCTATCCCAGTATTTTCCATCTCTGAACTGCTAACAGAACTCTAAAAAACTGCACTCAAGCCTCACTTTATAAACCCTCCAGGCATGCTCAGCCTTGTGTATGCTGGAAATCACCGTCCCCCGCATTGCAAAAGAGTGGACAAGCTGTCGACAAAAACTCCTAAAACTCCCCCACCAAAATTTTCACCAAGATCAAAAACATGCATATATATGTCAGTGTACTCATGCTTACTCAGGAGCAAGCAACATGGCAGCACCAACACAGTCCAGGAGAACAGCATCTGCAAATGTATTATAGTAACATAGTATGTGCAGCTGAATAAATAACTTTAGTCCATCCAGTTCAGCCTGTTTAACTCCTTCCAGTGGTCTAGTAGCCATAGCTGGAAATGTTATTACATGCCAGGAAGGCATCAAGGCCACTTTTGAACATTTTTACTGTATCCTTCATAACTCCCTCCTCTGGCAGCGAGTTCCATAGTCTCACTGCTCTTACAGAGAAGAATCCCCTCCTATGTCGGTGGAGAAAGCACCTTTCCTCTAACCTTAGTGGATGCCCTCGGGTTATGGTTACACTCCGGGGTATAAATAGATTGTGGGACAGATCTTTGTATTGACTCCGAATATATTTATACATAGTTATTAGATCACCCCTCAATCGTCTTTTTTCTAGACTAAATAAACCTAACTTGGACAATCTTTCCGGGTACTCTAGCCCCCGCACTCCTTTTATACTCCTATTATACAGCTTCTAAATTGTGTAAATGGTGCAGTCTTCATCACTGACTTCAGAAGGGGGATATAGGGGAAACATTTACTCAACTTTAATGTTTACTGTCTTCTTTAAAGTGGACCAAATCCCACGATGATTGGCCCGGGAATCGATTCCTGGGCCAATCAATTCCCTCCCCCCTGGGGCATCTAAAATCGGGATGCCCCACTTTGTGAAACCCCCCAGGTCGACCATACACTTACCTTCTTTCCTGGTCCAATGGCGCATGCATGAGCCGTGGCCGCATCTCCGAGCCGTGGCCGCATTCCCGCTATTTCTCGAGGCAGGGCGCGTGCCCGAGCCAGGCATTTGTGAATGGCTGGTGTGGGCACGCTCCCTGTTAGAGGGTAGAGGGGGTTGCAGCCGCTCGCCTTAGACGTAGGCTTAGACGTCACGTCTGTGACGTCAGTGGCTCAGAGTGTGTTGAATGGACGAGCGGGCGCGCCATAGGACCGGGAAGAGGTGAGTTGATTTTGGCAACCTGGGGGGCTCACACAGTGGGGCAAGGACCAAAACCCGGGATAGTCAAAATCCTGAGTTTTGGTCCACTTTAGGCTAAGGCTGTCCTCAGTGGCCACATGACCTCATGTCTTTAGTTAAGATGATACTACAGGAGCACACTTCCCTGAGTAGTTCAGAAAGGGCAGAACATATATACTAGCATGCTAGATAGAGAGAGAACCTTATCTGAAAGTGAATAAACTGAAATAATTGAGCAGCTTTTGTTTCAAATTTGATTAAATGATTAAAATATTTTTCTAAAAATGAAACTTGTTTTGCCATGTTTCCCAATTCCATGGTACAAGAGCTTCTCCTAGGACGTGTTTGCTAGTCTGTACCATTTGTCTTCCCTTGATCCATCGTGATGTGCTGAAGCAGCTGCAGGGCTCACAACCTCCTGCATACAAGATGAATACTTAGCAGGTGTCCGCTGCTTGGAGTCTCTGGTTGGCAATTTGTCCCCATAGCTTTGCTGCTCTCCTCCATAGAACTTTATGTATCAGGCATGTCGGCTCCTGGTTCCAAAATATTACAGATCTTCCTTGTAAACAAAACAAAAACCTAAGTTACATGGCTCTGTACACAATATATTTAAAGAAAACATGTCATCACAAAAACATGGGCCTGGGATCCGTAATTTCCTTCCTCAAATGTAATTCTCCTGCAGATCTCTTCTCCTTTTTTGGCGCTCTCTGCCTCATGTGATAAGCGATCCAGCTCAACTGGCTTTGTATCTAATAACAATTAAAATCACAAACATTTTCTTTACCTGTGCACCTGATTGATATTTGAACTAAATTGGTTTATTTAATATAGTTCAGAGAGCTCTTCACATTGAAATTAATAAATGGGACTATGTATAACACTGTTGTGTAAGTGGGTGATAACCACTACAGCCAGGAAATGATTAAGGGGGTTATATAAGAAAGGATAGCGCCAGGTAGGTTTGCTGTACGCAAAACTAAATTTAAATAAGTGAATCTGTTAAGCGACTCTAACAGCGCCATGTAGCGTCACATGTATTACTACAGGCGGCTCAGAGTATAGCGCCGACACTCTAGCTTCCAGAGCATCACATATTACCTTTCGCTCACTGTCGCTCTCCCATACATTTCAAGGGGCTTTCACTTGATTGTATTAAAACAGCGTGTTTGCCAATTTTTTTTTGCTCAAATCATTGTGTGACCTCTCCTGGCTGCAAACAAACACTTTTATACATTTTTTGGGACTTTTATATTTTTATGCAGAATTGTCATTACAGGTCTGGCACTAAAGTGTCATTGTCCCAGTATTAAAACAATGTCATTCCATGTGTTTTCGCTTTGTTACTGGTGGATATGTGTTCCAAAACATACTTTAATTAAACAGCGTCTGCCGCTCTATGCTATAGCGACCAGATTTAGAACACCAACGCTGTGTGTGTGGAGCGCCGAGTGCGGGATGCACTGAGCTGGCACTATCGCTCGCTGCAGGGCTGTACTGTAGTTAGAGCGCCCAACGCACATCACATTCATCAATGCCGGCCAGGTTACTACAGTGGCCGCTATGTTACAGTGCCCGATACCCGCTTACAGCGTCTACTAGCAGTTGCTCTAAGCGGCGCTATACAGATGCTCATCTGGCAATACCTGGCGCTAGTAGTGAATCAGCCTCCACGTTGAGATGTTGGTCAGCATTGGCAGAAAGGGCTATTTCTAGGGACGGGCAAGCAGGGCAATAACCATGGGTGCCAAGATGATTGGGGCGCATCCTGGATGGGGCAGGGTTACTGTTAGTGGTGCTGACCATATGCTAGTCCCCTCCCCCCATATTGGGCTCCGTCATACACTGCCTGCTGCTGAGGATGGGGCACAGCATGGTGTGGTGTCAGACAGTAGCACCATAGGATAGGTGAGGAGGGTTGCAGGAATTCTTTTCCCTCCCGCACTGCCCTGATGGCTGCCTACATGTATCACTCATCTCATTTCTCACTATAAGTAATACAGCATGGCCTGTGCTGCTTTGTGCTACTAGTGACTTTAGGATTGCTGTAGGCAAAATTAAGAATTCTTAGTTCAGATAAACTCATTAAAACTTGTATGCCGGTAAGAACATTTCATTTCCCTTAGTAGCTTTTCCAATGAAGAATGTATTTTTGTATACAGCTTAGGTATTCATGGAGTACCCACAATATTTTCATTTAATGTTGAATAACTGGACTTCTAGCGTAAAGTGAAAGTCCAAGGGGGAAAAGGGTTAAATTAGCCTGCTCTTTGCTTCCTTGATCCTGGAAGTCATGTGACATGTCTTTCATTCAGTCTTCCTTTACATATCCCTATAAACTCTAGTGAACTATATCCTTCCTGCTGACCTCTCTCAGCCATTTATGAGTCATCCTTTGCTGTCAGAATGTGAAGGTCAATGAGAAGTTTAATTTATTGAGGGGATTGCTTATAATGAGTCAGCAAAGGGGTTATGAAGAAACGCAAAGTGCTGGTAAATGAAAGATATGCCCCCTGACATTCAGCATTAAAGTCATTGTCCAGGCACCCTCAGAAGAATTCCCATTGTGTAGGGCTACACATGGCAATGTTTTATTTGAAAAAAACAAAGCTATAGTGAGTAATTTTAATGATGGACATGATGACAGACAGCCACATCTTGCGCATTGCATTAGAGCTGGAGAGCTGCCTTTTAGCCTATACTTACCTTGACACAAGCCTCTTGATTCAATTGGTGGTCCAGATGGGGAAGGGGGGGGGGGGCTGGAGGCAAAGGAAGAAATAATTCCCCTTCCTTTCTGTAACCAGAGCAAAGAGACAGCATGGGACTAACACTGGATGAGGTAAGTTGCCTGACAAATGATTTTAAAGTTTGACTGGTTAATCCCTTTGAGGGAGTAGAAGGCCAACTAATTTACCCTTTGCATTAAATTACCTTTAAAACACCTTAACAGCAGTGAGCTCAGAATCACACAATAGGGTTGATTCAGCACCAGGTGAGAAAACTCAACTACTCCTTAGGAGAGCAAACTGCCATTTACTTTCATTGTCTACCTTGACTACTTTTGACTACCTAAAAAGTAGTAGGAGTCTTCTCAACTGGTGCTGAATCGACTCCAATGATTCCAGATGTGTTAAAACTGGGATCAGAGCCTTAGCAGTAAGTAGGCAACAATAACTTTTTCTGCCTCACCGTGGCTGCCCATTGTTCCAAGTGGGGTACTGAGGCTTCAACAGTGAGGCAAACACGCTATTAATCCAGTAGTCCCACCACCAACACATATTAGGTTAACTTTAATTAGAAATGCGGCCTTCAATAATCTCAATCTGTCTGCAGCATCTGCTCTTTGATTAAAGGGCCAGTCCAGCCACCGCTATCTTTGTTTCGGCCGATCCACCTGCCGCTGGAGTGGCCAAAGCAAAGATGGAGGCGGCAGTGCTGAAATCGCCCAATGATCGGCACTGGATTGCGGGTGAAGTAAATGTTTTTTTAAGTAACTCTCCGCAGTGCTATAGCGTAAGAGCAGCTTAAGTCACCTAAAAAGAGGCAGTGTGGCAGGACTGACCCTTTAACACTAAACTGAACAGATGTCCCACTTTAGGTGGGACAGTCCAACTTTGAGGCATTTTGTCCCACTGTCCCCCCCAAAAACTCTGCGGAACCTAATTGTCCCACTTTGCTCACATTATGGGAAGACTGTCCTAACAAATTCAGGAGGTCTGGTCGATTTACAACTGCTCTGACTCTGGCTGAATGGCATTAATAGAATTCATGTATTGGCTGAGCATTGACTCAATCAACAACTTTGATGGACTGAAGATCCCTGGGCAGGGCCACAACTGGTTACATGTATGAGTAGCATAGAATTCTAGATATTTGTTCCTTAAAAGCCACAACCCTATACCACACCACCACCATACCCTCCACCTACACAATGGTTTAGGCTGTCCCACCTTGACGCCTCCCAAAAATAGTAGGTTTACTTTACACCTACAATAGTTCATCATCCCATATGCCCAACTGGCCTTTAGACCCTGCAATCGAACTTGGCCTAGTTTAAAATCCCCAAATTCTAACCTGCTAACTAGAGATGAGCGAACTTTTGAAAAATTCGATTCGACTGATTCGCCGAATTTTCCGACAAAAATCGTTTCGACCCGAATAAATTCGCGACGAATCGCTATTAAAAACGGCTATTTCTGAGCCTCCTACAGCCTCAATAGGGTTGTAAACCATTCAGCCTTGCCGTAACACGCACAGGATGCGTGCTGGGTTAGTTAAATAATACTTTGAAGAAATATCACATGCAGATCAGAGGCATCGCTAATAGAATCGCAGAGCGGCACAATTGCAGAGAGTTGAAGTGGCATCACTATGAGGGGCAGAAGGAGCCCAAATATACACTGGAGTTGGCCTCAGGAGCCCAAAAATTGGATGAATCACACCCTGGAGTTGGCAGAAGTTGGCAGCAGCAGCAGCAGGAGCCCAAATATACACTGGAGTTGGCTTCAGGAGCCCAAAAATTGGATGAATCACACCCTGGAGTTGGCAGGAGTTGGCAGCAGCAGCAGCAGGAGCCCAAATATACACTGGAGTTGGCTTCAGGAGCCCAAAAATTGGATGAATCACACCCTGGAGTTGGCAGGAGTTGGCAGCAGCAGCAGCAGGAGCCCAAATATACACTGGAGTTGGCTTCAGGAGCCCAAAAATTGGATGAATCACACCCTGGAGTTGGCAGGAGTTGACAGCAGCAGCAGCAGGAGCCCAAATATACACTGGAGTTGGCTTCAGGAGCCCAAAAATTGGATGAATCACACCCTGGAGTTGGCAGGAGTTGACAGTAGCAGCAGCAGGAGCCCAAATATACACTGGAGTTGGCCTCAGGAGCCCAAAAATTGGATGAATCACACCCTGGAGTTGGCAGGAGTTGACAGTAGCAGCAGCAGGAGCCCAAATATACACTGGAGTTGGCTTCAGGAGCCCAAAAATTGGATGAATCACACCCTGGAGTTGGCAGAAGTTGACAGTAGCAGCAGCAGGAGCCCAAATATACACTGGAGTTGGCCTCAGGAGCCCAAAAATTGGATGAATCACACCCTGGAGTTGGCAGGAGTTGACAGTAGCAGCAGCAGGAGCCCAAATATACACTGGAGTTGGCCTCAGGAGCCCAAAAATTGGATGAATCACACCCTGGAGTTGGCAGGAGTTGACAGTAGCAGCAGCAGGAGCCCAAATATACACTGGAGTTGGCCTCAGGAGCCCAAAAATTGGATGAATCACACCCTGGAGTTGGCAGGAGTTGACAGTAGCAGCAGCAGGAGCCCAAATATACACTGGAGTTGGCTTCAGGAGCCCAAAAATTGGATGAATCACACCCTGGAGTTGGCAGAAGTTGACAGTAGCAGCAGCAGGAGCCCAAATATACACTGGAGTTGGCCTCAGGAGCCCAAAAATTGGATGAATCACACCCTGGAGTTGGCAGGAGTTGACAGTAGCAGCAGCAGGAGCCCAAATATACACTGGAGTTGGCCTCAGGAGCCCAAAAATTGGATGAATCACACCCTGGAGTTGGCAGGAGTTGACAGTAGCAGCAGCAGGAGCCCAAATATACACTGGAGTTGGCCTCAGGAGCCCAAAAATTGGATGAATCACACCCTGGAGTTGGCAGGAGTTGACAGTAGCAGCAGCAGGAGCCCAAATATACACTGGAGTTGGCTTCAGGAGCCCAAAAATTGGATGAATCACACCCTGGAGTTGGCAGAAGTTGACAGTAGCAGCAGCAGGAGCCCAAATATACACTGGAGTTGGCCTCAGGAGCCCAAAAATTGGATGAATCACACCCTGGAGTTGGCAGGAGTTGACAGTAGCAGCAGCAGGAGCCCAAATATACACTGGAGTTGGCCTCAGGAGCCCAAAAATTGGATGAATCACACCCTGGAGTTGGCAGGAGTTGACAGTAGCAGCAGCAGGAGCCCAAATATACACTGGAGTTGGCTTCAGGAGCCCAAAAATTGGATGAATCACACCCTGGAGTTGGCAGAAGTTGACAGTAGCAGCAGCAGGAGCCCAAATATACACTGGAGTTGGCCTCAGGAGCCCAAAAATTGGATGAATCACACCCTGGAGTTGGCAGGAGTTGACAGTAGCAGCAGCAGGAGCCCAAATATACACTGGAGTTGGCCTCAGGAGCCCAAAAATTGGATGAATCACACCCTGGAGTTGGCAGGAGTTGACAGTAGCAGCAGCAGGAGCCCAAATATACACTGGAGTTGGCTTCAGGAGCCCAAAAATTGGATGAATCACACCCTGGAGTTGGCAGAAGTTGACAGTAGCAGCAGCAGGAGCCCAAATATACACTGGAGTTGGCCTCAGGAGCCCAAAAATTGGATGAATCACACCCTGGAGTTGGCAGGAGTTGACAGTAGCAGCAGCAGGAGCCCAAATATACACTGGAGTTGGCTTCAGGAGCCCAAAAATTGGATGAATCACACCCTGGAGTTGGCAGAAGTTGGCAGCAGCAGCAGCAGGAGCCCAAACATTACTTTAAACAGACCCTGGGGTTGGCCTCAGGAGCCCAAAAATTGGATGAATCACACCCTGTGGAGAGTCATGTGGAGAAAAAGTAGCTTAGTTAGTAATATCTACATAAAATTATGAATAAACAAATGCAAAAGTTTGCCAAAGTGAAGTTTTGTTTGAGGGTGTGTTTCCACCTTTTAATTAAATCAGAAACAAGAAGGTGTCATTGCCTCTGACTAATTAGCCCTCAAAAATTCTTGGAATTTTTAATCTGGAATCATGTCTGATCCGTCTTATCCGAAGAATATTAATAAAAAGTAAGAGTAACGTAAAGGATTTTTTATCAATACTTACTTGTGGTCCGATGCGGAGGAATGTCTGTAACTTGAGAGCAGCGCCTTAAATCTGTTTTGCACGATCCATCTTTCTTGGTCTGGCCCCGTCATCAATCTACTGGAATACATCAGGCATTGTTGGGAGGAAAGCTTGGCTGATCCATGCGCCATTCATTTCCACGCAGGGCAGTCTCTGGAAAAAAAAAGTCTGTATAAACCAGGGTCTTTTTCATATAAAAACAAATGGTTATTCTTGCTTTTCAACCATATGTTCCACAGCTTTACCAGTCATTGTGTCAGCCAATGAAGCAACTTTGTCTGGAAGTGCTGCAAAAGCAGTCCACTGCATCACAAGTGGCATCTGACACCCCCAGTCAACTGTCTGCCTGTTATGCTTTGGGTTCAGCTCCACTATCCATTGATCTGATATCCAAGATCTGATAATCATAAAATTCAGCAGCTACTGCCCAGCCAAGAAGTGGAGGAGACACTCGCCTCTTCTTCCACTATCCGGCAACTAGTGATGAGGAGAGTGTCGTGGGAGGAGGTGTTGCAAGCCGAGGTAGTGGAAGAGGGTCCCTGGAGTCTGCGGCGGTGGCGGCGGCAGCAGCAGCGAATTATTGCGGACTGTTGGTAGGAAAAATCAGCTACTCAGCGATGTGGCAGTGTTCCATGCAGCATCCTGTGGAGAAAAAGTAGGTTAGTTAGTGTATATACATAAAATTATGAATAGACAAATGCAATAGTATTGCGAAAGTGAAGTTTTGTTTGAGGGTGTGTTTCCACCTTGCAATTAAATCAGAAACAACTAGCTATCATTTGCCTCTGAATAATTAGCCCTCAAAAATTCTTGGAATTTTTAATCTTGATGTCTGAGGGATTTCTCCTCTCAGACAGCGTCACCATAAGTCCAGCCTGCTGCATTACCCAGTGGTGGACCTTTCAGAGAACTGATGGCTTGTGCCGAGCCGAGGTGGAGAGTCACATGGCATGGTTGTTGAACAGAAGGTGGGCCAGTCCTTTAGCCTGTCAGTGTGTACCAAAGTGCACAGTGTTGTCTACGCCTGGAGCTGTAACTATAGACTCATGGTGGACAATATATATCCTTTTAGGCCCCCTTGGTGATTGTTGTTTCACGCTGTTCTTCACATGGTTTTCCTTGACCATCAGAGTCACACATGGGAGGAACTACTAAAAATGAGAACTCAATCCATGAAAGCATTGCTTAATCCACGAAAACTGCAAATTTGGACCCATGGTGACTGACACTTGGAAGAACATCTTGTTTGCGCTGCGACAAGGAAGCCAGAGTCATGCGTCCTGACATGGCACACGTGTTCAGTCTAGTTTTGAAGTCTTGCCCCCATCTGAAAGACATCCGAACAACAGGAAAGAAAGTTAGCATGCACTTCTGGCACTCCTACACCACCAAGCACAACCTTATTGAGCCTCAGCGTCACAAAGGTGTACCCCACCATAGTCTGATTTGCGATGTTTCCACCCGTTGGAATTCCACCCTCCATATGCAGGATCCACTATAGCAGTGGTCCCCAACCCTGTCCTCAAGGCCCACCAACAGGCCAGGCTTTGCAGATCTCCACAAAGATGCTCAGGTGGAGTAATTAGTGCAGCTGCAGAGCAATAGAGCTGGCTATTTGGAGATCCAAAAAACATGACATGTTGGTGGGCCTTGAGGACAGGGTTGAGGACCACTGCACTATAGGAACAGAGAAAAGCCATCACGGATTTCTGGATGATCCAAACGGATAGGGGGACACCCCTGTGTAAATTCAATGTAAACCATTGGCAGCTCATACGTGACACCGACCGTTTGTTTAGGCCCTTTGAGGAAGCTACATTATTAGTCAGTTGCCAGGACTATGAGATGAACGATGAGATTCCACTGCTTCATGTACTACAACACATGTTGGAAAGCATGGCTGGTCAGGGCACTGGAGACATGGCACATACATTTCACAGCCACATGAAGCCTGTGGGGGCTGAAGTGGAGGAGGAGGAGGGGGTGGGGCACAGCAAACCACAGTTTAGGTTTCACAAAATGACCATTTTATCTAGTCATCTGACAGGAGAGGAGGTGCAGCCACAGGAGCTAGAGGGTTGTGAGTAAGGCGAGACAGAGGACCCAGACACACCATGGCAGTTTACAGTGGAGATGGAGACAGGTAGTCCCTCCGAGTCACTTGCACAAATGGCACGATGCATGCTCACATGCATGCGTACTAGTGAGCGCAGAATTGTCTCCATTTGTCAGCGGGAAGACTTCTGGCTCTCCAACTTATTGGACCCTCGCTTCCGGCACAAAATGGGGGCATTTTTTACGCCCACTGAGAGGGAGGAAAAACTGACCTACTACAGAGACATCCCACGTAGTCAGTTGGGCGATGTCTATTTGCGCCATGGCCCATACTCCCGCAGGTCTGACTCTAGGGGAACTTTGCGATCACCTTCCACTGCCATGGCTGCTGGGGGGGTGGAAGGAGCAGCAGCAGCTCCATCAGCAGCAACCTCAGTCTTCAGTCGCTAGTGAGTAGCTTTCTACACCCGCATAGTGAGTCTACTCATGAGAAGCAGGAAGACCTGGAGCTGGACCTCAAACAGCAGGTCATGTCATACCTTGACATGACCATGCCAACACACCTTCAAGATCCACTGGATTTGCTGGGAAGCCAAACTTGACTTGTGCCCGCAACTAGCAGAGTTTGCCCTGGAAAAGCTGTACTGGCCGGACAGTAGTTGATTTAGATGGCAACTGGGCTGCTCTATATAACGAAGCAAAATGGCAAATTTACCTCACTATATAAGCTATTGCCCCTCAGATTTACACAGGGGCTGCTCTATATTATGCTGCAAAATGGCAAATTAACCTCACAATATAAGCCATTGCAGCTCTATATAAATAAAAATAAATAAATAAAAAAAGGGCCTGTAGAAGCTTATTTAGTATAACAGATAGGGTGACATGTGCTGGTTTGGGATGCCCATATGGGCTAGTGTTTTGGCAGCAGTACAAAAACCAATGCAAAATGCAATAGCTTAATAAAGCTGATGCTGATCAACGCTTATTTAGTATAACAGATGGGGTGCAACATGCAGGTTTGGGATGCCCTGCGGCCTGGTGTATTTAAAGCAGACCAAAACCAATTCAAAATGCAATAACTTAATAAAGCTGAGGCTGTAGATGCTTATTTAGTATAAACAGGTAGGGTGCAAGGTGCAGCTTTGGGGTGCCCTGCGGCCTGGTTAAATGAAAGCAGTCAAAAAGGAAGTGCAAACTGAAGTAGCTTAATGAAGCTGATGCTGATCAACGCTTATGTTGTATACCAGATAGGGTGCAAGGTGCAGCTTTGGGGTGCCCTGCGGCCTGGTTTATTAAAATCAGTCAAAAACAAGTGCAAACTGAAGTAGCCTGATCAACGCTTATGTTGTATAACAGATAGGTTTAAAATAGCATGTGCCTTGGGATGCCCGTGTGGCCTGTTATATTTCAAGCTGAACAAAAAGTAACAATAATCCAAGTATGAGACATCATTTTGACCTTCTTCACAGCGCCATATTTTGAAAAAAAAAAATTAATTTCATGCCGATCAATCCAAAGGTCAATGCCCCTAACAAAAATAGTGTTCGGTATAAGTTTTCCTTCTGGAAGGACGTAACCTTTAGTTTACATGGTTGGGGTAGGTTATCTTACAAATTGGGATACCCCACTGTATATGAAACCGAATATAAATGCACACCCAAAAGTGGACACTCAGCCTCCAAGAGGCCTGCTTAGTTTAAATAAGAGAGCTGCTTAGTATGGTAGGTAGGTTATGTTATGTTACAGAATGGGATGCCCCAAGCAGACTTGAGATCAGTATATATGCACACAGCAGCAGTGTGTTAGCAGGCTCATACAGGCCAAATTTCTTTAAATAAATGTGCAGCTTACAGTAAATGCAGAGGCTAATGGTATGTTAAAGAATGGGATGTCCCAAAAACCAGAGAGCACCTGGCAGGCAGCAGTAAGACTATGCACAGCAAAAGTGTCTTTATCATGCCTAATTTCAATTAGAATAGGTGCAAATGGTTAGGTTCTTAAATAGAGGCTGGTGTAGTCACAGAATGGGATGCCCTAAAAACCAGCAGTAAGTACACCTGGCAGGGTCCAGTAGTGCTATGCCCAGCAAAAGTGTCTTTATCAGGCTAATTTCAAATATGATAAGAGCAAATGCTTATATGGTCTTAAACAGAGGCTGCTTTAGTCACAGAATGGGATGCCCCGGGCAGGAATCGACCTGGCAGGGTCCAGTAGTGCTTTGGCCAGCAAAAGTGTCTTTATCAGGCCTAATTTCAAATATGATAAGAGCAAATGCTTATATGGTCTTAAACAGAGGCTGCTTTAGTCACAGAATGGGATGCCCCGGGCAGGAATCGAGCTGGCAGGGTCCAGTAGTGCTTTGGCCAGCAAAAGTGTCTTTATCAGGCCTAATTTCAAATATGATAAGAGCAAATGCTTATATGGTCTTAAACAGAGGCTGCTTTAGTCACAGAATGGGATGCCCTGGGCAGGAATCGACCTGGCAGGGTCCAGTAGGGCTTTGGCCAGCAAAAGTGTCTTTATCAGGCCTAATTTCAAATATGATAAGAGCAAATGCTTATATGGTCTTAAACAGAGGCTGCTTTAGTCACAGAATGGGATGCCCTGGGCAGGAATCGACCTGGCAGGGTCCAGTAGTGCTTTGGCCAGCAAAAGTGTCTTTATCAGGCCTAATTTCAAATATGATAAGAGCAAATGCTTATATGGTCTTAAACAGAGGCTGCTTTAGTCACAGAATGGGATGCCCCGGGCAGGAATCGACCTGGCAGGGTCCAGTAGGGCTTTGGCCAGCAAAAGTGTCTTTATCAGGCCTAATTTCAAATATGATAAGAGCAAATGCTTATATGGTCTTAAACAGAGGCTGCTTTAGTCACAGAATGGGATGCCCTGGGCAGGAATCGACCTGGCAGGGTCCAGTAGTGCTTTGGCCAGCAAAAGTGTCTTTATCGGGCCTAATTTCAAATATGATAAGAGCAAATGCTTATATGGTCTTAAACAGAGGCTGCTTTAGTCACAGAATGGGATGCCCTGGGCAGGAATCGACCTGGCAGGGTCCAGTAGGGCTTTGGCCAGCAAAAGTGTCTTTATCAGGCCTAATTTCAAATATGATAAGAGCAAATGCTTATATGGTCTTAAACAGAGGCTGCTTTAGTCACAGAATGGGATGCCCTGGGCAGGAATCGACCTGGCAGGGTCCAGTAGGGCTTTGGCCAGCAAAAGTGTCTTTATCAGGCTAATTTCAAATATGATAAGAGCAAATGCTTATATGGTCTTAAACAGAGGCTGCTGTAGTCACAGAATGGGATGCCCCGGGCAGGAATCGAGCTGGCAGGGTCCAGTAGTGCTTTGGCCAGCAAAAGTGTCTTTATCAGGCTAATTTCAAATATGATAAGAGCAAATGCTTATATGGTCTTAAACAGAGGCTGCTGTAGTCACAGAATGGGATGCCCTGGGCAGGAATGGACCTGGCAGGGTCCAGTAGGGCTTTGGCCAGCAAAAGTGTCTTTATCAGGCTAATTTCAAATATGATAAGAGCAAATGCTTATATGGTCTTAAACAGAGGCTGCTGTAGTCACAGAATGGGATGCCCCGGGCAGGAATCGAGCTGGCAGGGTCCAGTAGGGCTTTGGCCAGCAAAAGTGTCTTTATCAGGCCTAATTTCAAATATGATAAGAGCAAATGCTTATATGGTCTTAAACAGAGGCTGCTTTAGTCACAGAATGGGATGCCCTGGGCAGGAATGGACCTGGCAGGGTCCAGTAGGGCTTTGGCCAGCAAAAGTGTCTTTATCAGGCTAATTTCAAATATGATAAGAGCAAATGCTTATATGGTCTTAAACAGAGGCTGCTGTAGTCACAGAATGGGATGCCCTGGGCAGGAATGGACCTGGCAGGGTCCAGTAGGGCTTTGGCCAGCAAAAGTGTCTTTATCAGGCTAATTTCAAATATGATAAGAGCAAATGCTTATATGGTCTTAAACAGAGGCTGCTGTAGTCACAGAATGGGATGCCCCGGGCAGGAATCGAGCTGGCAGGGTCCAGTAGGGCTTTGGCCAGCAAAAGTGTCTTTATCAGGCCTAATTTCAAATATGATAAGAGCAAATGCTTATATGGTCTTAAACAGAGGCTGCTTTAGTCACAGAATGGGATGCCCTGGGCAGGAATGGACCTGGCAGGGTCCAGTAGGGCTTTGGCCAGCAAAAGTGTCTTTATCAGGCTAATTTCAAATATGATAAGAGCAAATGCTTATATGGTCTTAAACAGAGGCTGCTGTAGTCACAGAATGGGATGCCCCGGGCAGGAATCGAGCTGGCAGGGTCCAGTAGTGCTTTGGCCAGCAAAAGTGTCTTTATCAGGCCTAATTTCAAATATGATAAGAGCAAATGCTTATATGGTCTTAAACAGAGGCTGCTTTAGTCACAGAATGGGATGCCCTGGGCAGGAATCGACCTGGCAGGGTCCAGTAGGGCTTTGGCCAGCAAAAGTGTCTTTATCAGGCCTAATTTCAAATATGATAAGAGCAAATGCTTATATGGTCTTAAACAGAGGCTGCTTTAGTCACAGAATGGGATGCCCTGGGCAGGAATCGACCTGGCAGGGTCCAGTAGGGCTTTGGCCAGCAAAAGTGTCTTTATCAGGCTAATTTCAAATATGATAAGAGCAAATGCTTATATGGTCTTAAACAGAGGCTGCTTTAGTCACAGAATGGGATGCCCCGGGCAGGAATCGAGCTGGCAGGGTCCAGTAGTGCTTTGGCCAGCAAAAGTGTCTTTATCAGGCCTAATTTCAAATATGATAAGAGCAAATGCTTATATGGTCTTAAACAGAGGCTGCTTTAGTCACAGAATGGGATGCCCTGGGCAGGAATGGACCTGGCAGGGTCCAGTAGGGCTTTGGCCAGCAAAAGTGTCTTTATCAGGCTAATTTCAAATATGATAAGAGCAAATGCTTATATGGTCTTAAACAGAGGCTGCTGTAGTCACAGAATGGGATGCCCCGGGCAGGAATCGAGCTGGCAGGGTCCAGTAGGGCTTTGGCCAGCAAAAGTGTCTTTATCAGGCCTAATTTCAAATATGATAAGAGCAAATGCTTATATGGTCTTAAACAGAGGCTGCTTTAGTCACAGAATGGGATGCCCTGGGCAGGAATGGACCTGGCAGGGTCCAGTAGGGCTTTGGCCAGCAAAAGTGTCTTTATCAGGCTAATTTCAAATATGATAAGAGCAAATGCTTATATGGTCTTAAACAGAGGCTGCTTTAGTCACAGAATGGGATGCCCCGGGCAGGAATCGAGCTGGCAGGGTCCAGTAGTGCTTTGGCCAGCAAAAGTGTCTTTATCAGGCCTAATTTCAAATATGATAAGAGCAAATGCTTATATGGTCTTAAACAGAGGCTGCTTTAGTCACAGAATGGGATGCCCTGGGCAGGAATGGACCTGGCAGGGTCCAGTAGGGCTTTGGCCAGCAAAAGTGTCTTTATCAGGCTAATTTCAAATATGATAAGAGCAAATGCTTATATGGTCTTAAACAGAGGCTGCTGTAGTCACAGAATGGGATGCCCCGGGCAGGAATCGAGCTGGCAGGGTCCAGTAGGGCTTTGGCCAGCAAAAGTGTCTTTATCAGGCCTAATTTCAAATATGATAAGAGCAAATGCTTATATGGTCTTAAACAGAGGCTGCTTTAGTCACAGAATGGGATGCCCTGGGCAGGAATGGACCTGGCAGGGTCCAGTAGGGCTTTGGCCAGCAAAAGTGTCTTTATCAGGCTAATTTCAAATATGATAAGAGCAAATGCTTATATGGTCTTAAACAGAGGCTGCTTTAGTCACAGAATGGGATGCCCCGGGCAGGAATCGAGCTGGCAGGGTCCAGTAGTGCTTTGGCCAGCAAAAGTGTCTTTATCAGGCCTAATTTCAAATATGATAAGAGCAAATGCTTATATGGTCTTAAACAGAGGCTGCTTTAGTCACAGAATGGGATGCCCTGGGCAGGAATGGACCTGGCAGGGTCCAGTAGGGCTTTGGCCAGCAAAAGTGTCTTTATCAGGCTAATTTCAAATATGATAAGAGCAAATGCTTATATGGTCTTAAACAGAGGCTGCTGTAGTCACAGAATGGGATGCCCCGGGCAGGAATCGAGCTGGCAGGGTCCAGTAGGGCTTTGGCCAGCAAAAGTGTCTTTATCAGGCCTAATTTCAAATATGATAAGAGCAAATGCTTATATGGTCTTAAACAGAGGCTGCTTTAGTCACAGAATGGGATGCCTCACAGCAGACTTAAGATCAGTTCAGTATATATGCACAGTTAGTTACTATAAGCAGCCTGAAAACGCTAACAAAGGCTGGATGAAAAAAAAAAAATCTCCCTGTCAGCCAGCTCCGTTTTTCCTACCTTTCCCTGGCTTTCTGTCTGTCTCCTGTCTGTCTCCTGCCTGTCTCCTGCCTGTCTCCAGCCTGTCCCTGTCTGTCCCTGTCTCCAGCCTGTCTAACTGCCTCAGCTACACAGCGTTCTGTCTGTCTGTCACGAATGCAATAGAGAAATGAGGAAAAGCAAGATGGCCGCCGTTAAATACCGCTGTGTGACGTCACCGGGCTTGCTGGCTGCTGATAGGCTGCATGTGACTGCCCCAGCTTGCACTGGCGCGGGATACATGTCCAGACATGTCCCGTCCGCCATCTTAGAATGCCTGTAATGTAAATGAATGGATGTTAAAGGAAAACTTCGAGTGATCGAATCGCGGGGAAATTCGGATTCGATCCGAATCGAATTTTTCCTGAAATTCGGATCGAATCCGGGTTCGTCCGGATCGATTCGCTCATCCCTACTGCTAACACATTCCCTACAGGAATCATAAATTAGAGATGTAAAATAGACATCTAGGCAATAGTTCTCGATTTCTGTAGGTGACCTGATTTCTCTGGTCCAAGAAGGTTGTGCTGTGGCTGGGTACCCTCAGTATCAGGGGTGTACCTTGAGGGGGTGCGACCGCACCAGGGACCAGAAGGTCAGGGGGCCACATCATTGTTGCTCCTCCACCTTTTTTATCATATTTGTGCTTATTAGGCGTCATTTAGATATATATTTAGATTTTTGATTTCTTTTTTAAGTCTTTAGTTGTCTAGCTAGATTCAAATGAATTAAAAGACAGAAAAAAGATTACTATATCAGCCCTGAAAGGGCCCCATTTAATGCTCGCACCAGGGCCCGTCACTTTTAGTTACACCACTGCTCAGTATACATATCACTTTTTGCCTGTAACCAGCATTATTGCAAATTCGAGCCAAGCTTGTTTCTTTATTTCGTCCTTTCCCTGCTTTTATAGGTGAGAACTGCTTGTCCATTGAGCCAGCCTGTCCTGGGCCTTGTGATGGGTCTCAGACCCTCCTGCAGCCAGCATTAATTAATAAACTTAGTAAGGGAATAGTTTCTAATAGATTCAATAGGTAGCTGTAGTGGTAGAAAGGTTACACAATAGGGATGATTCAGCAACATGAGAAATCATTCCGTCACATGGAAATTGCTTACATGATTCAGGGGACACATGCGAAAAAACCTTGTACTTGCGATAGTGTGAGAGAAAGATGCGTGAGAATCATCCACAAGTGTTTCCAACCTTGCATTAGAACTTCTTATTTGCCATTTGCATCAGTCATGTGGGGCCGCCTTGGCACAACCTCTTCCTTGTTATCAGAGCTGTAGCTAGCTTGTTTTGCGCCCGAGGCAAGCCCAGAAAATAGTGCCCCCCGCAAAAAAAAAAAAAATGTTTATAATATATATATATATATATATATATATATATATATATATATATATACACACACATATATACACGCACACACACATATACACACATATATATATATATATATATATATACAATATGAATTAATAAAACTATATTTTGATATAATTGATGTGGTGAGTGCAATTGTTAGTCCTCAAGGCTCTTTACGGGGGGTTGAGGGATCCCCCAATCTTGGGATATATATACACACACATATATATATACACACACATATATACATATATATATATATATATATATATACACACATACATATATATTTTATATTATATATATATATATACACACACACACATATACACATACACACACATATATATACACACACACATACACTCCCTCCCTCTAAAAAAATCATCTTTTTTTTACATTTTTTTTTTTTAATATTAAACAATTTATATTTTCTCCTTACCTTCTCCTCCGCGGTCCTCTGGTCTCTGCTGCAGTCACGAGTCTCATCAGGTGGGTGGAGCCTAACAGCCTCTCTCGCATGTCCCACGCTGGCATTGCTTCCTGGAGGCGGGCAGTGAAGCAGCTGACAGCTGATTGGGGGGCGGTTGGGGTGGGGGCACTTCTTGGTCGCACTGGCGACCCGCGGGCACGTGCGTGGGAGCACCGCAGGCACGCGCATGCGCGCCTGTTAGTTAAGTAAAAATTGAAACTGACAGATGATTGGGGGGGCGCGGGGCTGGGCTGGAGATGTTATGTGCGCTGGTGTAGATCGGATCTGCTTGGCAACCTGCGGACGCGCCCCTTTGCATCAAAGCTGTAGCTGCTCCCGAGGCCAGTGCCTCATTCGCCTCATGACTCTGCTTGTTATGAATGGAGTGTCAGCCACCATCTTAGACTGGAGAATACCAAGGGGGCAGTCGTTCTCTGTTCTCAGTAAGTATAGCCCTTTTTTTCACTGGACAAACCCTTTAAGGGTTTTTGGGAGGGCCTCTTTAGAGAGCTAGTGTCTAACTTAAGTAGTGTTGTTTTCCTGTTGAGAAACTCAAAGAGACCTGGGGTCTAAAAAGGTCTTAAACCGGACTTTCATCATTTAATGAAGAGCCAAACCAAAACCCTTAAAAAACTCCCCAGCATCTAAAATTAAGATAGTTTAAATTTTTAGTCGCTTGCTTATTATTTTTTCCCCTGCTTCCATCTTGCCTCAGAAGCATCACATATTGAAGAGAGGAGGGAGGTGTAAAAGTGCTTTGCACAGACAGGGGTCAGGAAAAGGACAGCAATCCGAGAATGCAGAGCAGCATAGTCAGAAGACACTTCCTGTCTGCAGGCATCCTGAGACTCCATAGGTGCCATCTTGGATGTTAAAAGGCTCGAAAAATGCAATAGGTGCAGGTAGGCTGAATATTAATGTAGACAATCTATATGTATGGGAGGAGGAAACATACAAGATAGACTCTTATTTAGGGTGACGGTCTGGTTTAAAGCCCCTGTCCAGGCACACACTAACTTTCTCCCCCCTTTTCCCCCTTGGAAACAACATAAATTAAGCCATTTCAAAGCATGTGAACATCTCTGATTGTATGCAAATTCTTTATGTTTTCTAGATGAAACCAATTTCTTTGCTTCAATTTCCGGGTATGGCCGAGCTGGGAAGGGCATGTTGTGTCATGTGACACGACAAATGGTCCCACTGGCATGCTGTCAACCAAGGGCCTACATAAACCTGGAGATGGCCCTGACAATAGGTATATGGTTTTCTATTCTATGTAAGTACTGATAAATCTGTCAGCCATAAACTGAATGCTAGATGCGTAACACTAAAATACCTGGCCAATCACATTGCAATGAAAGAATACTTCCTGTCATGGACATCATAGTATAATAGTAACTGGTTTCAGTTACAATTTGCTTCAGGTCCCACCATGGCTGAACTGCCATACACTGTGTTTGTTGGTCACCTGCTTGATCACTATCAAGCATGGCAAGAATTCTAAAATCCCAGGAGAGTCGTGGGCTACTGTATATCAGCACTACAATGGTTCTTATTATTATCTTGGTAAAGCACCAGTGCAGGTAATAGCTGACCTTTGGTGTTGTTAGCTTTAGGCTATGCTTTCTGGTTATTCTAGAAGGCCAATAACATTCCTGTAATTATCAGATACTGCTACTGCTTCATGTTGTGTATGCAGATGCTCTCCTGGTAGCCACTTATCCAACATGGATCCAGATTAAGTAAGCTTGATTGATTGCTTTTTGTATCAAATTTAAATTGCCAGAAGCCATTCTTGGCGTTCTCAGAAGGGAACATGTTAACCTTTGCTAGACTTGGCAGCATTTCTTCTCTAGCACCTTTCTTCTCTAGCACCGGGTTTCTAAACTGTAACCATGCTGCTTATCTATGGATGGGGTTATGTGACCTTTTTAAGTGCTCCAAGTTTCTTTAATCTCTTAATCTGCTCTTGGTTCAGCTTTATAAGGAAATGGCACTTCACCAGGTTGATACTGCAGTGGAGTATTTACCTTTACTTTAAGCGGTACTCTTCTGGTAGACATCCAAGTCCTCTAAACACAACTCTATAGCCAGAGGTGATTTCTTTTTATGGCAGTGCTTTATAGCTAGCAGAGGATGAGCATGCATGGTGTGCTTTATTTTTACTGTTAGTCTGCTTGTACCTCCTGAAGAAGGAGCTTGTAGCAGTTTGCCAAGCTGGAATTGAAGTTGCTACACTTTACATTTTTTTTAGTTTCTAATAATGTTATTTGAGGTGTAGTAAGGAAAAAGGCTTTGCTAATGGGTAAAATGGCAAAACACATGCTGTAGATCAAGTTCACATACAATATATTGGTAAAACACATATGAAAAAAAACCACACAAAAAAACAATCCTGTATGCAGATGCTAGGTGAGACAATAACAATGTTCCATCAAATCAAGCTATAGGCTATATGTGTTTAAAGTGGACCAAAACCCCGAAATTTGACAATCCTGGATTTTAGTTCTTGCCCCCAGGGCACCCCAGTACAGGATTCCCCACTTTTTGAAACCCTCCATGTTGGCGAGTCTAACTCTTCTTTCCCAGCGCGGCCTCTCATCTATCAGTGTGTTTGAATCCGTTCACGCCGACTCACCTAAGACTCGCATCGGTAGCTGCTCGCTTATGCGCTGTTGGATCAGGGGAGAAGTTGAGTTTACAACTCAGGGGTGTTTCACACAGTGGGACATCCAGAATCTGGATTTCTTGGTGGTAGTAAATCAGGCAGCACTGAAATCTTATAAGATCTTAAAGATTTCAGGACAGTCAGCCATGGGATTTGGTCCACTTTAAACTCAAATAACTGGTTCAAAAGACCTATTTTCAAGACAACTCCATTAATACCTCTACCTCTACTCTGTGTTCAGAAACATCCACCCAGTATATTCAAGTCCCCAAATCAATTACTGGGTGTGCAGGAGCCTTCCAGTCAGATTCCAAGCAGTTAGGACAAAAAAAGTCAATGAGCCTCCCCAGAAGCTCATTAGGGAAAGACACCAAAGGAGCAGATGCTTTTGAAACATTTTCGAAGCGAGGGGGAAGAAAACCATTTATGTAAGATGGTTTTACCCTTGAATGCTGAAATTATGCATGCTAACCCCCTTAGAAGACCCTCAAGACTTAAAGTGGACCGATACCCACTGAATTTGTGAAATACATTTGGCCAAAGCCCCTGTCAATACTCCCTTATTAGGGTGTGGAAATAGAAATGGAAATTTTCCATTTGGCTGCTTCAGGGTGGTCATGGTCTGGTAAAATCCTAGGATGATTTTTGGCCCCAGTCCACCACTGATCCTGGGGAACTAAAAAGCTTGGGATAAAGCAAAATTTAAAGTCCTTGTCAAGGCACAAACAAACTTACTCTCCAATAGGAACAGGGTGGCCTTGTCCGGCATCCCCACTGTGTTTATGCAAGGTTACCAAACCACACTTGGGCCTACTTCTAAGGAAATCTAAAAATCAGTCCATTCACCATCCAGGGGTACAATCTCCCTGGGAAGACACCCACAGCTGACTGAGCCTTCCTCCTCATCTGTAGTACTCCCCTCTACCGCTCACTCTAGGTCCCCACAGGCACACTTAAAGTGGTCTGTTCAGGTCTCCTTTCTCTCTCTCTTCAGCGCACTCCTTAGCATGCCAGGTGGAAGAGTATGAAGATGCATTTAATCCAGCTCTTTTCTCTGCCATTAATATAAGATCTGTGCCTCAGTTGTTCACTGAAGCCAGACATACACAGTCCATACCATCTGTATGGCAACTGAAATCTTCTACCTGGTGAGCACCATGCTCTTGAGTGCTTCCCAGGTGGGCTGATTTTACAGTCAATGTAACTAGGTAAGGTGGATTCAAATAGGGCAGTCTGGCTGGACTGGCCCTTTAATGTGTGCCTGGAAAGACACATTAATGTAGGCACCTGTGAAGGAACGATCCAGCTTAACTGCAGAAACCTCACATATCCAAGTCTGGAGTTTCCCTTTAACTCCCCCTGTTATAAATGCACAGGTCCTTATCTCTTCAGAAATAGAAATTAGCATTTATGTGTTGGACAGCGCAGATCACAGACCCCCCTGCTGACTGTCACACCTCCAGCCACCACTCCACTTGGTCTGCAGCTCGCTGGACCCCTGGCTGTGAATTTGTCACATGAAAAAGGGGAGCTGCAGACATCCGGCACCAACAGAAATCGGGCCATAGATGCGCCCCCATGCGTCCCAGCACCAAACCAGGTACTGAATCAGAACCTGCTCACAAAACCGCACATGGGGATAGGTTACGGCGGGCTCAGCAAGAAAGGAAAACCCGGAAAACGGAGATCTTCTGACCCGCTTAGGGACCCCATTTCTGGACTCATCGGATGCCCGGCGTCCAGCCCAATCGTTTGATACCGCTTCCAAAGCCATACGACCCCCCTGCTCCAAGTTATAACCCCTAAAGGGTTTTAGGGGCTGAAGCGAGCCCCAGAACAGTGGGAGGTGACAACCCGTCCCACAGAGGGGAGGGGGTGGAGGGGTCTCGCCGCATAAATAGGGTAACCCTGAGCCAGGCATTGGTCATTCTCTGGAGAGGTCACGAGTCACACGTGCTGGAGGTGCCCACCCACACAGCTTGCCACTTAGCTCTTGTGGAAGCTCTAACCACTACTCTGCAACTGAATTCTAAGGTAACTGACTCATTGTGTCTCTGTGTAACTCACTCTATCCTGTAACAGCATATTTATATCATCTGTATCATTTCCTATTACATCATGGCCAAATGCTTGTTATCACTGCCTAGTGTGCTTATAGCATTAAAACTTACATTTTAACTTGAGTGATCTGATTGCCTTAAACCAAGAATCTGTGTGTCCGCAGGCTTTAGGCCTGGTGTTTCTGATAGGAGGGACCCGGACAAAGGTTTTCTTGGGAGCGCGGTCTGTGTTTACGGAGGTCCCTCGTTTATAGTTGGATCACGTGACCCGCGGTTCCCTGACAGCACCTATTAGAAATTGTTAGATATATTTTTGCATTTTCAAAAAGAAAAGCAAAAATATGAATTATATATTAGAAGTCCCACTGTAACTATATTTACTATGTATAATTTTAAGCAGCATAACCTGTGTAACACGTAACAACCAACTTTCTATTTGTAACCCAATCAAAATATTATAAAACTAAGAACAGCTGGATCGTGATGGTCAGACAATTTAGTGAAGTTACATTGGCTCCAACAACTCATTTAGGGCACAGTCTGGCTTTCCTGAGGCTTATCTCAGGAATTGGGTTTATCTGCTGAGCGGCCTCTCCATTGCTGTGACCTAATAAGGAAATAATTACGGTATATTATATGTCACACTGCAGTTTGCTTTAACACTCTTTTATATTGATACATAATATTCTGTCAGCGTCGCTCATATACAGATAAAGAAAACGTTAAGTTACCATGTTAAAGAAACTCTGCCATAAGCATTATCTTGAAATCTTAAATGCTTTTCAGTTGCATATCTGCCTAGTTAACCCAGAAAGTTATCAGTGTCAGTTAAAGGATGTTTAAATGTGTAACTGTCATCGTATAAGCCTGAGTGTTGCTTTGATAGGGTGGAATTATTAATAGGTCACGCAAATTTCCCTGTTTTAACTTACCGTTATATATATTTTGTAGATTTACATATCTGAGGTCATAAGGGCAAGTGCAAGTAAGGGAGGGGGCACATTTATACATCTAAGTCCTATCAATGACTTAATGATTCATTTTGTTGTCTGTGTGCCAGAATGAGAAGTGTGCGACATACTATCTCTCTATTAGACGTGTGGCTGCCAAGTCCAGTATCTTAGTGGTGTCAATACCCAGCATAACAGTTACAGTAGTTTACCATGTATCTCAGGCGAATAAAAGAAAAACATTAGGAAATGCTTAGCAGTGGTGGGAACCAGGGTAAGCTGCTTGTCAACTGTTGATTTTAAAGGAGCCCTATAGTGACCTAATATTAAAAATCCATAGAAACATGCTGGATAGAGAGAGGAGAGGTTATGTATACACCTCATCTGAAGAAAATACCTCCAAGCTTGTGGTTTTCTTCTACTGGTAGAGATAAAATCCAGGGGGTACTGGTTTTTGAGCGTACTATTCCACTTTTACAGGGGTGAATTGCTCCATTCCAATATCTGCCAAAAGCATTGCATGATAGGTAAAAGCATCTACACAAATCAGAATAGTTGCCATAGCAAGAAGCTATTATTCCATCACAGAATGCATAAGGGGACAGGCTGTCGATGTTTAACATACCTCCCATGTGTAAGCTTAATGATACCCTCAGCCTGTCTCCTCTTCTTCCTTCAATTAATGAAAAATTAAAGGCTTGACTGATTTTTTTTATGCTGACTGTATAAAGTAACCCCTCCTCTTGCCATCTTGCATATTTGAATTTTTAAAATTGGACCATTTTTTCATGATAGTGCTCCTTTTAATTATAAAGCTGTACAACCAAATATTGAGAAAAAATATAAATGTGAAGCTTTAATATATACAGCAATACAATGTATTGTATCTGCATGCACTAAAGATAATAGACCTCCTCAGTATATTAGTGCATCACAGTATAAAATGAATCAAATATAGCACTGAAAAACATTTACCCGTGACTAGCTCGATTCCCCCCACATTAATGGGTGGGTGTCGTTCTAGTTTAAACTAGACCAACAACCTGGCACAGTTGAAAAAGAAAGTTAGCGGCCATTTTAGAGCTTCGTCTCCCAGCATCTCAGCCATGCTGCTGCCTGGATTCAACTAACATAACTGACAATGCGCAGTAACAGGAAGCCCAGCAGCACTTCCTGTTTACAGGTGTCCTGCAAATGCATGAGACGTCATTTTGTTTCTAAAATTCACTACAGCAGGAGTTAGAAAAAGGTAAATGAATGTTTATGTGCAGCAATCTAAATTGCCCTGGGAAGGGATGTATATGAGCACTGTTCGTTGTGTTGGCCGGGTTTAAGTCATTTTTGCCTGTTGGTCCGCTTTAACTCTAACCCTGTATCAATTAAACCCCTGCATGAATAACGATGCCAATCCAAAGTGCAACAAATACATAAAGTGCATGGGTTCTGCCCGCTTCCCTTATACAGGTCATGTAAATTGTAAACTTTGTGCATTCATGAAAGTGGTACTTAATAAAAAAATGTTATAAGCATCTTGTATATGGTTTATTGAGGAATGGAGGACTATTAACTGTCGCTTTGGTACACTGAGGCTATGTTCACACCTGTCCAGTTGCGTTTGTGGCAGAAATTCAGTTTTGCGTTTTTGTTTAAGTTTTGTTTGCAATTGTATTCGTGCTTGCATCTGTGTTTCAAAAAAAAATCCTGTTTCCGGATCCTATGCCTTCCTGTGTATTGAATCCCACTAAAGTCTATGGGACCACAAACATACAATGCATATGGTGGTGCATAAAAAACATACTTGCTTTGCTTATTGCTGGTATAGCTGCGCCTGCTGCGAATGCAGAAACGCATGCAGTACCGGACAGGTGTGAACGAGGACTGAAGCTTGCGACACATGTAATGCTTTATGTGTCTAGTTCCTTTTAAAGACTAATATAAAACTAAACCTCAGTCTTTAGGTGAAGAGGACAGCAACCCTACCTTTCCCCCTTTGAGGGGAACTTTGGGAGCTATGTAGAAAACCATATTCTATTTCGTAAATAGACTATATGTGTTTTATTAGCTTTTTAACTACAGAGTCTTTCAGAGCTTCAAGCTTCCTGAGCTCCACTAGCTTAGAGGTGGCTTTGCTGAAGACTAGGGATAAAATCCTGGTAGTATCAGAATGATTTATTTTTATTTTTGAAAAGCATCTTTCAGTTACTGATGGCAGGGAACTTATGAGGGAACTCATGGTGTTGCATTTTAGATGAGCCCTTGCCAGTCAGAATATACATCTACTATAACATAAGGCATATGATAAAGTAAGATGTTTACAACTTGGGGATAAGTGAGCACGGCTGATTGTTCTGCTTATAATGGCCTAACTGAAATCTACTTTTATTTTACCCTGATGTGAGAATCTCCTTGATTTTGCAGAACACAGCTGCTGCATGATAAATATTCCCTCAAAGATAAGGTGAATCCTCAGAATATTTACAGATGGAATCAGCTTTTTACAGTACAGAGTAATGTAAAATAAATCGCATTTCCCCAGTCCTGTTGTGTAGGTCCGTGTATGTAATAAATAATCCAACATGAATAGTGAGATGTGGTATATATCCATGGCAGTCTTTGGGGTCCCTCTAGTCCTAGTCACTCACTTGTGTTTGGGCTCTATTAACACCTATCTGCTTGCTCTGCACTGGGTAACGCAGGCGCAACATAAAGGGAAAATGCTGTCCATTATTTTTAATGGACCAGTTCACATGTATGCACTGCCCATTATTAAAAATAATGGACAGCATTTATACTTGCATTGTGACTGCGTTGCCTAGCGCAGAGCAAGCAGATGTGTGAATGGAGTCTAAAACCTCTCAGTACATTTAGTGGATCAAATGTTAAAGCAGATCACCAAGATGTGCTTTTCATAAAAAACAAATTTTGAACAATTTTGAATATGTTTTGAAGAGTTTAGGTTAATAAACTCCTAAAAGGTTAGAGCCAAAGTATAAACTCCATACTCAAACTCAAAGACTATTATAGATGTATTGCACCTTAGCATAGGGTTAGGGGAGTCATTACTACCATCCCGTCCTTTCTCTTATCACCATGCACATTATCAGGGGAATCTGATATATACCTGCCTAATAGTGATAGTTTTGTGCTGCTGGCCGAGAAGCCTATGTGCATTATTTTATCCAGTTAGCAGGAGTTTCACACAGGTCACAAAACTTTCCTCCGACTTGGCAAACCTAGAGCCTTCTGTCAGTTAAGGAATCCTTGTGATTTGTGTGAAGCTGCTGTGAATGCAGGTCCAAGAGAGATTGTTGGCCAGCGCATATAGTATGTATTGCTGTTACTAAGATAATCAGCAGGAGGGGAATGTGGAATCAAGGGTAGAGCAATATTAAATGAGGTCTGATAAAACAACTGACATTAGATACCAGCTCATTAAGCGTTCAAATTAATGAAACTATAAACAAGTAGTGTCAACACCCAGGCTTGCACACTGCACTAAACATTTCTGCTCTAAGCTGCCCATATCCACATCCAAAGGTCTTCTGAAGATGGGGTTTCTTCATAAAACACAGACACCAATTGCTTAGCTAAAAACAAGTAGTGTTAAATTATGGAGGTGGACTGCAATTATTTAACAAGAAGAACAAAGAAAGGTTAAGGGTGTCCTTACATTTCAATACAGACCTACAGACCAGGCAGCAGTCATCTTTCTGAGGGAGTGTTCACATGATAAGCCATTTACTTATTCAAAAATCCAATTAAACAGCATACAGCAAGAGTCCTTTCGAGCAAAATTGGGTTTTAAATCCAACAGTAGAGCCTTTCCAACTCAATGCTCAATAAAGGACAGGAAAGAAATGTATGGAAGAAATAACGAGGATAAGAAGTAACGACCCGATCGCCAGCTCAGGTAAATATACAGCCACTTACTATGTACTGCATTAGGTTAAAACGCACCTCTCACTCCGCACCACCACCCTCCCACTGCCACCATTTTTTTTTTAACAGTCCTAGTCTTATTTTGTCTCTGGGGGCCCCTTGACAGGCAGCCCCCCTCGGCCTGGGTTGGTGGGGAGTGGGTGGTGGAAGGTGGATCTACCAGTCAAGGGGCCCCCAGAGACAGATTTGCCCGCTAAAGTTTGGGTCCTCATTGATTTCAATGGGGTTCAAGTCAAGTTCAGGTAAACTGAAATTTTGTTCAAAGTTCGGCCGAACCTGCTAAACCCGAACTTCTAGGGGTTTGCCCAACACTAGTAAGAAAGCACAGGAGATTCTTAATTTTTGTGAGAAGTGAGAATATATAGATATGTGTATTTTACAAAATTGTAAACAGCCCAAAATAGAGCATTAAATCAAATATGAGAGGCTCAAGTTAAATATGAGAGCGAGGAATGGTTGTTGTGTTATAAATAGTTGTATAATACCAAATGTTTGGCACTCATTCTGTAACTGTGGATTATGTATCAGATGACTACTTGGTCATAGATATATTCACTGGAATGCCAATCTAATGAATTATTTCTAGGGAAAATGTATACTTTAGAATACTGATGCTTTGGTTTATTGCAATACAGTTATGTTTTAGAATATTGCAGAGGAAAACTTTACTCATTTTAAAGCGGACTTAGGGGCCTTATTCTGATCACCTTTTGCATGTGTGTTTTAATTGAAAATCAAGTATAAACAATATAACTTAACTTTAAAAGAATGACCATGAAACTTTAATGGCAGTTAGGTAGGAAGCAAGAAGAATAGTGTGAACCAAGTGAGTTTTCTGGTCGGATTTCAGGCGATCCAGGGACTTTTCACTAGAGGCGCCCGAGGACTGATATTTAAAGCAACCTATAGTCAACTCATTTTGGACCTTATGTCAGCACCAAATAAGGAGTCCAGCAAACTGCTAAGTGTAAAGCTCATTAAATTATTTTAAGGAAGTTTTAAAAAACTTACATCATTCTACATTTAAAGCTGCTTGATTACTGTTTACTATTTTCGATCCTGTTGAAATTCAAATCTGTGAACAGTTCGATCCTGCTGCTTGTCTTCCTTTGGACACTAGCAAAAATGATGTGTGTCCAGATTGGAGAATGTATTTTTTTCTATGTTTTATTGTTGTATGTTTTTTGTCTGGATCTGTCCAGAAACAATGATAACAGAACACTATAGTCAACTTTTGTCCCCACAGCCATTTAGTCTGGCTAAGGTGTTTTATCACTAACCAGTTTCCAAGATCACATGCTCCCCCCCCATCCAGCATCAGTCTCTACTTACGCAGAAATGACCAGCTGCTCCAATATGGAAGGCAGTCCTTCTGCACACCCACTCCATGCACTGTCATTTTGTTGGAATAGCCCAGTCAAACCCCAGATCTGAATACATTTGAAAATCTCTGGGTTGACCTGAATTTGGCTGTACACAGCAAATGTCCTCACAATCTGACAGAATTGGATCATGGTTGCAAAGAAGAGTCTAGATGTGTCATGTGGACAGATGCCTACCCAAAAAGACAGAATGCTGTCAAATGGTTTTTTTCAATGTGAGACCTACATGATCACAGACACAAAAATTCTTTAATGCATGGCGCAGTTCCGGATTTTATTGCATCAGCCAAGCCATTTACCAGTCGATGAGACGTTTGTGAAGTCAGAAAAAGTTACAAAGTGTCAAACACCAATAATTTCTATCATTAAAAATACCAGCACCTTTAATTTTATGTGTTTGGGATTATCAGTGTGTGTTTTTCTCCCGACAGACAAACCTTTACATGACTGATCTGGAAAATACAAGATGCTTACAAAGCTTTTTTTTAGTTTAATACATTTTTTTTTATTTTCAAAGCACAGGAGGGGGGGGGGGATGGGGTACAACAAACATATTTTCACAAATAGGTACATTGACTTGTTCAACCTCCCGTTAACCTTAGTAATTAACAGTCCCCTCCAACCAGGCTGTTCATGAACTTGACAGACAAAATCAGATTTTAAGTCAATGGTCTTGGTGGTAGCACCCTTGTTCCTCTGTCGTTTCTATCTAGGTAAACGGGAATGGTTGAGTGTGGGGGAAAAGGGGGTTGGCAAGGTTGAAGAGTGAACGAGTTTCCAACAACCGGGCAGCGAGTCACCAATGGAGGCAAAAGGCACCAAGGAGTGGAACACGGCTCCAAAATGTATTTCGGCCCCATGCCCCAGTGGAAGTACCCACAACAAAAATGTCTCGACTATTGGTGAACTGATGAGATCCCAGGCCGGTAGAAAGACATCCCCTCCATGATTCTTGGGGCTATTCACTGGGCTGTATCAGAGATGGGAGGTGCAAGTCTCGGTAGGCCAACCATCCTAGCCCAGGTTACTAAGTATCTGTCAGTGGCTTTCTTGCCCCATGTAGTGAGTCTGTTCTAGTTCCTGTACCCATTCTATCAACATGGGAGGATCTTGTGTCTTCCAATGTCTAGGAATGATAGCCCTCATAGCTGTTACAAAGTATCTTAGTATGTCTTTTTTAAAGCTACGAAGCTTTTTTTAATGTAAATTAATAAATAAGAAAGCTTTAACAGTAAAACATTGAAATATTTTTTACACGATTTAGGGGTAACTTGAAGAGAGTAATGTAATAAGGGGAAGGGATAGGTACAGCTGTCAGTGACTCCCTTGGTACTCCTGTGGCTTATTTAGCCCTCTCTTCACTAATAAAGGGGTGGTAATCTCTGCATCAGGATCTCTGGCTGGAACAGGAAGTGAAAATATAGTCTGGTGGCTGGAATGAGGTTTCATGGAAGAAGTAATGGCCCATGAACAGATAAATTGACCGTTCATTGAGTACGAAAATGAATGTAATTGGTTACGTTGGGTACGTTTCAATACGTCCACATTCTATTGGTGGTCGATTTCTGTTTCCACATGTCAGTGGTCCAGTGACGAACAAGAAAGTGTCAGCCAAAAGGATACAACGCTCGACCAATGAACAAATTGCTGTGGGAATTACCACCAACCCATTCTCGTCTAATTGTGGTAGATTTAGCAATTTTTAGTTTGCATATTATGGAAATGAGCCATATGTTTCAGGGATGGGCTTCTGCAGCCAGTAGATAGAGTGGTGCATCGAGCTATCGCATGACCCCTGCTACAGGGCTCAGAGGCCCAACTGTTCCATTTTAGGACAAAAACATTACGGAAAACCCGAAAAAAGAAGTAATGCTAGATACAATTATCTGTGTGACCAAACTCCCTTTCCTCGATCCTACGACGAATGCACTGGCTGCTCAGCCAACCAGCGACGCCCCAACTATTTTGATTTTGTTTGCCACTCTGAGCTCATTTTTGGATGTTGTTCCTTTTTAAGCATGAGATTTTTTCCTAAATGTTTCATAGATATTTTTCCTGTGTAGCATTCATTCACACAGTGACTCAACACCTTGATCTTTGTTTACTTTTGAATAAAATTATCGATTTTACTTTTGTTTCATAGTAGCAATTTAATAATGGCTTGTCCATTTTCTAGATCTGTTTTCCAAGCAGCAGTCCTGCTTTCCTAGTGCTTTTCTCACATCAATGATGATATCTATTCAACCAAAAAATAAAGGGTCATTATTATATAGTGAATGACTCATCCTCTAGCGAGGGCTGTTGAGTATTGTGCTTTAGGCTTTGATCTTGGCGCAAACATTTCTGCTGGAAATAAATGCACGAGTATTATTCATCCATATTGCTTGCTTTCAGTAGGTAAGTGGAAAACGATATTAATTCCCACTCAGTGACTAATTGAAGCTTCTACTCAGAAACCTCCCAATATAGCTGGTCTGTCAGTACCAACATGGCCAAATATTAATGCTAGTTTTAAGAGGTAGTCAAAATAACACTAAATGACTGGGAGCTTCATATATGAAATTTGCAATTTTGTGGTACTTTGCAGACGTTAGTGTCCACCTTGGCTGGTCCACTTCTTTTTTGTTTTGGCGCTGTACCTGTTTGTTCTTAAATAATCAGTTTGCATTGCCGCATTAGGTTTCTCGCTATAGGCCAAGCTGTGTCTTGTTTGTGAACCTATTGGTCCTTATGCTGGATATAACAGGGCTAATTTGTACTACTCTGTTCTGCCAACTTCAGTCATTTTTAACACATGGCGGAGGTTGGTGGAGCTTATAGGTGCTGGTTGCCGAAAAATCATCTCTTTTATATAAAAACACTGTTGTGATGAAAATGTGGAAAACATTAAGCCTGATTTAGAGCCTCATTGTGAATGCTAGTTTTTTTGTGGAAGTGAATTCCGTAATCGTGAATTTGTGGATGCTCGCATGATTTCCAGCCGCATCCCGAGAAATTTGTGGCCAGCAGTACAAGAACGTAATATGTATATAGCTGAGCATTTACAGTTTTGGCTATCGAACTCACCTTGGACATTTTTTCAGCCGTTTGCTCCTGCAGAACCCTTCCATCATGGTGTTCCATTGGCATTCCAGCATACTCCAACTGTGTTTTTTTTTAAAAACCTTGCTAGCCCCACCTGGGAGCAATCCCATGTAGTGTGCCTGCCTGTAGTGTGACTTAGCTTTTCCTGCTTGGTTCCTGTTGGGGCATCCCACGTCGTAGTGTGACTTGCCTTCTCCCAGTTATTTTCTTCGGTGGCATCCCATGTCGTCTGCTGTCATTCACATTCTCCTTCTTGTTCTGTTTTTTGTCCTTCTTCCACCTCCTCTTTTTCCACACCCTCACCCATGCTTGACCTGCTACACCCTGCATTATGAATGTTGCTTTAATAAGGACACCACACAGCATATATCTTTGGAAAATATATTTTATTAAAACATTCACTATTATTTTTTTTTCTTGGCTCAATAAAATGTTTATTTTTTTGTGTTTTTTGGCACCAGTGAAGAAAAAATAAATGCATGCTAATATCTACTGAAAGCCATGTGTGTCAGTTCCCTCTGTTCAAGGCCCCCCAAATGCTCTCTAATTAACACCACACTGTCATTTGCCCTATTAGGGGGCCACCATTCACCTAGGTGCCTTCATCTGGGTCTGTAATGACATGCAAACAGATGCTAAAATTTGGCACATGTATGATGTGTGTTCACCTGAGTCTGGCACAGTTCCTGTCTCGGGTGGCCTCATCGCGGCATATTCACCTGGGTCTGCTGAGTCTGTAGGGAAAGAAAAGCACAAGACACCAGCACTTAGCATACACGTCATTTGTTATTTCCTTCCCCCAACCGGTGTGTTTTTTTGTGTAATGTCTTACCTGACCTGTGGGCCACTCCAAGCCCAACACCTGGGCCTCCTCCTCTTCAGTGGGTTCCAGGGCTGTTGGAAGGATAAGGGCGTTGGCAGCGTTTGAGGCCGACATCTTACACCCACAGCCTGTCTGGCTTGCCTCACTGGTTGGACCCCTCTGCTCCAGGTGGCCTAAATTTGCAGCCAGAACTCCCCAACTAGAAGAAAAAAGACATTCACTTACACAGTTCTGCATGAGTGCTCACCTTCTCTGTTGGCCATCCACTTACCTGGGAAGTTCTGGCAGTAGCACTGGCACACCTGGTCACTTTCGTCATTTGAGGTCCGACCAGTGCTGCATTATTTGTGTGTGGATGTAAGCCAACGTCCTCTGTCCGATCATATGGGCTGCCAACTCCAATGCCAATGTCCTCTTGGCGTGAGTGTTGGGATTGCAGTCGTAGCGGTCTGTTATGAAAGTCTGCAAAGACAAAAGACAATCCAAATGTTACTTTCCGGCATGCCCTGGATTGGCCTAGTTTAGGTCCACATGCACACTCATCTTCCCCTCTAAATTCATGTTTCTTACATTTCCCCCCTGTTCAGCCGGAAAATGCTTGTCCCCTCAGTCCTGGTTAGTGACCACGCCAGCATGTGCATGTGCACCACTGAGTAGGCACATGCACATGACTCCTAACCAGCATGTGCCTAGACATCTCAAAAACGTTCACAGCTCTCCAGTGCGACAGTACTGGCGGATAGGAGTCACTGATACAGCTAGGCCAAGTGGTGCACCCAGCTCTTCTGTCCGCCATTACTGTAGAATTGTAAGGTCTCTGGGCTCTCTCCTGTATTATCCTGCCACAGTTTTCCTTTCCCCTCTCCCTACACACATCTTTGCCCCCCCCCCAGTGACAGTGGCTGGAGTTTGGCACATGTGGGTTGGAACACTAATGGTATTGGCCTGTTCAATGTCTGGCCCTTCAACAGGCAGCCAGGGTTTGGGCCAGGGCTATTTTGCACACTCAAGTCGGCCCAAACCTTGTTTGTCAATTGAATACCTACCATGTGCCCCAGTTTGTATGCTCTGGCGAGCAGTCTGTCCCCTGTCTGCACCTTTGCCTACTTGTAAAGCGCCAAACATGCATAGGCGTATGGCATAGCATAGCATGTGTACTTATCATCATGAAGTATTCTCACTGTTGATGGGTGTATATGGTTTCTGCCATTTTGTTCCTTGTTATCTGCGTGACACACCTCTGCCCCGGCGCTGATGCTCCCCAGCGTTGACACACCCCAGCAGACCCCAGAAGTGTGCTGCCAACTTTTAGTTGCCCATGATGGTGGAGCCTAGAGGATGGGTCATTTGCCTGCTTAGATTTAGCCAAAGCTGCTAAAGAGTCCACCTGTTACATTGGAAGAATTGTGGGACTTGTAGTCCATGGTTTTTACCATGAAAATCACTCCCACTGTAGCAAAACAGCAAAAGAGTCCCAAAAATACGAGAATCACAGAAACCACAAGCTGATAAGTAAATCACAGGTCTGGGAGCAGAATCCTAACACAAATGTTTACTTTATGTTCCAAAAGAGGAAAACAATAAGACAGAACACGGAAAACATGCCAAAAAGGGAGTTTTCCTTTAAGTGAGAGAGATGACATAAGGGAAGAGATGGCCGTTAGACCATCATGGTAGTATACCAGCTCTTATGCTTTTTGTCATATGTCCAGTGCTTTTCCATAGGCACACTTGAAAGAATACAGGGCCTATGCCATGCCCTTACACTTTGAACTATTTTAGGGGTCCTTGGTGAGAAAGTAGTACAAGCAATAATTAATCTCCCCTCCTCATTCAAAAACGTAAACGATAAAAACTACATTAAACTCACTTCCAGCATCAGTTTTGCTAGATTTTGCACCCCCCCCTCCTAGCTGTTGATGAACTATTGAGCAAAATAGATTTGTGTTGAGGCAGGGGAAGTGGTTTATGCTTTATAGAGACCATGAGCAGATTGAAAGAGCCCTGTGCAACCACCAGCCATGATGGTACTGACTTTATGATGGTACTGACTTCTCTGTGACAGTGACAATGGTGTGCTGCATGGAAGATAAGGTGAGTATTATTAGCTTTTCTATGGTGCCAACAAGTGCCCTTCAATCCAAACCTACATAAGGACATTTGCTGTATAGAGACTGCAAAATGTTTCTGCTAGATAAACTAATCTACCCTTAAGCTGACCATAAACATCAAGCGTCAGCTATGGCATGTCAGCGTGATCTGACCTCCAAAAGATTTTTCTCTGGAGACCGCATGCCTACAAATAATGGAGGACTGGATTCTTTAAACGCTTGCACTGTTACATTTTTCTAATAATGCCATCCTTATTGCTGAACTATGGATTTTTATAGGGTACTCAGTACTTTTACTGGCAGAAATACTGTATATTTCTCATAAACAATTTATGTTTTCCTTCTAGTGTAACTGTGAGTCTTTGAAGTTGTTTAGTTTTGTAGCTACTTTGCACAGTACCACAAAAAGATAATAATAATAGCAGCCTATTGTACATGTTATACAGATGCTGATAATAAAGGGAACTGTTTCATCTTTCCCATTTTGGAACGTAGTTCAGATCTCTATGAGAGCTTCCATAAGGCAGTAACCTCTTATCTGTTTCTGGACGCCTCCTCTCAGCCAGCTGTTGCCATGCTATTTTTCACCATTTTTTGCTATGCATGTTTTAAGTGGACCAACACCCAGGATTTTCACTATCCTGGGTGTTGGTCCACTTCAGCGGGGCATCCGAGATCAGGATGCCCCGCTGTGTGAAACCCCCCCGAAAGCCCCAAAAAACGTACCTTTTCGGTGACGGACAAGCGACGGACAAGCCGCCGCCTCCCCCGCGTCCCTCTTACAGGGCGCGCACTGCTAGAGGGGTGCGCGGGAGGCGGCGACGGATCAGCCGCCTCCCACGCGCCCCTCTAGCAGTGCGCGCGCCCGCTCCGGCCGTTTGTTTTTGGGGGCTTTTGGGGGGGTTTCACCCCGCGGGACATCCCGATCTCGGATGCCCCGCGGTGAGGGAGGTGATCGGCCCGGGAATCTTATAGATTCCCGGGCCGATCACCCCTGGGTGTTGGTCCACTTTAAAGTGGATCATTCACCAGGACTTTGATTATCCCATTGATTGGTCCCTGCCCCAGGAGCAGCAGCTCAAAGCTTAAACTTTCAGTGGCCAAGCTGAACAATGACAATTTTCAGCTATGGAAATGCTCCAAAGATGACTTGTGGGAGGCTATCACTACAAAGAGGCCACAGTGACACGGGCCATCATAAGCTTACTAGCAGGAAGGGAACTGGAATGATGCAGGACACAATTTAGCCATACCAGTAAAAGATGTGTATTATGTTCCTGATCTAGACAGAGGACTCTAAGCTGTGAAGCGCCTGACAGCCAAAGGACTCTCTATACAATTCTAAGGTGACATATGTTCTATCCTGGATGGCAAGCAGGTGTTAGCAAGTGCCAAGCTGGATAATCATCTGTATCACCTCAACACAGTGAAAGAAAAGGTGAGACTATGCACTATGCATTAATGCAATTACTATGCACATGTGGCACAGGAGTTTAGGTCACACAGACACCCAGAAAGCATACAAGAACTAGCGGAATCTGACAAAGGATCTAACCGTATCCCCTTGTCCAGTTACTGTTAGGTGTGAATATTGCATCAAATCCAAAGCCACAAGAGCAACACTTCTTAAAGTCGGTCAGAATAGAACTTCAAGACCACTTGACCTAGTTCACAGTGATGTATGTGGTCCACTAAACCCACATACACCTGGAGGCAACAGGTACATGCATAACTTTCATAGATGACTCTTCAAGGTGCACAGTGACTTACCTAATGCAATACAAATTTCAAAAAAATAAGTTGCAGAGGAAACCTCTCATGCTTCGGAGTGGTAATTGAGTTGAATTCAAAGGACAAGAGTACTTAAAGTAGAATCGAATAGAGCACCAAAAGACATACACACCAGAGCAAAATGTGTTTTACGGTGGCCTCCAAATGCGGTTTGATGCAGCAGGCCTCTTCCTCAAGGTAGAGGAACCTTCCTAGCTTGAGGAAGGGGCCTGTGGTCTCGCAATATCAGTTGTACTTAGCGGTCACTGTGCTTTCCACAAACATAGGTTATGTGTTCTTTACTTGCTACTTACTGATGTTTTCATCTCGATGTACATTACTATTGTACCAGTGCTACTGTTTTTTATATTTTATTTGCCTCATATGATATTATATGCTGACCACAAGGCCCATGACAGGTGGCGACATGATTGGGCCGTCAGCTCTTGATATGTGGCCCAAATGCACATGATGAGATATACTATGAGTATTATTTTCACTGCATATATGTCTTTGATTCATGCCATTTTTCGCTAAAATGCATTCCAGCATATACACAAATATACATATCACTTTTAAAGTATAGTACAATGCAGATGGCACTGTGGAGCGATACAAAGCAAGCTTGTAGCCAAGGGATATTCTCAAAAATATGGAGCGGACTATGATGAATTTTACTCCAGTAGTCAAACATACTACAATAAGGACTTTGCTGACAGTAGCGCCACAATGAATATGCAAGTGAAACACTTTGATGTGAAAACAGGGTTTTTACATGGCAAGTTAACAGCTACATGGAACAACCACCAGGGTTCGATAATGAACAAAGGCCAGACCTAGTATGCAAACTTCAGAGGAGTATACATGGTCTAAAGCAAGCCCCCAGAAATGGAATATGAAAATAAATGAAGTGCTTACACATGACTTTCAGAGGATAGACATGGGAGACAGATTGGTCTATGCGCTTGTTTATATGGGTGAATTTGTAGTTTTTTTTGAGCAAGAAGGGGATGAAGCAGAAATACTGCAAACTCTAAGTCAGCACATTGAGATTGGGGATTTTCAAAAGTAGGGACTTCTTAAGTTTACTTATTGCCCTAATGAGGATATGACAGCAGACATCCTTACCAAGTCCACTGAAATACATTTGAGGCTTACAAAGAAGATGAGTGTAACAGACTAAGCCTCAGCTGTTGTGAATGGGTGTTGGAGATACAACAGCCTTACCTTAGTATGTGATCTGCATCTATATTGCTAGGTTAATGCAGTTTACATTTATGACAGTAGATGGTGCTGTTACATATATCCATGTGTAGTCTCTGCCGTACATTCTCTACTGCATGTGGTGCCTCTCATACATTGAGGTGTATTCTATGACTTTTTTCCTGTATATGTTATCCACTATGTAAAATGTTCCTGTTACACCACAAAAGTCTACCTGGATTTCACTCCGCTGCACTCAGCACTCACACTAGCAGTATAAAATCTCATTATCTTCCAATTTAGTTGGTTATTAAAGCAGATCAAAACCCTTCTCTTTCACCTCTTGCTCACCAACCCCTGGACATGCTGACGGCTCGCGGTGGCCTGGTTTTTAAAAAAAATGTGTGCTCCCACCAACAAGACCATGCCCCTAGCGATTTGATCTCGAGACTGCCAGACGTTTGACAGCTGTATACGTAGCTACAGGGATGCCGGGGATGCGGTGGGGGGTGATCACAGCCTCACGAAACCCCAGAAAAGGTTTTTTACCAGCAACCCTGGAAGTTTCCCACAGCGGGCATCCCACTATATGATGCCCCGGGAGCAGGCTAGCGGCTGGACCTGGAGTCTTTTAGATTCCAGGGCTGGCCCCACAGGGTTTTGATTCTGCTTTAAATTGGCATCCTTTTACATTTCTAATTAGGATTGCCAGCTTTGTTGGTTTGTATTATCAGCAGCAATGTTTGGTAAATTAGGTTCATATAAAAAGACTTCTATCACAAAAAAGTTCCAAATCCACACAAGGAGAAGGGCTTACTCATAGACTATGAATGAGAGGAATTGTAGCAAGTTTTTTATTCTGGAAAAAGCAAGTGTGACACATTTTTTGACAGTACCAGTCTACCATTGGACTGTTGGACTCTTAATGCGGACCAAAACCCACTGAATTTGCAAAATACATTTGGCCGATGCTTGCATCTTACTGTGTAAAAATTGATATTTTTTCGAATTTTCCTGGAACTCTGTTAGATGGCAGGCGATCAGTTATTTCATAGGTGTGGCAATGACATCATTGCAACACAAAATAGTGGCAATGAATAGAGGAAATGGAGCTTCACAGCTAAAACAGGTATATGTGGGATATTATATGGGATTAGAGTGAGGCATGAGCAGTGGAAATAGGCAAAAGGTACGCCTCAAGGAGCGAGCAATTCAGGGGATGCTAGTTAAAAATGTGGGTTTTGGTCTGCTTTAACTGCTTGTTCCCTGAGCCAGCCTGTATTGGAATAACAAATTTGATTCTGATGAGTGCTGATGCTTTAACCCATCATGCAATGCTTTGGGCAGATAATAGAATGGTTCAGCCCGTGTGTTTTTTTTACTAGCCTTTGCCCAATTATTCATAACATCGTGAATTGGATGCAGTCGGCCAAATTGCATGAAAATATATATGGTGGACATTGCATTGTGCTTATCTAAAAAACAATGTGTTCAGTGGTTTTGTGTGTCACTGGGAGCAGAGTCGGTGTGACCGGCATGGAAAAGCTATGGGCGCCAATAGAGACAGAAGGGGTCACCTGGAATGTCAGATTAGTAATAACAATTAGCTGTGAATTATAATTCACTTTAAAAAATGTATTTTGTCATTATTTTCTATGTAGTGGTCATTTGAAGAAAGATGCCAATATGACAAACCCATGCATACCAACCAGGTGGTACTTGAAACAATAAGAAAATTGAGACTTGCATGTTGAAAAAAAATGGTGACCCCCAAACTAGGTTCCAAGGCCCTTTCTGCAAAGAAAATAACTTCAAAATGTATTTTCTTTAAACCGGACCTTCAGCATCATTTAATGAAAAGCCCAAACCCTTAAAAATGATTCTCCAGCATCTCAAATTAATACATTTTAAGTTGCTTACTTATTATTCTTTGCCCCACTGGGCTGCAACTCTGTTCAGGATTCTAGGATACGGGTGTCGCCATCTTGCCTCAGAAGCATCACATATTGAGGAGAGGAGAGGGGGGTTAAAAATGCAGGGGGTGGTGTTATAGCTGAGCTTTGCACAGACAGAGCAGAGCTGGGGTAAGGAAAAGGACAACAATCCCAGAATGCAGAGACGGTATGAATCTCCATGGGCAGAAGATGTGGTAGGATGATTTTTAATATGGGCAATCTGTATGTACAGGGTGGGGGAAACATATAAGATAAGCTCTTTTTCAGGGTGAAGGTACGGTTTAAGCCAGTATTAATGTTCACTTATTCAAGAATCTTATATTCTGTTTGTTCAGCAGCTGCTAGCACTGCCAGTGACACTTTTGTCACCTTATCACTGCAGGACCCACCTGGCAGTGGCTGCTGAATAAACAGATAAGAATTCCAGAGAAGAAAAGGACTGCAAATGTGGGCCGAGTATTAGTGCAAATTTATTGCTAATATGCAAAATCTAAAACCCATAGATGAAAAAGGACTGTGTGAATTTACCTATACTCAGGCCCCCCACATTCATCTCCACACACACATCATCATGTATACATCTGGCAACATAGAGGAAAAAAAGTCCATCTGCAGAGTAATAGCTAGCTCCTCAGCAGTTTATTAGCCTGCTAAAGTTTAGACAACAAGATAAGCTGACATCGTTGGGTAAGTTATTTGTGCCAGTTTACTTCCTTCAAAACACCATCAAAGGGCAGCCAATACAGGTTATTGGCATCTCATTCTAGGTTAGCTCAGATACATAACTTTAGCATCTCCCCGTGTTGCCTGCTCTATGCATGACAGTGTGTGTGTGGATAAATGTGGGAGCATACGTTGTGCTTGTGTATTGTTTTATGTTTAGTTCATGCTTATGAGGTTTGTGGCTAACCCTTATTATTATTTAGGTAGTGTTCACTATACAGTAAGATGCTTTATCCTCACTTTTACTATTTCATGCATGTCATTTAAAGGTAAAGGCAAATAATAAAAAAGGATACTCACCAGTGATGCATCGAAGCAACTTCCTTCTAGCATGGTGCTCAGTTTGGGTCTCCTGCATCCAGGTGCACTTTCACCCCCTCCTACAGATTGGGATGCTGGGGAACAGCCTGGCATGCCCTCTTTGTTACAGTGAACAGAGCTAGGCATGCTCCAGCTATTGGCGGGGCCACTTGAACTGTGAATTAAGGAAGGACACCCAAGCAATCCTGATGTACGTGTATGCAGCAGGACATGTACATTTATGAACACTGGGCCTGGATGAAGCAGCTGTGGAAAACAAAAGATGAGTATTGTTTTTATTCTAAGTATGTCACACACCCCGCTTCAAGAAATTCATAACGTGTGGGTAATACTGACCTGTAGAGGGCGATATGCAGAGATGCCAGGAAAAAAGAGAGCCCCTCCCGGTCCATAAATGCCTGGGACCTCCCACCCATTACCCAGTCTTCATCTCTGCAGTCGGCGAGCAAGTCAGAAGATGTGGTCTCCTCCTTGCACAGGGGGATTTCAGGTAGCCGGGATGACTCCCGGCCCTTTAGTTATCTATTTCTGCCTGGATCTTTTTTTTTCTGTTACCTCATGCCTCCCAGCCTAGGCTGACGGTCCGGGTGAGGGTAGAAAAGCACCCTTGGTGCTTAAGAGCAAATGCTCTCCCGTGAGACCCTATATAAGAGGGTAGGCGGTCATCCGGGACGGTGACCCTGGTTTGGGATGCCCCATCCCTTGGCCTTACACTTTGGGTGGTCCCCCCCTTTGGGTAATGCCCCTCTCTCTAGCGGGATAGCGGAGGGTAGGAGCAGGGCCCCTTATTCGGTGTTAGGTCCAAATTTTGTAATCATTAATTCTTAATAATGTTTTAATGTATTAATTTATTAAATTATCCTCCCAATAGTCATTAACTTATTTATTACTTCATAACAGCGTGTATTTCTCTGTCAAAACGGCGCTGTGGCCGACATTTTTATGCAGGCTTTCTCCCTGAGGTAAAAGGGGCGGGGCCGGGCGTCAGGGTCAAAGCCACGGCCCGCTCCCCTCCTTCTGTCTCTTCTGAGACCGGCGCCGCGGCCGCACATGGCTGCGGTTCCGGCCTTTTTGCATTGTCATGGCGGAGGGGAGCTTCTCCCCTCACGCTTTCACTCTTGGGGGTGGGGCCGGGCTTTCCAGCGCTGCGGCCCGCCCCTGTGTCACAGGCACCGCTGAGGTGCTTTTCTCTGTGCCTGTTTCCTCAGAAGGAGCTGGCCACGCCCCCCTTCTCTCCTCAGAGCTGCTCTTTACCTCACGGAGAGAGGAAGCTGTCTTCAGGACCACAGTGAGTGAGGGCCCTTCTGTCCCATCACCTATAATTATATATTTTTATGTCATATATATATATATATTTTATACTCCGCTTTTCTTATTAGCCTTTTTTATTATGTCTTTCAGATATAACCTACAGTGGTGTTAGGGGGTTTCTCCCGGTCCTAGGGTCCCTGGGTTCTTAATTGGCTTATTGCAAATCCTCCCACTTGGGACATTAAAGGGGCATCCCGGGTTGCTTATATGCGTAATTCCCTCGGTCATTGCAACCAACTATAAGTTCACCTTATGGAGGCATCCCCGCATACTGGGCTCGGGATCCCCTCGGGGCAATCCCGGAAGTGTATGGGGTGTGGGGCATCCCTTACTGGCGATGATGTATATCTGTGTATACCATGCGCACAGCAGACTATTACGCGGCAGTCCGGACCCCAGGCGTCTGGTTCAGCGCCGCCGGTCTCTCCTCCCCCCCTCCCAGTTTGATCCGTGCCCAGTCTGACGTTGTCATGGACGGGCAGTTGCAATCGGAGATGTGTGCCCGATTGGCCAATCTTGAAAAATTATTCTCCAGCACGGTCACCAGAAAGGCTCCGGCTAAGAGAAAGCACTTGTCGCCGTCTTCACTGGCGGCCGACTTGGATGATCTTGATAATCTGGACTGGTCTGATTACCCCCAACTTGAGGAAGGGGAGGTATATGAAGAATCAGATAATTCAGACGATCAGCAGTTTGTGGGTGCTGATACCGAGTGGGGCTTGGGGAGGTCTTCTGATACTCCTAATGTTCTGGCTCAGATGTTTGAGGTTTTGGCTATTTCTCCTCCTGAGGCGGTTCCACAGCAAAAGGGGGAATTTTTCGAAGAATCCAGGCCGCGCTTGGAATTTCCTAACCAAAAGCATTTTGATGGGATTATTTCGTATGGAAACGCTGCGTTCAGCTATCCATTCTCTTCGGCAGGGGGACTTTCTGACGTCCGTAGACATCAAGGACACCTATCTGCATGTGCCGATTTTTCCAGCGCACCAGAGATTTCTCAGGTTCGTGGTGGAGGATCGGCATTTTCAGTTTGTGGCTCTTCCTTTCGGTCTTACCTCGGCTCCAAGGGTTTTCACCAAGGTGCTGGCCGGGGTGATGGCTCTCCTCAGAGCCCAGGGTATTCGCATTGTTCCTTATCTGGACGACCTTCTCATTATGGCATCTTCCTTCAGCCAAGCGGTATTGGACACCAGAACTGTGGTGTCCACTCTGGAGAGATTCGGGTGGGTGATCAACTACCCCAAGTCCTCCCTTTCTCCGTCCAGGTTAGTGTATTTTCTGGGAATGTCCCTGGATACTTCCCAGGCCAGGGTGTTTCTTCCTCAGTCCAAGGTTCTCTTGATTCAGGAGTTGGTTCGACTCCTCCTGTCTATCCCTCGTCCGGCCATCAGACTGGGGATGAGGCTGGTGGGATTGATGGTAGCCTCCTTCGAAGCGGTTCCCTTTGCTCAGTTCCACACAAGGACACTCCAGCTCCATCTGTTGGCGGCCTGGGACGGGTCGCCACTGTTGTTGTATCAGTCCTTCCTGATAACCCCCCGAGTTCGGTGCTCCCTTCAGTGGTGGCTGGATCCAATCAATCTGTCGAGGGGTAGATCCTTTCTGGCCCTTGTTGGGAGACGGTCACCACGGATGCCAGTCTATCAGGATGGGGGGGTTCTGGAAGGATCGTCAGTTTCAGGGACTGTGGGGGCCTCAAGAGGCTCACGAGTCCATCAATGTTCTGGAATTGAGGGCCATCAGGATGGTTCTGTTTCGCTTGACTCATCAGTTGCAAGGATTGCCGGTTCAAGTCCGGTCGGACAATCGGGCGGCGGTCGCCTACATCAGGGAGGGACTCGCAGCAGGAGTGCCCTTAAGGAAGTGTCTTTGATTCTGGCCTGGGCGGAGACCCACGTCCCGTGCATTTCAGCAGTTTACATTCCGGGAGCAGAGAACACGGAGGCGGACTCTCTGAGCAGGTTCTCAGCTCGCCGAGGGAATGGTCTCTCAGCCCCAAAGTGTTTCGCTTGATTTGTCTCAGGTGGGGGTCCCCGGTGGTGGACCTCTTTGCTTCTCGTCACAATCACAAACTTCCGACATTTGTGTCTCTCTCACGGGATCCACTGGCTCTGGCAGTGGATGCCATGTCTCTGAACTGGAGGGATCTGGGGTTTCTGTATCTGTTCCCTCCGTTTCCCTTGGTGGCCAGAGTGGTGTGCAAGCTGTCCCTGGAGGGTGCGTCAGCAATTCTGGTGGCTCCAAGGTGGCCAAGACAGGTTTGGTTCGCAGCTGTGGTAAGGTTAGCAGAGGATCAGTTCGTTCTGCCCCTGCTGCCGGATCTGCTCACCCAGGGTCAACTACGTTATCCCAATTTACCAACGCTGGCTTTGACGGCGTGGCTGCTGAAACCTCCATCTTGAAGGAGGAAGGTCTTTCCGATGCTGTGATTCGAACTCTCATTAGTGCTAGGAAGCGGTCTTCCTCTAATATCTACTATAGGACTTGGAGGTCTTATATTGATTGGTGTGAGATCAGGGCGTTGCCTTGTAGGGAATTTTCCATCTCCAGAATCCTGGAGTTTCTTCAACATGGTCTGGACCTGGGGCTCCAGCTTAGTACTCTGAAGGGGCAGGTGTTCTTTCAAAGGTCATTTGCCCTACATCCTTTGGTTAAGACTTTTTTCCAGGGAGTCACGCACGTGCGGCCTCCTAGAAAACCTTTGCTCCCTGTTTGGGATTTGAATTTGATTCTTTCTGCTCTTCAGGATTCTCCTTTTGAGCCCTTGAATGATATTGCCTTGTCTTCACTTACGCAGAAGGTGGCCTTTTTGGTAGCCATCACTTCGGTTAGGCGTGTCTCTGAGTTGGCGGCTTTTTCCATTCAAGCCCCGTACTTTGAGGGGCATCAGGACAAGGTGGTTTTTTCGTTTCAAGTCCGATTTCCTTCCTAAGGTTGTTTCTGCCTTTCACCTAAACCAAGACATTGTTCTGCCCTCTCTGTGTCCTAATCCCAGCAATGACAAGGAGAGGGCCCTGCATTCTTTGGATGTGGTTCGTGTTGTGAAGTATTATTTGGAGGTAACGTCTTCCTTTCGTAAGACAGATGCCTTTTTTGTGGTGCCCTCCGGGTCCCGAAAAGGCTTGGCGCCTGCCAAGTCTTCCATTAGTAAATGGATCCGTCAGACCATAGTTGGGGCCTATTCTGCCAAAGGGAAGGTACCCCCCCTTTTCGTGTTACTGCTCATTCTACTCGTGTGGTTGGGGCGTCCTGGGCTTTTCAGCACCAGGCCTCTGTTGAGCAAGTTTGTAAGGCTGCTACTTGGTCTTCTGTTCACACTTTTTCCAAGTTTTACAAGGTTGATGTTCGGGCCTCAGCGGATGCTGTGTTTGGCCGCAAAGTTCTGCAAGCTGCAGTGGTTTAAGTTGTGCCTTGTTTTGGATCCCCGCCCTTTATGGACACTGCTGTTGGATGTCCCACACGTTATGAATTTCTTGAAGCGGGGTGTGTGACATACTTAGAATAATACCATTTTGTGAATACTCACCTGTAAAATGGGTATTATAAGTATGTCACACACCCCGCTTCACCCTGCCCTTTTGTATTCTGGATCCTTTATATGGTGAACTTTGTGTTGTTATGCTTTGTGTTGGGCTCTTCCTGGTCCCTTACCTTACTGCTGTTCTTATACTGGGTAATGAGTGGGAGGTCCCAGGTATTTACGGACCGGGAGGGGCTCTCTTTTTTCCTGGCATCTCTGCATATCGCCCTCTACAGGTCAGTATTACCCACACGTTATGAATTTCTTGAAGCGGGGTGTGTGACATACTTATAATACCCATTTTACAGGTGAGTATTCACAAAATGGTATTTTTTTACTCCAGGTTAGGGGGGATGAAGGGGAGATTTTTATCTTGTGACTTGAGGACCACTTCATACTAAATCTACAGTGGTTGTGACTGATTAAAACAATCAGCAAGATCAAGATCTGAAGAAGGATCAGGTATATACAGGAAAGTTATAGGAGTGCTGCCCACGTCCATGATGCAGGACATATTTCATTGTCATTGTCTTGCTGGATTTTGTTGTCTGCATTACAAGCATTTGCAAACCCCAGTTATTGTCTCACTCTCTTCTTTGAATTGAGCCTTAAAATAGAACAAACCCAGGAATTTGACTTTCCCAGGTTTTGTTCTGTTCAGGGGCATCCCAATTGGCGATCTGCGCTCCAATGGTGCATGGGCAGTCGCTCAGCCAATGGGAGCCGTTTGCTGTGTTTACCTCTTTTGGCAAATAGCTCTCATTGACTTTAACGGGGAGCGTGCACTGCTGCATCCCAGCCGATTTGACTGGAATGGAAGCGCATGCACAACGCTGGGAATGCGGCACTGTGCAATCCTCATTCAAACTAATTAGAGCCATTTACCGAATGATGTAGTCAAAGCAGGCGGCTCTCATTAGACTAGAGTCTGCGCATGCACCATTGGACCTGGGAAAGGTAAGAGATTACCGTCGGCCTGGGGAGTTTCAGAGAGCAACGCATCCCAATTTAGGATGCCCTGGGGGAAAGCCAGCAGCCGACCCTGGAATCTTTTGTTGGTGGGTATGTTTTATTCTGCTTTAAGGTTTCCATCCAAGCTAGAAAACAAAAACAAAAATGATTTGCCTCCCAGCCCACAGGCTTGGTCATATGAGGTCCTGCAGCTCGCCAATTTCAGCACTGTCAACTCCAGAGCTGAAAGCTTGCTCCACACCTGGCCTTGGTGAGCGTCCCTACTGCAGGTCACATGGGAGCAAGCTCCCTTACTGATTGACTTCAAGGGTGCATCATGTGACTGACCAGCAGCCCCCCCCTCTGAAGCGCACCAAAGCCAACTGCTCTGGGTTTCAATTTCTTTTCACCAGCATGGACAGTCCATTCATTCTAACTCATGCCTTGTTCAAAAAATAAGGCATGAATATGATCCTTGTTTTGACTAAATAATTTTTTTTTTAATTGAGGCCTAAATGTTACTCTGGTGGTGCAGAATGCTAGAAACAATTATGAGGGGTAAGTTAGCCTAACCTAGTCTAAAATATACCACCTCCTGAATATTTCCATTTGTATATCTTGAGCTAGTAATGGCTGCATCTCTGCTTGGCAAAATTTGTGCAGCCTATTATTTCTGAAGTCCAGTATTTCTAAACTCCATCTGAATTTACCCCAAATTGACAGTGTGTACACTAAATTAATTTATTCACTCTGTCCATGATCTTCTGATGCCTCCACTCTCTCATCTACATGCACAATATGTCTCCCTGGCACAAGGATTTGTTTTGCACTGACTTTTTTTTAGCCCATTTATATCCTCAAGTGGACCCAAGTGTGGGTCCACTTGAGGATATGTTTCCCTGGCACAAAGATTAGTTTTCCATTTTATTGTATTTTTAATTTCCATCTGAGAATTTAACCCTAATATAACCTGCAGACAACCAAAGAGAACAGGCACCAGGTTCTTCTTATCTAGAGGTACCATCACTTATAGTCATCATGTTTTTTAATTTGTCTTGTCATTTTGTTGCTTGTTATTTATATGATGGCTCAATGTACATAATAAACATATTGCTATACATGTTACCTAGTTGGGTGCCCTGGCTTTATACGGTCTCCTTGGTTGGATCTTTTTTCTAGCTATTTGCTATATATATATGTAAGGAGCCTGGGGTGCACCTTCTGGTTATTTATATTATTTTGGCTTTGCTGCTATTAGTGGTGCCATCACCAATCTGTTACTTGTTGTACCATCACTAACAACAATGCTTCTCTGTTATCTAATAATACTGCTTTCTCTTTCTCTAAGAGCCCTAAGAACGGGGAGGCCGATTCATTAATAGCGGCAGGTAGCGACAGTTGAGCGACTGTAGCGGCATTTTCAGAGCGCCCGCTAGTAGTCGCTGTGCTTGGCCGTTGTTCGGTAGTTGATAGCGACTCAGTCAGAGTCGCTATTTGACAGGTTCCGCGCTGTATGGGAGCGCATGATAGCGACTGGCCATAGCGACCGGCTCCCACCATATTCATTAACAAATAACGCTCAAAAAATTCTCGCACTGTAAAATGCATGTTTAACCCTTTAAATGCCAAGCACGTAGTTTCTACGTGGTTGCTTCTCCTACCCTTAAGTGCCAAGCACGTAGAAACTACGTGCCTGGCATTTCCCACTAATAGTTAAAAAATAGAAAAAAAACCCACTTACCTCTGGTATCCCCGTGAAGCTTGGGGTCCTCTCTTCCTGGGGGGGGCATCCGATCCCCCCCCGTCGTCCTCCGTCTTCAGGAGGGGGCCCGAAACCAGCCGCCCCTCCCCCCCCCCGTTTCCAGCGCTGACATCGCCGCTGTAATCCTCCATTGTGGGAGGAGCGGGATGACATCATCCCGCTCCTCCTATACCCCCTCCGAGCTCCGGCATCTGTCAGATGCCGGTGGTGATCGGAGCAGGGCGGGTGTCAGGCGAGGAGGCTCCGATCGGAGCCCCCTCGCCTGTCACCCGCCCTGCGCCGATCACTACCGGCATCTGTCAGCAACATGACAGTGGCGAGGGACAGCGGCGAGGGACGCCGGATCGGAGGTGAGTACAGTAAAAAAAAAAAAATAAAGATTTTTTTCTTATGTGTCAGTGTCTTATTTTTTACTTTTAACCCCTTGTGAACTGGTAAGGGGTCCATGACCCCTATACCAGTTCACAAGGCTGGGGGGATGGCAAGTCACCTGCGCTAGCGGGTGACTTGCCATTAACCCCCGGCACCCCCATTACCTGCCTCCCCAAAGGCCAGGGGGGGGGGGGGCAGAAGAGCCCAGGCCCACGGGCTATGCGGGCTTGTAGCCTGCAGGGCCAGGGGCCAAAAAAGCTAGCCCCTGCGCCCTGTTCCTACAAGCCCTGCATAGCTGGTCCCGGGCTGGTTACGTTGGGTAAGGGGGACCCCACGTCAATTTTTTTTGGGATTTTTAAGGGTTTTTAACCCTTAAAAATAAAAAAAAATGGGGTCCCCCTCCCATGGGAGGGGGACCCTATGTCATTTTTTTTTTTATTAACCCTTTGTGTTCTGTCACCCAGCAGCTATAAAAGGCTTCCAGCAGGTGAGCAGAAGCCAGTGATCGCCGAGGGACAGAGTGCTCCAGGATGGATGGGAGGTAAGTATAAAAAAAAATAAAAATTAATAAAATATTTTTTCTCTGTGTGTGTCTGTGTTTTTTTTTACATTTAACCCCTTGTGAACTGGTAAGGGGTCCATGACCCCTATACCAGTTCACAAGGCTGGGGGGATGGCAAGTCACCTGCGCTAGCGGGTGACTTGCCATTAACCCCCGGCACCCCCATTACCTGCCTCCCCAAAGGCCAGGGGGGCAGAAGAGCCCGGGCCCACGGGCTATGAGGGCTTGTAGCCTGCAGGGCCAGGGGCCACAAAAGCTGGCCCCTGCGCCCTGTTCCTACAAGCCCTGCATAGCTGGTCCCGGGCTGGTTACTTTGGGTAAGGGGGACCCCACGTCAATTTTTTTTTTGATTTTTAAGGGTTTTTAACCCTTAAAAAAAAAAAAAAAAAATGGGGTCCCCCTCCCCTGGGAGGGGGGACCCTATGTCATTTTTTCTCTCGATTTAACCCTTTGTAGTGTGGATGGTATTTGTATTTTATTTGTGAATGTTATAAAGTACTTGTTTCAGTTAGAGGGGTCTCCTGGGCAGGAACAGGGGGCTACCGATAAATATGTGGTACCGTTCTAATCGGTAGAAATGGGGCTTTCACATGCAATATGCTTTTCCTTAATAAAATAAATTTTTTATTTAACCCTTTTGTTGCCAAGCACGTAACACCTACGTGCTGGCTTGGCTGGGCCTTAAGTGCCAAGCCCGTAGGTGTTACGTGCTTGACTTTCCTCGCTTGTAGTTTAAAAAGTAAAAACAACAAATACTCACCTGACCCCTTGTTGGATCCGGCCGGGTCTCCTCTTTAATTTGGTGCCATCCGATCCCCCGTGGGGGGTCGGATGGCTCCAGGAGAGCCCCCGGAATAGGCCGCCCCCCCCCCCGCTTCTGCAGCAGCAGCTTCTAACTGTAAAAAAAAAAAAAAATAAAAATGACATTCACTTACCTGTGTGTGCGCTGGCTCCCGCTGTCCCTCCTCTTCACCTGGGGGGCCTCCGATCCCCCCCCAGGACTTACCGATCTTCAGGAGAAGGGAGGCTCTCTCTCCTCTCTTCTGCACGATGGCGGCCGCCATCATGCCTCTAAGCCCCGCCCCCTTGGGGGCGGGGCTTATGAAGTCATCCCGGCCCCGATCTCAGGCTTCAGCCTTCTCAGCTTCTCAGATGCCGGTGATCGGCACAGGGGAAGGAGGTGACAGGAGATCCTCTGATCTCCTGCCTTCTCCTTCTCTGGATGCCGATCACCGGCATCTGTCAGCTGAGCGGCGAGGGACAAGAGCTTGCAATCGAAGGTAAGTACAGTAAAAAAAAATTTTTTTTTTTTCTAATAAAATACTTTTTATTATTGTGTGGTGTTTTTTTTTCACATTAACCCTTTGTGAGCTGGTAAGGGGTCCATGAGACCCCTTATACCAGTTCACAAGGCTGGGGGGGTGGCAAGTCACCTGCCCTAGCGGGTGGCTTGCCATTAACCCCCGCACCCCCATTACCTGCCTCCCCAAAGGCCAGGGGGGGGCAGAAGAGCCCGGGCCCACATAGGCTATGTGGGCTCGTAGGCTGCAGGGTGGGGGGGCCACCAAAGCTGGCCCCCCCACTCTGTGCCTACAAGCCCCCATAGCTGGTCCCGGGCTGGTTACTTTGGGTAAGGGGGACCCCACGTCATTTTTTTTTTTGGATTTTGAAGGGTTTTTAACCCTTCAAAATCCAAAAAAAAATGGGGTCCCCCTCCCCGGGAAGGGGGACCCTATGTCATTTTTTTTTTTAATTAACCATTTGTCATCCAGCAGCTATAAAAGGCTTCTGGGCAGGAAAGGGTGTCTACCTATACATATGTGGTATCGCTGTAACCGGGAGAAATTGGGGTTTCTCACGCAATAAGATTTTATTGACAAACTTACATTTTTTATTACAAAAAAACTCTACAAATTGTAAAAAAATGTTTTTTTTTTATTTTTTTTCACACATTTCACCCCAAAAAATTGAGAATACACCTAAAAAATACAAACAAGACATTTCATGTTAAAGCCCAGACTCTGTTGAAAAAAACAATATATAATTTTCCTGGGAAATCCCTGGAAATCCCTTCAAAAATGACAGTTGAATATGTGTAGCGCAAAATGGTGAAACATCGTCTGGCAACAGGGAGTGGCAAATGCTGCAGGTAGGCTGGCAGCGAAAGGGTTAAAATAAAGGAGTCAATTTTCAGAAATTTTTTTTTATTTATATATTTATTTTTTTTACTTAATAATATTGTAAAAAAAATAATACAATTTACAAACAAGACATTTCATGTTAAAGCCTAAACTCTGTTGCAAAAATATATATATATAATTTTCCTGAAAGTTCCAGCAAAAATGGCGCAAAACATGGCGCAAAATGGGGAAAAATGGCCTGTCAACAGAGGGTGACAAAATCTCAAGTAGGTTGGCAATTAAAAGGGTTAATAGTACCTATGCATGTTGGGTATTCTGTTCGGGGGACCTTGCGCTTTCAGACTTAGCTTGTCTTTTTCTTGTTTGCATATTTATATTTTAGGAAAAGGTGTTTTTTATTCAGCTTTTTTATCAATTTTTTAGGGAAACCCTGCGCAAACAAAGAATTCTTTGAGGTAATAATTCCAGAAAGATGAGCCCACTAGAACAAGCTGGGTACGCTTAGAAAGCTTAATGTGTGTACTTTCAGGGAATATATGGTTTATGGGGGATAAAAATCGCAAGGTGCACACTTTGTCTGCAGAGCTGAAATTTTCAAGCAAAATTACCGTTACGCACATGCTTTACTTTGGGGTGTTTGGCAACTCTTCCACTGACAGTAGCTATGCATGTTGGGTATCGTTCTGTTCGGAGGATGTTGCTTTTTTAGATTAAACTTGTTTTTTCTTGTTTGTATAGTTTTTTTTAGGAAAATGTGGCTTTGATTCTGCTTTTTTTTATCCGTTTTTTAGGGAAACTCTTTGCAACCAAAGAATCCATTGAGGGATTACTTCCAGAAAACTATGGTCACATCAACAAGCCTGGTACACCTAGAAAGCTTGAGGTGTTTACTTCCAGAGAATATATAGTTTGTTGGGGGTATTTCAAATGTAAAGGGTTGTTTTGCTTGAAAAATCGCAAGGTGCGCACTTTGTCTGCAGAGCTGAAATTTTCAAGTAAAATTACCGTTACGCACATGCTTTACTTTGGGGTGTTTGGCAACTCTTCCCTTGACAGTAGCTATGCATGTTGGGTGTTGTTCTGTTCGGGGGTTGTTGTGTTTTCAGATTAAACTTGTTTTTTCTTGTTTGTATATAGTTTTTTTAGGAAAATGTGGCTTTGATTCTGCTTTTTTATCCTTTTTTTAGGGAAACTCTTTGCAACCAAAGAATCCATTGAGGGATTACTTCCAGAAAACTATGGCCACATCAACAAGCCTGGTACGCCTAGACAGCCTGAGGTGTGTACTTCCAGAGAATCTATAGTTTGTGGGGGGTATTTCAAATGTAAAGGGTTGTTTTTCTGGAAAAACTGCAAGGTGCGCATATTGCATAGCATAGTTGTATTTTATCTGAAAATCCCCTAAAGCGCTGTTTCAGTTTGGGGGAGTCTCCTGGGCAGGAAAGGGTGTCTACCTATACATATGTGGTATCGCTGTAACCGGGAGAAATTGGGATTTCACACGCAATAAGATGTTATTGACAAACTTACATTTTTTATTACAAAAAAAAACTACAAATTGTAAAAAATATATATATAAATTTTTTTTTTGCACATATTTCACCCAAAAATATTGAGAATACACCTAAAAAATTACAAACAAGAAATTTCATGTTAAAGCCCAGACTCTGCTGAAAAAAACAATATATAATTTTCCTGGGAAATCCCTGGAAATCCCTTCAAAAATCACATTTGAACATGGGGAGCGCATAATAGTGCAAAATGGTCTGGCAACAGAGTGTGACAAAAACTCCAGGTAGGCTGGCACTTAAAGGGTTAAACCCCAGAGCGCTGGCGGCGATGGGTTAAAAGTAGTTTTTTAACCCCCAAACAACCATATTTTTGGAAACCAAAAAAAACAAGTTTTTTAAATAATTTTGTAATATGAATACATTAATATCAGACCTGTAATATCAATTCTGTACATTTTTTAAAAAAAAAATTTTTACCTTAAAAAAAGTATTTAAAATGGCAGAAGTGGTCACAGAATTTTTCACATTTAAAAAAAAAAAAAAATTAATAACAATTAATTATGAATATTTAAAGATTGTTCCATTGAAATGCATTGGAGAGCGCCAGGTAGCGAGAGGTCATACCTGTCGCTGTTCAAGGTCGGACACTGGCACTGTGGGGTGAGGCTGGAATAATGATGAATGAGTGGCGCTATCTCAGTCGCTAAGCAGGATTGCCTTGATAAATGTGTGATTGTGGTGGGGAGCCGGCGTTCTCGTGGCGGGGCCCGTCATTACCGATCGCTCACCAGTCGCTATCCCTTGTTAAAAGAGGGCCTAAGTATCCGCGTAATCCTGGTAAGTCTAACTACATCACCCCAACTCTGCTTTCCTCATGTGAATTTATTTCATTCATACAATCACTTTTCCTCTCTAACGACACAAGAGCCACACTTAGTGATTTCTCCTCTCACGTTTTGTGCTTCTACTTTCTGCTGGAGACATTTCACCAAACCATGGGCCTCCCTCACCTAGTTTCTCCTCTCTGCCTTCCTCCTCAGTAGCCCAGCATCATCCATTACTACACTATACCTGCAAATACACGCAACTTATCCAACTTCAGAATAATAAATCAATCCCAACATCCTACTCTTGCTGTCACGTGCACTGTGAAACACACCCCTAGTGCACAACAAACTTGCATGCATCCATATCCCTTATATTAATAACTCTGTCACTCATGGGCATTACAGAAGCATGGCTCACCATCTCAGATACAGCCAAAGGCACAGTCTCACCTGCTGCTCTCTTACATGGGTGACTACAATTCAGCCATGCCCTAAGCATCGTAAGGGTGTTGGTATCCTGCTTTCTGAAAGTTGATCTTTTAACCAAATCCCTGCCCTACTCTTCTTATCCTATTCCTCTTCTAAAGTCCAATGTGTCAGACTATACTCTTCCTGTCACCTCAGTATTGCTATCACCTATCCCCCCCCCTTTGGAACTACAACTCTCTTTCTCAACCACTTTTCCACCACTTCAACATACCAGCTGCCAACAGCTCCGCTGCCACCATACTACTATTGCTCACCTCCCCCTAGGCTCTCCAACAATGGTCTGCCACCATCACCCACAAAGAGGGTCACACCAGACTTCCTGTTCACTAATCTCTGTTCTGTATCTAAACTCTCCTCATCTCCACTCCCTCCCTGTCACCACAACCTCCTTACATGCTCTTACATGCTCCTTACATGATGCTCTCCTCCTGCTGCACACAAACCTGCATACTTATGCAGGAACCTAAGAAACCTAGACCTTCACTCTTTCTCCAACCTCTTCAGATTGTGTCCACTTTCACTGACACAGACACTGCAGCCACATACTAAAACCATACACCAAAAACTGCCCTTGATTCTGTTGCTTCCCGCACCCCAAAAAACAACCATGGCTCAACAAAAAGACTGAACGTTTGAAACGGCTCTCTAGAGTTACTGAATGGTAATGAATGAAACACAAAAACAAAGAGGACGTCTTGGTATATAAGCAAGCTTTTTTGGAGAGAAAACTGATTTGAGTTGGCATTGTCTACCTTGAGGCAGATTCAGCACCAGGTAAAACATTTACATGTGGTTGATGAAAGTGAATGTCAGTTTTCTATCCCAAAAATTAGTAGAGTTTTCTCACCTTGGGCTGAATCAACCCTTATCTATCCGCCAACACCTTGCTTAATCCCCACCAATCTGGCGTCATTCAAATCACTCCACTGAAACTGTTCTCATCAAAGTCTCTAATGATCTACTAATAGCAAAATCTAAAAGGCACCTACTTCGCTCTCATTCTTCTTGACCTATCCTTAGCATTTGATACGTCTGACCATTCTCTATTTCTCAATATACTCTCTTCCCATGGAATTCAAGACCTCACTTTCACTTGGCTCTCCTCCTATCTCCCTGACCATTCACTTGGTGTATCCTGCTCAAACATGGTTTCTTATCCACATCCTCTGTGGATGTAATGCAAACCTCTGTCCTAAGACCCCAAGTATGGTCTTGGCCAACTGATTGCCTCACTAGGCTTCAAATATCACTTTTTGCAGACAACCCACATATATACATCTCTGGCCTGAATCTCTGTTCCCTTCTATCTCACTTTACTGATTGACTAACAGCCCTCTCCTCCTTTATGTCATCTCCCTCCCTCAAACTAAACATGGACAAAACAGAACTGGTCATTTTCCCACCATTTAACTCCCCTCCCCAACACAACAACCTATATTAACAATTGTACAAAAGCTGCAACTCCTCAAGCCTGATGTCTAGAAGTCATACTAGATTCTGCCCTTATATTCAAGTCCCACATTCACTCCCTAGCCACTTCCTGTGGCGGCCAATTTAAAAACATCTCCTGCATCTGTCCCTTCCTCTCACCAGACACTTCTATAACACTAATGCATGCCCTGGTTAAATCCTGACTTGAATACTGCAACACCTTCTTTTGTGGCTTACCAACAAACCAACTGGCACCCCTCCCAGCTGCTCACCATCATCCACCTCTCCTCTCGCTTTTCCAGTGATGTTCCTCTCTGCAAGTCTCTCCACTGGCTGCCAGTCTCATATTTAAACTCTACAAAACGTTTACCAGCCCCCATACATTTAATCTCCGTTACACTGCGATCAACCCAGACATAGCTCTTAGTTTGCCTTTTACCTTCTCCTGTCCTTCACTCTGGTCACCTTTCATTACTCCCTGTAGCGATAACCCTTATCGCCGGAGGGCTTCACCGCCCGAGACGTCCTTTTCCCAATCGTAAGAGGTGCTGCTGGAATCCCAGAGTCGTCCGTGAGGAAACAGGAACAGCCCTTACAAGGGCTAGTGAATTGTAATATAGCGTTTCCCCCAATAAGAGACAGAACTTCAGTATTGAGGGTGAAGGTGAAGTAGACTTTATTAGTGCCACACTGGGCCTTATATGCAAGCCTCCATGCAAGGGGACCTCCCCCATGTACCTGATGGAGGACTGCATGACAAATACACAGACCAATAGCAGCAGGGCACACAATCCCTCAACTCTGCCGGTGACGCAATCAGGAACACAATAGACGTCTGTAACACAATCAATCAGAACAATGCCATTGTCTGTGACGTAATCAATCAATACAATGGCAGTCAGAACAATGAATAACGTAATCAATCAACACAAACAATGGCAGTCTGTAACATGCTTAAGAAAAGGAAAGTAATGAACCTGTGTAAAGTCCAAAGGGCAGAGAGTCTGTCACACTCCCGTCTCCAGAAATTCTCACGTGCCTCTCCCCTTCTCTGGAATGCCCTCACTTATTCAAACCAACACTTTCCAACACTCCAAGCTTTCAAAGCTGCCCTCTGGGCACATGCCACCAAACTCAGTGCCTATCGTGTTTCCACTCAAAATAAGACAGGTCTTATATTATTTTTGCTCCAAAAATAGGTGATGGGGCTTATTTTCAGGGGATGTCTTATAGCCACCTGGCAGTTGGCAAGATGGTGACGGCAGTACAGCAGCTCCAGTACATGCACAGATCCGACTGGCAGCAGGGCGATTCGGCCATGTGCCTGGCATGGCGGTAGGCTGGGGTAGATCAAGCAAGGTCAGACATTTCATTCCCGACAGACAAGCTTACCTGTGTTACTTGATGTGTCTTCACCCTCTTTTATAGCCTTGATATGTCCTTATCTCCTTTACAGCCTTGATATGTCCTCACCCTCCTTTACAGATGCTCCCATCCCTCTGCTGAAGCCCGGCAGCTGGATTATGAATTCAAACTAGGGCTTATTTTTGTGGTAGGGCTAATTTATCACGCATTAGCAAAAATTCTGAAAAATTTATTTATTTTTATTTTATTTTCAGGGTAGGTCTTATTCTCAGGGAAACAGGGTACTAATGTTGATCCATCCCCTGTGTCTCTACCCTTTAGACTGTGACCTAATCTCATAGTGTTTGCTTTTGTGATTTGTTGCATTAGATCTAAAATTGTCTATGTACTATATGTTTTACCCTGTCTATAATTACTACATAGTAAAGCGGATTGGAAGAAGATGGCACAATATAAATAATATGATTAACATTTACGTTTGCTTGAGTAAAATCCTAACATTTCAAAATTCTTTGACATTAGCGTGCCCAAGCACATGAATATTTTTTCCAACAGCAACATTGCATTTGCAACATTTCCTGCACTGAGGCAGAAAAAGTCATCAGATCCAGCAAAGTTCAGTAGGGTACCTACCTCAATTTAAATTACAATGCTTGGATGTATTCAGCCAGGTGTTTTGTCTTTACATGGTTATTAATAAGAAAAAGTTTTAATTCTTTATAAGGTGAGAGCTGGTAGTGGCAATTTGTTTTTACTCCAGATGAAACGGCAAAAATAAAAGAACAGAACAAGTATAACATTTTCAGTGAAAATGCTTTTTAGGACTCCTGAAACTGTGACAACCTCAGCCGGTTGTCCGGCACGCCCCACCAGTTGCAGAGGGCTTGAAATACATCCTGGTGAAGGGACCATTACCCTTGGTCCACCTTCTCCCTGCTTAAATAATCGGCCTGCACATTCTCCCCCCCTCCCTGGAATGTGAACCTCTGAGATGCACGAAATGTAAATTTCTGCCCACCTCATGATGCAACTCACTTCCTGGAACGCCTGCCAGCTGATAGTTATGCAGGTCACAGCCATGGAATTTCCGACTATACCTTGACCGGAAGGCTCCCGAAGCTGGGCAGACCAGTGCCTGAGAACTAGTAGAATTGCCCTCAGTTCCAACACATTGATTGGAAGACTGCACTCCTGCTGGTCCTAGAAACCCTGAACCATCTGGTTGTCCAGAATACCACCCTAACCCATCATACTGGCGTCTGTGGTCAGAATGCAGAAAAATGCAAAAACCAGGGTGGGGTGGAGCAGGACGTACTGTATACAAATAATATCAATTCTACAGGTGAGTATTTCACAGAATTGTATTATTCTTAGTATACAGTACGTCCTGCTCCAGATATAGTACTTACACTTGGGACATCCAATAGCAGTGTCCATAAAGTAGGATGGGATCCCCAACAAAAAAGGCAACAGCAGACAGTTAAAACCACTGTCACCTGCATAACCATGCGGCCAAGACAGCATGAGCATGAGGCCCAAACATCAACCTTGTAAAACTTTGAAAAAGGTATGAATCAGAAGACCAGCAGCGGCCTAGCAAACCAGTTCAACAGAAGCCTGGTGCTGAAAAGCCCAAGAGGCACCAAGGCACAAGTAAAATAAGAATCAAAGCGAAAAGGAAGATTCTTCCCCTTGTTGGAATGGCCTGAGTAACAGCCTGACGAATCCAATCGCTAACTGTAGACTTGGCAGAAGCCAAAAAACCCTTCCTAGGACCAGAAGGAACATCCATTCAAGTAATAACCAGGGCCAAAGCCGCAAAGGCCCAAAGGAACATCAGTTCTCCTAAAGGACACAGGGACTACCAAGGAAAAAACTTCCAACACCTGTTCAAGGAATGCAGAACCCTTTCCTCAGTGTTGCTAGGAATAAGGCACAGCAGGAAGAACAATATCTCGAAACAATGAACATAAGATAACACCTCATGCAGAGAGTGCGGCTTCAGGCGGAACACCACCTGACAGAGCCGCCCGCCAACACACGTCTGACCAAAGTAACAGTCACCAGAAGGACAACCTTGAGGGTAAGAACAGCCAGACACCATCCTGAATAGGACCAAAGGGAAAAACCCTGCAAAGCAGACAGAACGCTAGTGTTCGGTGTGTGTTTGTGATGTGCGGGACTGGTTCCATCAGCTGGCGTCCTGGCTGTGGCTTCCTTATGACAGTTGCGTCTTTGGTTGCCGCGGTAATGGACAGCGCCTGCATGACGCGAATGACGTCTGGATTACGTGTCTGTGTGACGCGTACGTCGCGTGGGTTGATTGGCTGGGCGCCGTGACGCTTCCGGTTGCGGCGCTTCTGCCGTTCTCAGTATGGTATATCCCTTTCAGTGCCAAGCACGTAGTTTCTACGTGCTCGCTTCCACTTCACTTAAGTGCCAAGCACATAGAATCTACGTGCTTGACTTTCCCCCCTGCTAGTAAAAAAAAATAAAAATCAAAAATACTCACCTGACCCCTCGTTGGATCCGGCCGGGTCTCCTCTTTAATTTGGTGCCAGCTGCAGCTGGCTGCTAACTGTAAAAAAAAACAAAAAATAAAAATGACATTTAATTACCTGCAGTCGCGCTGCCTCCCTCCGGGTCTCCTCTTCACTGGGGGGGGCCTCCGATCGCCCCCCCCTCGGCTCTTCAGCTTCAGGGGAGAGCCTGAAAGGGCTCTCCCCCTCCTCTCCCGATGGGCGCCGCCATCTTGCTGTGAAGCCCCGCCCCTTTTTTTTAATAAATGAAATTTTAGTGTCTGTCTTTTTTTACTGTTAACCCTTTGTACTGAGACCCATGTACCAGTTCACAAGGCTGGGGTCTGGCAAGCCGCCTGCAACTAGCGGGTGACTTGCCATTAACCCCCGGACCCCCATTTACCTGCCTCCCCAAAGCCCGGGGGGGGGGGGGGGCAGAAGAGCCCAGGCCCACACAGGGTATGTGGGCTCGTAGGCTCCAGGGTGGGGGGCCACAAAAGCTGGCCCCTCCACTCTGTTCCTACAAGCCCCCATAGCTGGTCCCGGGCTGGTTATGACGGGTAAGGGGGACCCTACGTCATTTTTTTTTTTAATTTTAAGGGTTAGGGTTAGCTCCCACAGAAGCTTGTTACAGCATCAACTGCCAACGGCTTCAAAAAAAAGGATTAGATGTTTATTTAGAAGAAAATAACATTAACAATGAATATTAGCTGTTAAAAATAAAAAAATAATTTCCGCTACCCCAACACCCTTGGTTGAACTTGATGGACATATGTCTTTTTTCAACCCTATTAACTATGTAACCTTACCAGCATGCTGGTACAGTGAGCAGACTTTTCTTTTTCCAGCCCCACATCCGCTCCAAAAATACAGTACTTAACTACTACATCACTTTGCATATGCAGAGAATTTTAAGGATGGTATTACTATACACCTATAGTTTATTATACCAGGATGGACTGTATCTAAAACTCTAAACAATGGATGACTGGATAAAAAAATACACAATAGTTTTCTGTACTGATCCCACTAAACTTAGTCAGAATTAGTTTTTTGTGTATTGCCAAAGCCTTTATAAATAAGGTATTAAGAATAAGGTCAACACATGCACAACTTATATATTGTTAATCCAAACTTTTATTTGATCTAGATGACAAATATAAGCACCATTTAATGTACACAATGGCTAATACCTTTTTAGATCTCCCTTGGTCAACCAATGCAATGTGATTTGGTTCGTGGGTGATTGTCCCCACGCTGGAGAAAAATGAGAGGTGGGAATGGTGGGGCATCTTTGTTGTATTGTATTTGCATGAGTAAAAAATTGATCTGACTGCAAATAAACATTCTACCAGTGGCAAATTGCTAAATAAATTGATGCAAGCTGCTGACCAATAGTTTATATAGCCAGTATAGGAAGATGCTATTTGTTTAAAACAATATCATCTGAACAAATACAGATTTTAAATAGTAAAAAACATACTATGTAAAAAAAGGTAATTTATTACCCATGATTGCACTAAATAAATCTCTTTTACAGAGAGTTAGTATATCCTATAACAGCTGACACTTTATTCCCTGAGACTGTAGCAAAAATTGGCACCGCTAATGTCCAACTTGTGAATCAGAAATTCCCTAACATAAGAGCATAAAATTTGCCTCAAAATAAAAAAAGGAATACATCTTTAAAATAGATATGAAGGAGAATTGCCACAGGCTCCCCAGGCCATGTGCTGCAGTCACAGATTCATCTTCAGTGAAGGGTCTTCTTATTTCATGATCCCGAGCCTAAACGTTTAATTACAAACTGAAGGACGAGGACAAAACCCAGTGCCATCAGTACATATTGCACACTATGGTTTGTTAGCTTAAGTACAGCAGCCTGTTAGAGAAAAAGCAAACAGAAATGTTTTATTATTACAAATGTATGCAAAATGTTTCAATTCAGCATTCCAATAAGAATATCTGTAACATTAGGCCATAGCAATGGACATCAGACTGTCTTTCTCAATGCAGCAAGACTTGTTCAAAAATCTATTTTTAAAGGGACTGTCCATGCAAAAAGCAAAACAAACTTGATACTTAGCCTTTGTCCCCTGCGGATCGCTCCTAGGCTCTCTGGATCTTAGCTGATTGTAAGATCGAGTCTTGCTCCACCTGGGCCAAAATTAAGTTGGTATGCCCACTCCATTCACTGTAATTGAGGGTGTGTGTCAGGCCTGGGGGTGCTCCAGGGTGTCATGGATGATTGTTGGATAAATCTTCCTGAACCATATCCATGCAAAGTTATAGGTGGTGGTGGGGGGGGGGGGGGCAAAATACATCACATCAGTGGGAGCTACCATATTGCCATAGTCTGTTACAGCAGACCAGACCAGCTAGTGGGGCTTTGCAACTTACTCTAAACCTAGATGCACACGAATGCCAGTGCACTTTGGTTAAGTCATTATGTTTGCCATTTTTATGTGGGAACACTGGGACTTGGGAATCTCTTGGTGTCTGGACCACAAACATAGCATCAATGTAACCAAAAGCCACTGTCATGTGCCAAAAAGTCATGGGGGGGCTGACACAATACACAGAGGGCACGCACAAAGAACAGGAAAAAATCAGAGGCCAAGGACAGAACTCTGTGACAAGCAGAAGCCCAGGGACCAACTCACTGAGGAGTAGAAAGGAATCAAACACAGGACAGGGACTGGACGTGTAGCTGTAGAGGGCAGTCTGTGCACCACAAAGCAACAACTATGCAAAGGATAGGATTCAATGAATCAACAGGAAGGCAAAGTTACACACAGAGAGGAAAGCAACAAGGACTGACAGGCAAGGAAGGAAACTATACCACCATAGAGACATGTCCAGGAATAAACAATGTGGACACAGCCAGACCACTATGGTGAACCTATTTTGATCCTTACATACACTGCAAAACATGGTAGGAAAGGGCTATTGCATGTCCTAGGCCGTGGGGTTTTAGCTAGTCTTTCTAGCTTACTCTTTCCCTCAACATCAATGTGATTAAAAATCTTAGAAACAGCCCATTGTGAGTCCGACTCAAGATTTACTTGTTTGAGAATAGAAGACCTTCACATGTGTCCATTGCCTAAATATCCATTGCCTAGACATAAAATGCTATAAGGACAGTATAATCTTGTTCTTCATGGTTGACACGAGGGCACGACTGGGCAAGATCTTACCAGGGTTCTCCTAAAGCCTGCAAGCTGAATGAAGGTTATAGCCACCGATGAGTCATTTCAACAGGTGCAAACTGGAAAGTGACACATTCTCTCTAGGTGAATCGGACATATACCCAAATAGGAAAACTAGCTAGATATGTACATAACATGTGTTATGCAGATCTCTTTTATTAGCTCCCTATTTACTGGATTGGACTAGTTCTGCTAAACTACATGACATTTTTGAACATCAATCCCTACTACCCCAAAAATACCTTTCCCATTGATTTTTTTTGTTTACATAATTCTTTTACTTACCCATCCACCTTGTCTTACTATCCATCTTGCAATATGGCTTTCTACAAGGTATCTGGCAAGCCACCTAGCAATTGTCAGAAGAAATCCACTGCGTCCATTTCTCCATACATGGACAGCTAACCGATATCCAAAACCAAGAAGCGCTAGAACACGTCCCCAATTAAATCCAGTTTCAAAAACACTGCAAAAAAAGGAATAAATTAAAAGCATGTCAGATTGAGGAGATTTATAAAAACATTTATAAGATGAACAAATTTATCAACAATTACTATATTGAGAATGGGTTATCAGTTGCAAAGAATCAGCATTTATTTACACAATCTAGCACATTCTTCATTGTAGCATTGTGGAAAAGGAACACACTCATAGGTAATAACTGCTAAAGCAGGCCATACAGATCACATTTTAATTGTGCATTCCTTGTACAGAGTAGCCAGAGATAGCCTAGAATTCCTCTTTTAATAGGATTTCAACTTTCAAAGAAAGAACACTGTTGTCCCATAAAATGTTTTGCACAGTTTTCCAGAGCTATGTTGAGCTTAGTACAGTGCTTTAGCATCTTGCGTCATTATGTTACCACCTCAGGGAAAGGCTTTTGCACCTTGTCGGAGTACCTTTGGAGTGTTTTTTGCCTGTGGGGATTTTAACCAATCAATCCAGAAGAGCAACTGTAAGGGCAGACACTGCTGCTGGATGAGAGAGACTGGCCGGGAATCTCCATTCATCCCAAAGAGGTTTGATATAGTGCTGAGGTCAGGGTTCTGCAGGGACCAGTCAAGCTCTTTCTAACCAACTCTTCCCCCAATCATGCCTTTATGTACTTTACATAGGCAACTGGGTTTGAAGCAGTTGAGTAATTTTGGACACTTAAAGCAATCCCACACATTTCTGTTTTACTCAATGTCCCTTAATAGTAAATTTCCTGCTATGCGAATTGGCTATTTTATTGCTTTATTTACTGGTCTAAAATTATCTTTTTTAAGGGAGGCATGCTTCCAATTTCCGGCTTCTGTGCAGACAGTCGCTGGTCCCTTTGGAACTGATCTTCTCCCTCTAGCAATGCAAGCTGGAACTACCTCCCAGCTTGCTTTGCATGCTGTTGCATTGCACCTAGTGGTGGGTAGTGGCTGTGCACCACATAAGGAGACACAAGTGCGTCTCTGTTGCTGTGCACTGGGAGGAAAATCCTGAATGGGCATTTCACTAGAAACCTGAGAGCCAGGTTGATTGGCTCTGTTAGGCTAGCCATGCCTAATCACACTTTCTCTATAAGAAACGTCAGGTCACAATAATACCATTTTGTGATTACTCACCTGTAAAATGGGTATTAAAAGTATGTCACACACCCCCCGCTTCAGAATAGTCATTACACTTGGGTTATACCGACCTGTAGAGGGCGATCTTGCAGAGATGTCATGAAAAAAAGGGAGCCCCTCCCGGTCCATAAATACCTGGGACCTCCCACTCATTCTCCAGTATTAAGACAGCAGTAAAGGGACCAGGAAGAGCCATAATAACCAGTAACAGTAAAAAAGGTTCACCATAGAAAGGATCCAGAATACCAAAGGGCGGGGTGAAGCGGGGTGTGTGACACACCCCGCTTCAGAATAGTCATTACACTTGGGACATCCAATAGCAGTGTCCATAAAGGGCGGGGATCCAAAACAAGGCAATTATGCACAAACTTAAACCACTGCAGCTTTGCGGCCAAAAACAGCATCCGCTGAGGCCCGCACATCAAACTTGGAAAACTTGGAAAAAGTGTGAACGGAAGACCAAGTAGCAGCCTTACAAACTTGCTCAACAGAGGCCTGATGCTTGAAAGCCCAGGACGCCCCAACAGCACGAGTAGAATGAGCAGTAACACGAAAAGGGGGAATCTTCCCCTTGGCAGAATAGGCCCCAACAATGGCCTGGCGAATCCATTTACTAATGGAAGACTTGGCGGGAGGCAAACCTTTCCTAGGCCCGGAGGGCACCACGAAAAGGGCGTCAGTCTTACGAAAAGAAGAAGTAGCCACCAAATAGTACTTCACACAGCGAACCACATCCAGAGAATGCAAAACCCTCTCCTTGTCATTGCTGGGCTTAGGACACAAGGAGGGTAGAACAATGTCCTGATTAAGATGAAAGGCAGAAACCACCTTAGGAAGGAAATCTGGCTTGAAGTGGAAAACAACCTTGTCCTGATGCCTCTCAAAATACGGGGCCTTAATGGACAAAGCCGCCAACTCCGATACACGCCGAACGGAAGTGATGGCAACCAAAAACGCAACCTTCTGAGTAAGCGTAGAAAGAGCAATATCCTGCAAAGGTTCAAAAGGAGGACCCTGAAGAGCAGAAAGAACCAAATTCAAATCCCAAACTGGGAGCAAAGGCTTCCTAGGAGGCCACACATGCGTAACCCCCTGGAAAAAGGTCTTAACCAGAGGATGAAGAGCAAAAGACCTTTGAAAGAAAACCGCCAGGGCAGAAACGTGCCCTTTCAACGTACTAAGCTGCAAACCCAAGTCCAGACCATGTTGCAGAAATTCCAAAACCCTAGGAACAGAAAGCACCCTGCAAGGCAAGGCCCGGATCTCACACCAATCAATATAAGACCTCTAGATCCTATAGTAGATGGCAGAGGAAGACTTCTTTCTAGCGCTAACCAGAGTCTGAATAACAGCATCAGAAAGACCTTCCTCCTTCAAGATGGAGGTTTCAGCAGCCACGCCGTCAAAGCCAGCGTTGGTAAATTGGGGTAGAGCAGTTGACCCTGAGTGAGCAGATCCGGCAGAAGGGGCAGATCGAACTGATCCGTTGCCAACCTTACCACGTCTGCGAACCAAACCTGCCTTGGCCATCTTGGAGCCACCAAGATTGCTGACGCACCCTCTAGGGCCAGGTTGCGCACCACCTTACCCACCATGGGATATGGAGGGAACAGGTACAGAAACCCCAGTTCCCTCCAGTTTAGAGACATTGCATCCACTGCCAGAGCCAGCGGATCCCGCGAGAGAGACACAAATGCCGGAAGCTTGTGATTGTGACGAGAGGCAAAGAGGTCCACCTCCGGAGTCCCCCACTGGTGGCAAAGCGACCGAAACACCTTGGGGCTGAGAGACCATCCCCCCCGGCGAGATGAGCACCTGCTCAGGGAGTCCGCCTCCGTGTTCTCCACTCCCGGAATGTACACCGCCGAGATGCTCTCTGCCCAAGCCAGGATCAAGGACACTTCCCTGAGGGCACGCCTGCTGCGAGTCCCTCCCTGGTGATTGATGTAGGCGACCGTCGTCCGATTGTCCGACCGAACTTGAACTGGCAAACCCTGTAATTGATGAGTCAAGTGACCCAGAACCAACCTGATGGCTCTCAGCTCCAGAACATTGATGGGATCGTGAGCCTCCTGAGGCCCCCACAGTCCCTGAAACTGAAGATCCTTCCAAACCCCCCCCCCAACCTGACAGGCTGGCATCCGTGGTGACCGTCTCCCAACAAGGGGTCAGAAAGGATCTGCCCCTCATCAGATTGCTTGGTTCCAGCCACCACCGAAGGGAATGCCGAACCCGGGGGGACATTAGAAAAGACTGATCCAATGACAGCGGAGACCTGTCCCAGGCCGCCAAGAGATGGATCTGGAGCGTCCTTGTGTGAAACTGGGCAAAGGGAACCGCCTCGAAAGAAGCCACCATCAATCCCACCAGTCTCATCCCCAGCCGGATGGATGGACGAGGGATGGATAGAATAAGCTGAGTCAATTCCTGAATCAAAAGACCTTGGGCCGGGGAAGGAACACCCTGGACTGAGAAGTATCCAGAGACGTTCCCAGGAACGACACCACCCTGGACGAAGAGAGGCAGGACTTGGGATAGTTGATCACCCAGCCGAATCTCTCCAGAGTGGATACCACAGTCCTGGTATCTAGCTCCGCCTGGCTGAGAGAGGATGCCATAATGAGAAGATCATCCAGATAAGGCACAATGCGGATACCCTGGGCTCTGAGGAGGGCCATCACCCCCTCCAGCACCTTGGTGAAAACCCTTGGAGCCGAGGTAAGGCCAAACGGAAGAGCCACAAACTGAAAATGCCGATTTTCCACCACAAACCTGAGAAATCTCTGATGTTGCCGGGAAGATTGGAACATGCAGATAAGCATCCTTGATGTCTATGTACGTCATGAAGTCCTCCTGGCGAAGCGAATTTATGGCTGAGCGCAGAGTTTCCATGCGGAACTTCCTGGGACGGATAAACCTGTTGAGAAACTTCAGATCCAGGATGGGACGAACGGAGCCATCCTTCTTGGGCACCGTGAATAGATTGGAATAGTATCCTCGGTCCGAGGAAGGTACCGGGCAGATGACAGTCATGTCCAGGAGATCTTTTACTGCCGCCCGGAGCCCCTGAGCGGCCAGAGGATCCAAGGGCACCCGAGACCTGAAGAATCTGGAAGGAGGCTGGGTCTCGAACTCCAGCTTGTAACCGGAAGACACCACTTCCCGAATTCATCAGTCCGAGACCTCCTGGTCCCAGACCTGGGAGAAGTGTCGCAGCCGTCCCCCCACCCTCGAGGGTGAGGGCGCCCCCTCATTGCTGAGTCGGCTTGGCAGCGGCTTTGGGCTTGGAGCCCCAGCTGTGACCTGGACGGGCACGTCCTCTTCCCCTGTTCCAGGAATCACCTCTGGAGGAGAAGACAGCCAATCCCCATCCAGCTCTGGCCCCACGAAAGGAAGGGGTAAAGGAAGCCGCCCCCGAAAGGGACGACGTTGCTTCTTTCGCTGAGGTAACCTACCTCCTTTTGCGACCGAATCCAATTTTTCTCCAAAGAGCCGTAAGCCCAGAAAGGGAAGAGTTGTAAGCGACTTTTTGGACACAAAATCAGCCGCTCACTGGCGCAACCAAACCGACCGCCGAATAGCCACCAGCAAGGCTGAAGTTCTACTACACATCACCATGGTGTCATCCAGGGCGGCTAGCACAAATGACAAAAACAATTCGCACCGCTTAAGTGCGGTGAACTCATCACTAGTCGGGTCAAGCCTGGAAGTAGACAACAGGTCCCTAACAACTGACCTAGAAGCCACTATTAAAAGCGCCGAAGCACAAACAGGCCGCAAGGCCGACCCCACACTGGCAAAACCGTGACAAGCCATCTGGTCAATGCGTTTGTCCTCACCATCCTTGAGAGTAGAACAGTCAGGAGAATGCAAAACAGAGGTGCTAGACAACCCCAAAACAGGGGCGTCCACCTTGGGAGGGGATGACCAGCGCTTCACCGCATCCACCGGAAAGGGATATTTCTTATCCCAACCCGGAGGAACTCCTGGAAGCCGAGTAGGCCTCTCCCATTCCTTAAGAATAATGCCATCGAAATGCCTTTGATTAGGGAATTCCAAGCGCGGCTTAGCCTCCTCAAAGAACTCCCCCTTCTGCGGAAGAGTCACTTCAGGAGGAGAAATTGCCAGAACCTCAAACATATGAGCCAGGACCTTAGGGGTATCCAAAGAATCCCCCTGACCCCGCTCAGCATCGGTGCCAACAAACTGCTGATCGTCAGAACCATCCGACTCCCCTTCCTCTAGAGGGGGGTAATCAGACCAGTCCAGTGAATCAAACTCCTCAAAATCAGAAGCCGGCGTGGCCGGGGACAAGTGCTTTCTCTTAGCCGGGGCCTTTCTGGCAACAGCGCTAGAAAATAATTTTTCAAGATTGGTCAATCTGGCACACACCTCAGATTGCGACTCCCCACTCGTGACAACATCACACGGGGTACGGATCAGGCGGGGAGGGGTAGGAGAAGGGACCGGCGGCGCAGAACCAGATGCATGGGATCCGGACTGCCGCGTAATATTCTGCTGTGCACATGGTATGCAAAGGAAAACATCATCCCCTGTAAGGGATACTCCACACCCCAAACACTGCCGGGGTTGCCCCGAGGGGAGCCCGGGCCCGGTATCCTGGGAAGCCTCCATATGGTAATTTTATCAGTAGTCGCAATACCCAAGGGAATTACGCAATATAAGCGACCCGGGATGCCCCTTCTGTGTCCCGAGTGGGAGGATTTATAGGGAGTTCTTAAACTAAACCAGGGACCCTAGGACCGGGAGCACCCTTTAAGATCCAACACGGGTCCGCCTGGAATAGAAAAGGGGAACTGTCACACAAATATCACACAATGCTGTGCACATAACAGAAGGGCCAAGGCACACATACATATAAATAGAGGAATATATATATATACCAATCTCGCGCTGACAAGCAGCTTCACAGGAAATGAAATACAGGAGCCCACTGGGCGCTTACAGTAATGGCGTCCTGCACGAGGCAGGGAGGATGAAGAAGGGCGGGCCGGCGCGGACCGCGCGCTGTGCCCGACCCCGTCCCTCTCTCCTGACACCAGGTGGCTCCCGGCCAGTGACCGGGCTCCACAGCGGCACCGGCAGCACGGGGGGGAGGGAGGGGGCGGGCCGCAGGATCGCGCCCCGCCCCGAAACCGCACCGGAGGGGAAGAAGCTCCCCCAAAGGCTGACAGTAACGGCCGGCGGCGCCGCAAACCGCCGGCCCGGCCATGGAACGTATCAATCACTTGCACACACACACCAAGTTGCGCACAAACATGACTCTAAGGAAAGAACTTAAACTAAAAGGAGGATAAGCGCCCCCCCTTAGTAGTAGGGAACAATGTGTGACCGGGGAAGGGGGAATTAACACCCCAGAGGTGTAAGGGTAAGGACCGGGCATTCCATCCAGGATCACCAACCCGGAATACCGCCTACCCCTTAGTATGAGGTCTCACGGTGGAACATAGCTCCTAAAGCACCTTAAGGTGCCGTCTACCTTTGCCAGGACCCGCAGCCTAGGCTGGGAGGCTCTTTACTAAAAAGGGGGATAACAGTAGGTCCAGGCAGAAATAGACCGAAAGAGGGGGCCGGGAGTTACCCCGGCTACCTGCAAGGAGGAGACATCCATCTTCTGACTTGCTGGCCGTCTGCAGAGATGAAAGACTGGGGAATGAGTGGGAGGTCCCAGGTATTTATGGACCAGGAGGGGCTCCCTTTTTTTCATGACATCTCTGCAAGATCGCCCTCTACAGGTCGGTATAACCCAAGTGTAATGACAATTCTGAAGCGGGGTGTGTGACATACTTAGAATAAATACAGTTTATAATAAATTCATCTATGTGTTACATACAAGCATAATTACATACGTAAAGTGTTAGTGAAGCACTTAGATTACCTTAGAATGTAAGCTGTAGCCCATAAAGAGGGCTGGAAAGCAGGAGAGATAATAGAGACAGTTATGTAAGCCTACTATTACAGTATACAAAATAAGAGCCAAACATAAAGCAAGACATACATTCGATCTTATCTTTTACATGGAGCAAGGTATTGTCCAGCTGAAATGAAAAATAAGCAGTACATGCTTAACTGCCCACAGACTCGATCCTATAGTGGCTTGTGGGGGGGAAAGCTTGGCAGGGGGGCGCACTACGTGACTCACTGTTATTTGTCTACCACTGACAGCACACACTGAAGCTGAGCTCACTTAAACAGGACTGTGGGTGGTCAGGTAAGTATAGTTTTTTTTTATATAGCTGGACAAACCTTGCTTTGGCCTTTCCTTAGACTCCAGGGCTGGGAAGGAACTATAAGATCTGCTTACCTGCACCGCCGATCGTCCTGCTGAAGCTCTGGTTTGTGAAGCCGAGAGCTGCAGTTCCCAGTTTTCCATCTTACGGCTCGCATTGAAAACAATGGGGGCCCCCACACATGGAAGTTCCTGAAGTATGGAGGTATCCATTGTTTTCAATGAGAGCTGGCCACACCCAAGCCACACCAAGCCGCCTTTTACTTTAAAGTGGACCAACACCAAGGCTGATATAGATCAGATCCCTCCCCGCGGGGCATCCGAAATCGGGATGCCCCGCTGTGTGAAACCCCCCAGGACGCCCCATTCACCTTACCTTACTCCCGTTTCAACGGCGCATGGCCGGGCCGCATCTCGCGCTCCTCTCTAGCAGGGCACACGCCCGCGCCGGCCGCTTGTGAATGGCCGGCGCGGGCGCACTCCCTGTTAGAGGGAAGCGAGCCAGCGTGCTCGGAGCCGCTGTGGTTGTCCGTCCCTTGTACGTGCATACCACAGCGGCTCTGAGCGCCCTGATTGGACGAGGCCCACGCATGCGCCGTAGGAGCGTGGTGAGGTGAGTTTTTCCTGGCGTTCTGGGGGGTTTCATGCAGCGGGGCACCCCCGATCGGGGAAGTGGACCAAAACCCAGGATAGTGAAAATCCTGGGTGTTGGTCCATTTTAAGGCACCTGAATTTCTGTTTGACGGATCTGATTTTGATCTGATCAGAGATGGTTTCAATTGAATGACCAAAGCTCAAGTCTGCACCCACTATCAGGCTTTTCATACATTATGACTGTCGTTGTTAAAGGGCAAAGGAAGTATAATAATTATAGGCATATTTATTGTGCTTTGTATGATTATAGATATCCCAAATTATGCCCCTGAATTACTAAGTAACACTCAAATAGGGTGTGAGCCTGAAATCCTGCCATATCTATAGTAAACAGACCATGACATTAGACGCTTATATTCACACCTAACTGCCAAAAAGCTAAGATGGGGTGTTTTCTGAGCTAAAGAACATTTCCCCTTGAAAAGGAATCCTTGAATTCTTAATTAGGTTGGCCTCCGACTCAGACACTTAAATACACATTAGACACAGGTATTGGATTTGATTTTTGGAGAGCGGTGTAACTCCTGCAATATGTCAATTATGACTATTTTAATGAGTCTTATTCAGGATTATAATACCTTTCATTTGATATCAAACATGGTATACATATATTGGCCAAAGACTGATAATCCACATAGTATCATACTCTGTATGGTATGTAGCGGGGCACCCCCGATCAGGGAAGTGGACCAAAACCCAGGATAGTGAAAATCCTGGGTGTTGGTCCATTTTAAGGCAACTGAATTTCTGTTTGACGGATCTGATTTTGATCTGATCAGAGATGGTTTCAATTGAATGACCAAAGCTCAAGTCTGCACCCACTATCAGGCTTTTCATACCTTATGACTGTCGTTGTTAAAGGGCAAAGGAAGTATAATAATTATAGGCATATTTATTGTGCTTTGTATGATTATAGATATCCCAAATTATGCACCTGAATTACTAAGTAACACTCAAATAGGGTGTGAGCCTGAAATCCTGCCATGTCTATAGTAAACAGACCATGACAATAGACGCTTATATTCACACCTAGCTGCCAAAAAGCTAAGATGGGATGTTTTCTGAGCTAAAGAACATTTCCCCTTGAAAAGGAATCCTTGAATTCTTAATTAGGTCGGCCTCCGACTCAGACACTTAAATACACATTAGACACAGGTATTGGATTTGATTTTTGGAGAGCGGTGTAACTCCTGAAATATGTCAATTATATTGGCCAAAGACTGATAATCCACATAGTATCATACTCTGTATGGTATGTATTTGATGTTCAGGTTCATTTAACTAAGAAATTAATGGGGATCATGAATTTCTAGGTTACAATATGATATCATGCATATTGTGGGAGTTATACCCTTTATAGAATATGTATCTAATCTCAAAGAGGCAGGTTGTGGATGGATCATTGCAGACACACTCAGGAGCCTGGGAATGCTGGCCACACCCCCTAGTGTTCAATAGATTAGGAAGCTGGTTGCAGGATTAGGTGGTCAATGGATGGACCCTCTACCCGCGACCTGGATGCAACCATAATGGCTAAGTGCTCCAATATCTCTCTCTCTCCATTATAACATTTATTGTACTGTAAACTTACTTTATCTTAACATGTAACAACTGCCTGTAATATCTGGGGAAACATCATGGACATATTGCTGGTAATTAAATCCGCGTTAATTTATACATCTTACTGTGTGTGTGGTAGATAGTTTCTAACACAATAGATTCTAAAACAATTCTGTGATTACTCACCTGTAGAGTTGGTATTATATTATTATTATTATATATTATACTTACACTTGGGATATACTCCGCCAGATGGCGCTGGACTGCAGAGACATCGAAAATAGGCTCCTCCCGGTCCCTCAAATACCCAGGGACCTCCCACAAATCCCCAGCATTGAAAAGCAGTTAAGGAGAAGCCGGGAGAATTAAAAAATCCAAACTATCAACTATAACAATAACAATCACCATACAGGGGATCCAAGAAAATGCAAACCAAGGGTGGGTTGAAGCAGGACGTACTGTATACTCATAATACCAATTCTACAGGTGAGTAATCACAGAATTGTATTATTCTTAGTATACAGTACGTCTGCTCCAAATCTAATACTTACACTTGGGACATCCAATAGCAGTGTCCATAAAGTAGGGTGGGATCCCCAAGAAAAATCAGCAGCAGACAGTTTAAACCACTGCCGTCTGCAGAACCTTTCGGCCAAAAGCAGCATCAGCTGAGGCCCTAACATCAACCTTGTAAAACTTTGAAAAGGTATGAACAGAAGACCAAGTAGCGGCCTTGCAAACTTGTTCAACAGAAGCCTGGTGCTGAAAAGCCCAAGAGGCACCAATAGCACGAGTGGAATGAGCAGTAAGGCGGAAGGGAGGATTCTTCCCCTTAGCAGAGTAGGCCTGAATCACAGCCTGACGAATCCACTTGCTGATAGTAGACTTGGCAGGAGCCAAACCCTGCCTAGGACCAGAAGGGACCACAAAAAGAGCATCGGTTTTTCTGAAAGGTGCAGTAGCCACCAGATAGTACTTCAGACACCTAACCACATCCAAAGAGTGCAAAACCCTCTCCTTAGCATTGCTAGGATTAGGGCACAAAGAAGGAAGAACAATATCCTGATTCAAATGAAAGACAGACACTACCTTAGGCAGAAAGTCAGGTTTGAAACGAAACACTACCTTGTCCTGGTGTCTCTCATAGTAGGGGGGCTGAATGGAAAGCGCCGCCAACTCAGACACACGCCTGACAGAAGTGATAGCCACCAGAAATACAGCCTTGAGCGTAAGAATGGCCAAGGCAGCATCCTGCACAGGTTCAAAGGGAGCACCCTGCAAGGCTGACAGAACCAAGTTCAGATCCCAAACAGACACCATAGGCTTAGGTGGGGGGCGCACGTGAGTGACCCCCTGGAAAAAAGTCCTGATCAGAGGGTGCTGAGCAAAGGACTTCTGGAAGAAAATAGCCAGGGCAGAAACCTGACCCTTCAGAGTACTGAGTTGGAGCCCCATCTCCAACCCATGCTGCAGGAACTTCAGAATCCTGGGAATAGAGAACACACGACAGGGAAGAGACTTAGACTCACACCAGTCAATGTAGGCACGCCAAACCCTGTAATAAATGGAAGAGGAAGACTTCTTCCTAGCTTTAATCAAAGCATCCACAACCGAGGAAGACAGCCCCTTCTCCATCAAGATGGAGGTTTCAGCAGCCAAGCCGTCAAAGCCAGAGTTTGTAAATTGGGATGGCGTAGTGAGCCCTGAGTGAGCAGATCTGGCACCAAGGGCAGAGCGTACTGATCTACTGCCAGCTGTACCACGTCTGTGAACCACACTCTTCTTGGCCACCTGGGGGCCACCAGAATTGCTGGCACCCCTTCCAGAGCAATCTTGCGCAGAACCCTGCCCAGCAGGGGGATTGGAGGGAAAACATACAGGAACTGAAAGTTCTGCCATGACATTGCTAGCGCATCCGAGGTCAAGGCCAGAGGATCCTGGGACAGAGAGACAAAAGCTGGGAGCTTGTGATTGTGGCGGGATGCAAACAGATCCACATCTGGTTGGCCCCAACGGTGACACAGAGATTGAAACACCCTGCTGCATAGGGACCATTCTCCCTGGCGAGAGGTCCCCCTGCTCAGAGAGTCCGCCAGGCGATTTTCCACCCCCGGGATGTACACAGCTGATATGAAGGGGACATTGGCCTCCGCCCAAGTCAGGATCAGAGACGCTTCCTGGAGGGCCCCCCTGCTCCGGGTCCCTCCCTGATGATTGATATAGGCAACTGCCGTCTGGTTGTCCGAGGGCACCTGAACAGGCAGGCCCCGAAGGTGAGTAGTCAAGTGAGCCAGAACTAGCCTGATCGCCTGCAGTTCCAAGACATTGATAGGTGTGTGGGCCTCCTGAGGGCCCCACCTCCCCTGGAACCGCAGGGACTTCCAGAAACCCCCCCCAACCTGACAGACTGGCATCCGTGGTGACCGTCTCCCAGGAAGGAGCAAGAAAGGATCTGCCCCCCAACAGGTTCCTTGAGTCCATCCACCACGAGAGGGACCTCCTGACCCGGGGGGGGAGAGCACACAGACCCTGTCCAGGGACGCTGGGTCCTTGTCCCATACTGACAATAGGTGAAGTTGCAGAGGCCTCAAGTGTAACTGAGCATAAGGGACCGCTTCGAAGCATGCCACCATCAGGCCCACCAGCTGCATCCCCTGCCTGATGGAGGGATGGGGATAAGCTAGGAGGGACTGAGCCTGTGCAATCAGACTGTCCACCTTCTGTTGAGGAAGGAAGATCCTTGCCTGAACTGTATCCAGATTCATTCCTAGGAATGGAGTTACCAAGGAAGGGGACAGTGAGGACTTGGGGTGGTTGATCACCCATCCAAATGACTCCAGAGTGGACACCACCTGCTGAGTATCCAACTCTGCCTGATGTAGAGACTGGGAAGTGATGAGAATGTCGTCCAGATAGGGAAGCACGCGGACGCCCTGACATCTGAGCAGAGACATCACGCCAACCAGCACCTTGGTGAACACCCTGGGAGCTGAAGTGAGGCCGAAGGGCAAGGCCACAAACTGGTAGTGTTGATCCATCAGAGCGAACCTGAGGAACCTTTGATGACCTGGGAACACAGGAATATGAAGATAAGCATCTTTGATGTCCACAGAAGTCATGAAATCCCCTTGGCGCAGGGAACTGATGGCAAAGCGCAGAGTTTCTATGCGAAAGCGCCTGCCCCTGACAAACTTGTTGAGAATCATCAAGTCCAGGATGGGCCTGACTGAACCATCGTTTTTGGGTACTGTGAATAGGTTGGAATAAAAGCCCTTGCCTTTTTCTCTTAAGGGGACCTGGCAGATGACCCCCAGCTCCAGGAGGCCTTGCAGTGCTTGCACTAGCTCCTGAGCTGACACAGGGTCCTGAGGAATCCGGGATCTGATGAATCTTGGAGGGGGATCGGCAGCAAACTCCAACTTGTAACTGGAGGACACTACCTGTTTAAGAAACGGGCCTACCAGCTCGGACCCAAAGATCCACCCATTCAGCCGCTCAACAGAACCATCAAAGAAATTATATTAAATTTTATCACAAAGATTGAGGACTGATCATGCGGTAATGTAGCTTGATCTTTGTTATTACTAATATCTATTAGGGATTGTTATTCTGATTGGTTGCCATTGCGGCAGGAGTATACTATATATGCCCTGGAGCTTCATTTCTTCTTAGTACTTGCACTTTCAGCACTTGCACCTTCTATGCACTTAGCACTTTATTTCTTACTGACTATTATTGAGCATTGAGACTCATCTAACTTTCTTGTTGTGTATATATCTCTGAAGCATGCACCTCTTTCTGATTTTGTATGCACTATAAATCATCACTTGCATAGCTCTTATGAAATTCCCAGGCATAAATAGATTTGGATACCCATTTTGTGGGCTATAACATGGCCCTTATTTAATATCTAATCGTTTAAATTGGTAATTGATTACATATCATTATCTGTATAATTCAATTAGTCCAGAACATTCCTATCCCAGCAATTATGTTTTTAATTGTTTTTATATATGTTTAGGCCAATAGTGAATAAAGCTTTGTGATAAAATTTAATATAATTTCTTTGATGGTTCTGTTGAGCGGCTGAACGGGTGGATCTTTGGGTCTGAGCTGGTAGGCCCGTTTCTTAAACATGTATGTCCGCCTTACTTTTGGGTGTTTAGGTCCACATTAGCCAGCATCCAGCTTTGATATATGTAAATTTACTTACGCAGTGCAGGTTTACTTCTCTTTTTTGGAGGACACTACCTCCTGAATCCACCGGTCTGAGACATGAAGCCTCCAAACGTGAGCGAAGTGCGGCAGCCGTCCACCCACCCGGATGGGTGAGGGCGCCCCATCATGCCTGAGGGGGGCTTGGGAGAGGATTTTGCTTTGGGAGCCCAGGAGGAGCCAGGACGTCCACGTCCTCTGCCTCTACCACAGAAATCTCCCTGGGCCCCAGGAAAGGAAACCCCCCCTCCCTGTCTTGCACCACGGTAAGGGGAGGAGAAGGAACCCTGACCCTGAAAGGGCCAAGATTGCCGCCTGCGCTGGGGTAACCTGCCTCCCTTAGCAAAAAGGTCCAGGCGGTCACCAAACAGGCGCAGTCCTTTAAAGGGAAACCCAGTGAGGGCCTTCTTGGCAGCGTTGTCAGCAGCCCACTGGCGCAGCCAAACCGAGCGGTGTATAGCCACCATGAGGGCAGAAGTTCTGGCACACATTCTGATGGTGACATCCAATGCTGAGAGGACAAAATTTACAAAAACATCACAACTGGAGAGTGCATTAAACACCTCACAAGGCAAATCATCAGGGGCACTATCAAGCATATTTCTGATAAGGGTTCTAGTGGCCACAGCAGTAATGGCAGAGGCACAGACCGGGCGCAGTGCCGTCCCCGCACATGCAAAGGCGTGGGATGCCAGCTGGTCAATGCGCCGGTCGTCAACATCCCGCAGGGGAATGCATGACAGAGGTGTTAGATAGCCCTAGGATCGGGGCATCCGCCTCGGGGGGGGGGGGGGGCGATGACCAACATTTAACCACCTCAGCAGGAAAGGGATACTTCCTATCCCAACTTTTTGGAACCCTGGGAAGTTTACTGGGGCGCTCCCATTCCTTGAGCACAAGGTTATGGAAATGTGCCTGCTCTGGAAATTCCAAACGTGATTTTGCTGTATGGAAAAGCTCCCCTCTTTGCCTGGGAGCCTCAACAGGGAGAGAGATGGACAGAACCTCAAAAATCTGGGTCAATAATCTGTCAGTGTCATCCGGGGCCCAGGGGTCAGAGCCAGAATCGTCATGACCCCTTGGTCTCTCATCAGATGAGCCTGAATCAGAAAAGAGCTCCCCTTCATCAGACGGGGTATAGCCACAAAGATTCCAAAACTCCTCAGTTCCATTGGGAAAACAGTGACATTAGGCGTCAAGTGCCGCTTCTTAGCAGGGGCCTTACGCGCTAAGGACTTCGCAATCAACTGTTCAACAGTAGCCAGTCTAGAAGACACATCAGGCTGAGAATCCCCGCTAGTATGCAACTCAGTAGGAGTGAGGTTTAAGCTTGGGGGAGTAGGAGAAGTGAAGCGAGGTGCAGCCAGTGGCAGGCCAGATTGCAATTCAAGCACCTGCTCAGCACAGGGTACACAGACTCGCGCCTTGTCAGCGTCAGCATGGGGCTGCCCACACGCTACACACAGCCGGTCTTGTCCCGAAGGGACCCCGGTCACATTATCCTGTGATGCCTCCATATGGTGATTATAGCGGAGCTATACGCCGATAGGGAATAACGCTATATAGCAACCCCGGATGCCCCAATAACCCGCTAGGGAAGTGGGAGTATTATTTTTACAAAGCCTACAAGTTATATACTAATACAGGGCCGGGAGAAGCCAAAAGGGTTCGCCCCACCTGAAAGACATAAGCAGACAAGACCTGTAAGCACACAGTAACAAAAGTGAAAGATATAAAGCCTTATATAAAGGCACTTACGGACCGCGGTAGGTAGGGGTCCGTCAGGCATGGGCCAACCAAGCAGGATAAAGATGGCGTCGGTATACCTCGAGGGGCTATCAGCGATGACGCGGAGCGCGCCATAGACGGGCCCCGCCCCCCCCGAAGAGCGTGAAGCCAGAACTAGCAAGCAGCCAATGATGGTGCACCAGCGCATGAGGTAATGCCGCCGCCAAGCGTGGAACCAAGTCATCGCGCGGCGGCAGCGGTGGCATTTTTAAAAAGCCGGTAAAGACAAGTCAGTGCGGCGGCTGACACAAGACTAAACAGAATGGAAAAAGAGTGTAAAACACAGAATGCATAGCATACATATATACACCCCCCCCCTCTTTTCCCCCGAAAACTACAAGGTGGATGAGGGAGGACAGCGGCCACTTAAACAGGGCCCACCGATGGGCAGGGGCAAGGGGGCACTAGTGCGGGAGGGGCATCCCATAGAGGCTCACCATAAGCCTGAACCGGTGGAGCAGCGCTCCTAAGCACCTAACAGCGGTGCTGCCTACCTTCACCCGACCAGCGCAGCCAAGGCTGGGAGGCATATTACTAATGGAACGGGTGGGAATAGTCCTACAGGGCCGCAGGCTAATAGCCCCGCTCACCTGCGAGTAGAGAGACATTTCTCGTCCTTCGCAGCCAGACTGCAGAGAAATTCTGAGGATTTGTGGGAGGTCCCTGGGTATTTGAGGGGCCAGGAGGAGCCTATTTTCGATGTCTCTGCAGTCCAGCGCCATCTGGCGGAGTATATCCCAAGTGTAAGTATTAGATTTGGAGCAGGACGTCCTGTATACTAAGAATATGGGCATTTATTTAATGCCCATTAATTTAATACCTTAAATATTTAAGGTATTAAATATTTCTTAGGACATTTCACTGGATGTATGAGGACAGCCTCAGCGTCCATTGGTTTGTATCAGATTAGTGGCCGCTGGGCTGATTATTAGTATTTGCGATATTTTTAATATTAATATTGGAGATTAATGTGCAGCAAATATTAATTTAAATCATATCCCCCTACTTAAGTCGTGAATTGTAAAAATATATGTAATAAGAGTCTTTTAACTTTATTTTAATCATTTTAAATTACTGAATGCAACTGCATCAATCAGTTTTATGGAAAAACAAATCATGTAATATATCAAAGGAATTGTCTTTCTGCCTTTTGTCCCAAGCAATGCATTATCCCTTTCAGTGCCAAGCACGTAGTTTCTACGTGCTTGCTTCTACTCCACTTAAGTGCCAAGCACGTAGAAATACACACACAAATACTCACCTGACCCCTCGTTGGATCCGGCTGGGTCTCCTCTTTAATTTGGTGCCATCCGATCCCCCGTGGGGGGTCGGATGGCTCCAGGAGAGACCCCGGAATAGGGCCCCCCCCCCCCGTTTGGCAGCAGCAGCTGCTAACTGTAAAAAAAATAAAAAATAAAAATGACATTTACTTACCTGCAGTCGCGCTGCCTCCCTCCGGGTCTCCTCTTCACTGGGGGGGCCTCCGATCGCCCCCCCAGCCTCTTCAGCTTCAGGGGAGAGCCTGAAAGGGCTCTCCCCCTCCTCTCCCGACGGGTGCCGCCATCTTGTTGTTAAGCCCTGCCCCTTTGGGGGCGGGGCTTATGACGTCACTCCCGGGCCTCTTGCTGCCTCTCCTCGGCTCAGCTGTCAGATGCCCTGGTGATCGCTGGGCAGAGCAGTGGAGGGGCAGGGGATGCTCTGATCCCCTGCCCCCCCCCCCCCTCTGGCCAGCGATCACCAGGGCATCTGACAGCTGAGCCGAGGAGAGGCAGCAAGAGGCCCTGAGGTGAGTAAAGTAAAAAAAACCTTTTTTTTTTAATAAATGACATTTTTGTGTGTGGTGTTTTTTTTTTTTTATGTTAACCCTTTGTGAACTGGTAAGGGGTCCATGAGACCCCTTATACCAGTTCACAAGGCTGGGGTCTGGCAAGCCACCTGCAACTAGCGGGTGGCTTGCCATTAACCCCCGCACCCCCAATTACCTGCCTCCCCAAAGCCCAGGGGGGGGCAGAAGAGCCCGGGCCCACACAGGGTATGTGGGCTCGTAGGCTGCAGGGTGGGGGGCCACAAAAGCTGGCCCCCCCACTCTGTGCCTACAAGCCCCCATAGCTGGTCCCGGGCTGGTTATGACGGGTAAGGGGGACCTTACGTCATTTTTTTTTTTATTTTAAGGGTTAGGGTTAGCCTAACCCTAACCCTTAAAATTAAAAAAAAAATGGGTTCCCCCCCCGGAGGGGGGACCTTACGTAATTTTTATTTAATTTTTAAGGGTTAGGGTTAGCTTAACCCTAACCCTTAAAATTAAAAAAAAAATGGGTTCCCCTCTACGTCATTTTTTTTATTTTTAAGGGTTAGGGTTAGCCTAACCCTAACCCTTAAAATTAAAAAAAAAAAAGTCTTTAAAATTTTTTTTTAAGGGTGAGGGTTAGGGTTAGGCTAACCCTAACCCTAACCCTTAAAAAAAAAAAAGAAAAAATGACCCCAAAAAAGGGGGGACCCTATGTCATTTTTGGGGGTTTTATTTAAAATAAAGGAAACAATTGTTTAAAAAAATATATATATATATATATTTTTTTTTGTTTTTTTAAGCAGAAATATTCAAAAAACAGTAGAAAAATTACAAACAAGACATTTCATGTTAAAGCCTAAACTCTGCTGCAAAAAAATGTATATGTAATGTATATAATTTTTCTGGAAATTCCAGCAAAAATCACGGTTAATCATGCCGCAAAATGGGGAAAAATTACCTGTCAACAGAGGGTGACAAAACTTCAGGTAGGCTGACAAGGGGTTAATAGTACCTATGCATGTTGGGTATTGTTCTGCTCGGGTGACCTTGCGCTTTCAGATTTAGCTTGTTTTTTCTTGTTGCATATTGATATTTTAGGAAAACATGGTTTTTATTCTGCTTTTTTATAATTGTTTTTAGGGAAACCCTGTGCAACCTAAGAATTCTTCAATGGATTACTTCCAGAAAGATGAGCCCACTACAACAAGCTCAGTACTCTTAGAAAGCTTAACATGTGTACTTTCAGGGAATATATGGTTTGTGGGGATATTCTAAATTTAAAGGGTTGTTTTGGTTGAAAAATCGCAAGGTGCGCACTTTGTCTGCAGAGCTGAAATTTTTAAGCAAAATTACCGTTATGCGCATGCTTTACTTTGGGGTGTTTGGCAACTCTTCCCTTGACAGTACCTATGCATGTTGGGTATCGTTCTGTTCGGGGGTTGTTGCTTTTTCAGATTTTACTTGTTTTTTTCTGTTTGCATATAGTTTTTTTAGGAAAATGTGGCTTTGATTCTTCTTTTTTGTTCTTTTTTAGGGAAACTCTGTGCAACCAAAGAATTGATTGAGGGATTACTTCCAGAAAATTGCGCCCATGTCAACAAACCTGGTACGCCTAGAAAGCCTGAGGTGTATACTTCCAGGGAATATATAGTTTTTGGGGGGTATTTCAAATTTAAAGGGTTCTTTTTCTGGAAAGACCGCAAGGTGCGCTTAGCGCGGTGCATAGTTGTATTTTATCTGAAAATCTCCTAAAGCGCTGTTTCAGTTTGGGGGAGTCTCCTGGGCAGGAAAGGGTGTCTACCAATACATATGTGGTAACGCTGTCATCGGGATTAATTGGGGTTTCACATGCAATAAGATTTTATTGACAAACTTACATTTTTTATTACAAAAAACACTACAAATTGCAAAAAATAATTTTGTTTTTATTTTTTTGCACATATTTCACCCAAAAGTATTGAGAATACACCTAAAAAATTACAAACAAGACATTTCATGTTAAAGCCCAGACTCTGCTGAAAAAAACAATATATCATTTTCCTGGGAAATCCCTGGAAATCCCTTCAAAAATCACATTTGAACATGGGGAGCGCAAAATAGTCTGGCACCAAGGGTGACAAAAACTCCAGGTAGGCTGGCAGCGAAAGGGTTATGGGAGTTGGATGAGACTGTGCCCAGATGGATGCTGCTATACAGTAACACAGCAAAGGGGGTGGGAGTAGCTCCATCACTATTATGTATACAAAATTATCATCATTATTATTCAGGGCCTGGGAACCAATTTAACGCCCAGTTTAACCCTCTCATCATCCAAGTATTAAGCACCAAATGTCTAGCTATGTGGAAAGACAGAGATTTGGTTGCACATATCTGCAGATACATGTGGAAGCCACACTGCCCCGGCAAGGCACTCTGTGTTTAGTGTGGTCCCTACTCTTATTTTTGAGTCCCCAAAGTTGGGACATGCAATGCAGCCAGAGCTACTCACCTGGGAAGCTGCCAGCCTCCCTTTAGAACACTCCATAGGGAGAGATCCATGGTGGCTGAATCCCTCCCTGTGTGTGTTCATGGCAATTCAAACTGAGCAAAGGGGGTGGGAGTAGCTCCATCACTATTATTTATACAAAATTATCATCATTATTATTCAGGGCCTGGGAACCAATTTACCACCCAGTTTAACCCTCTCATCATACAGTAACACAGGTAGAAACAATTCCTTCGTGGGAACTAAAGTGACAGCTTCTGTATAAGTGAATCCTTCGGCACTGCAACACATGTAAAGCTAACACACTATTTAGAACGGTGATCCAGCATGAACTGGCCTTTGGTAACCAATCTGAATTTATAGTAGGCGCACTTTAAGTAGAACACAAAAGTTGTTCTACGTTATCACAATTCATATGGTACACTGGTCTGATAAAATGTTTAGATATGCTGTAACCCTTTTGCAGATATAAATATTTCTCAAAGCGTAGATGTTGTTTGCTCATGGTTTTTACCATTAAATCCGAGCCTTTTGATATTGAATGTTCATAGCAGAACGTGTTTGACTTGAAAATTGTTATTTGAAATCTTCTTAGTGCACAGACATTCTCTTAAATGCGTAACAATTGTAAGCACCAGTCAGCGACAAAGCCATCAGCATTGGCCACAACCTAATGATCACAGTCACTGGGTATTTCTAAATGCAGAACTGGGTTATCCTAATGCTGTGTTCTCATGGTCCCTTTACAATTAAAGCTAATGTTTTCATTAATGTTCTTTTTGCCTGTGACCCCATTTTAATAATCCAGCCTCTTATGTGGCAATTGAAAACAGAGGTTACATTCAGCAGTAAATCCATGGGTCCTAGTGACAATATACTGGTTCATTTTAGATTAGCATCCTGTTATTGACCGCAAACAGTGAGGTTGGAGCTGCAGATAATAAAAATGTGATTATAATGTACTTTCCTTAGAAATCTATTTCTTTTAGTTCAGTGGTAGCAGCTGTCAATCAGATATAGCTGGGGTAGGGACACCCCCAACACCAGAGGATTGGACACCTGGCCATGTTAAGATACTAAATATAAGTATAACACAATTCAAGCTAAATGTTACATTTACATATAACATATAAATAAGCATTGCACACCCAGCCTGCTCCTTCTGGGCGCTTGAGATATCCCAAAAGAGATTCTTTAAATGACTCTGCCTACTGCTAAGAATCATTGGTAAATCCCAAAAAAAAAACTGTTTTAGTGTTTTATACATTGTACCTGCGGGTCTGGGGCTTTTTGGTCTCTTTTGGATTCTTCAGGCAAAAGTTAAAAAAACAAAAACAGCAGCCAACCATGCCGAAATCCCCTTCATTTGTGGCTCCGTTCACATGTGGGCCACCAATCGTTTTACAAAGTCCTATAACAGAACCACGCCCTCTACCGACCCCTCTGGCTTGAATGGAGCTCTAAGCTACCATGAAGCCCAGCTAATCCCTTTCTCCTTCCCCAGCCTCCTATGGTGGAGCGAAGCTGCCATCGCCAGATGTGCCCACCGGTGTCTGCAGGTAGAAATGCCCATCCTGCTGGAGTTCTCCCTCCCATCTGCCTGTTTACCTACCAGGTCACCCATCAGCCTGCCGCCTACCTACCCGGCTACCTGCCTGCCCACCTACCTACTGACCTGTCCACCCACCCACCAACCTGCCTGTCCACCCACCCACCTGTATGCCTGCCTATTCACCCACCTGCCTGACCACTTACCCATCCACCTGCCTGCCAAACAAACTGGCTGACCGCCCACCTACCTACACACCTGCCCACCTACACCCCGCCCAACAACCCACCTACCTGCCTGCCCACCCATTTTTTCCTTCACCTGCCCACCTACCTCTGCGTCTGTGAGTGAGCACATGCGTGCCTTGGAGTGCGCGCATGTGTTTGGGAGTGCCCACATGCACCTCTGGGACTGTGCGCACGTGTCTCTGTGGGTGCTAGTCTAGGAGTCCAATGTGGCCTTGCAACAGGTGGAGAGGGAGGGAGTGAGCATAGCAGGGGTATCTGAAGCAGGGTCTTGGGCCCTTACAGACCCCACCCATTATGCTGACTACTATGCAGCATCACAGCTCCAAGGCCCAGTCCACTTGCTTCAAAACTGTAAACCTTGATATGTTGACCATTTCTAGGCCATTTCTTTTTGTATTTAAAAATGGAAAACAGTACAGTGCCAAATGTAGCCCAATGGAATGGGATAACAATTGCCCCTGGCTGCAATATCACTTTAAGCAGATGGGGTTATACCCCCCTTGTCTTTTAAGTCACCATAATTTGTTTCGATGTTTCTTAGATTCCTCTGACTCAGGTGAACTCATTAGGTTTGGCTACATCACACAGCAGCAATCATCTCTCCTGCTGAGAATTCTGCCAGTAACCCTTTTAGCTACTAAAACACAACATTGGTTTCCTTCCAGCTGAAGAGATTGAATTAGAGCAGGGGTTAATACTCTCTGCCTCAGCCAATCAACCTTGATACAATTCCTTACAGGAAACATAAGCTCCCAGCGGCATTCCTTGTCTGTGTACTCAATGCACGAGGCAGACTTGAGTGAGAGAGGGTTGACATGCTGCAGAGTTCCCTATTGGAGCAGGTTCAGTTGCAAGTGTGTGCAAGCATTACACGTCCCTCCAAAAAAGCTCTTCTAGAAATGTGGCATGAGGGGGTAGGTTAGGTTAGTGTCTCTGTGAATCAGGAATCTAGTTGAGTAGGTCAGCTTTAAACAGTTCTCCACTTAGAAGCACGATGTCTATTAAAAACAAATGTCACCCCTGATTCTGCTTTCTTCCAGTAAATGAAAATAACAGAATTGTTGGTATTTTTTGAACACTCTTCTGTATGCGTTCTTTGCATGTTTCTATGAATTTTTCATTTATTTCTAGATATATCTCTTTTAAAAAGAGGAGAAGGCAGGGCCATCCTTGTATTAGCATATAGTCAGCTGTGAAAAACAGAAAACTCTGTGAAGTAATACCTGGAAGCAATCTTTTTGAAGTAGTCATATGCATTTTCAAAGTTAGGATTTATTTCCTTAAGAAAAGCATCAAAATTGTCCTGGTAGCGTTTGTATATGTCATCTCCAATCACTGCTAGCTGACGTCCGATTTTATCAAGGTCACTGTTGGAAGAAAGAAGTTAATCCTGAGATGCTGTGTATGCATAACATGCACGGAACATATAATACTAGGAACTTTATAATGCATTACATGGCTTCTCTCCTCCTGTATGGAGCTTTCTATGGTACAAGGCTGAATGTTAGAATATGTGGACTTGTAACGTGAATTGAGGAGCTGTGTTCAGTACTATACAGTATGTGTCACCCTTGTTAGATTAGTAACTCTTTTCCTCACCATAGGTTTACTTTAAAACAGGCCACACCCCTAGTCAAATTAATTCATACGTTAACTGGCTAAAAAACCCGGGATTTTGAACATCCTGGGCTGTGGTCCATTTTCCTGGAGCATTCCAATTTGTGCCGCACTGTATACAACTCCCCTGATCATCCTAAAAACATACCTGTCCGAAAGTCCCCACGGCGGACGTGCAGGCTCTTGTCCAATCAGAGCTTTATGCTGTGAAAGTTTGGAACAAAGCGTTGGCCCAATAAAGTGAAAACAGCCACACCCCCAGCCTCCCTGTGGTTTACAGCATGTTCCCACCCCCAGTCTACCTGAATGGCTGGGAGTGGGAGCATGACTCAGCCATAGGGAGGGCAAGTAATGTGGCGTGACCCACAAACACAGCGTAAGAGCCCCAAAATGGTGTTTGTGAGGTGATCCTGGGGGGTTTACATAAGATGCCCAAACAATACTTAAAAGGCCAGACCCAGAGCCTTTTAGAGTCCAAGGCCAGCTACATACGTGGTTGGTCCCCTTTAAAGGAGTTCATAGGAAAAACAAAGTAACAGATCACCCCTCACGGTCTGTACTTCCGGTAAGTTGTGAAGATGCAGAGAGAGGCCAGCAGGGTCTCCATCCAAGATTCTAAAACTTAGCTTTTAATGATGTAGTTTAAAATCCAGAATTTTCGCATTTCGAGTAAACCCCTTTGTTGTACAATTAAGGCTAAGGAGAGCAATGTTAAAATACCCGAAAAACCAGAAGTGATTAGTGTGACCCTACAACTGGCAAGCTTTAAATATTAATATACATAAGAAAAATGTATAGTATCGGCTAACCTAATGAGTGGATAATGCATAAGAAATTGAAAATAAAGTACTCACTATAAAAATTAACCCAGGCATGATCTGTGGTGACCTGATCGCCGTCTCCTAAAGGCCAGAGAGGCCTATTGCAAAAAAATGTCCCAATAATCAAAATCCATGTCAATAGGCTGGATGGGGGGAGGAGGGGTCATTTATACACCCGGAATCAAGAAAATACCATTTTGTGATTACTCACCTGTAAAATGGGTATTATAAGTATGTCTCACACCCTGCTTCGGAAGTAGTAATTACACGTGGGTTATGGTCCAGTAGAGGACGAACTTCTGCACAGAGATGACTAGAAAAAGAAGCCCCTCCCGGTCCATAAATACCTGGGACCTCCCACACATTCCCCAGTATAAGAAAGCAGTAAGGGGACCAGGAAGAGCGAATAAAATCTATGAGAAAAAAGTTTCACCATATAGAGGATCCAAGATACAACTCAGGGTGGGACGAAGCAGGGTGTGAGACATACTTATAATACCCATTTTACAGGTGAGTAATCACAAAATGGTATTATTCCAAGTATGTCTCACACCCTGCTTCGGAAGTAGTAATTACACGTGGGACATCCAATAGCAGTGTCCAAAAAGGGTGGGGATCCCAACAGGCAATAATGCACAAATTAAACCACTGTAGCTTGCAGAACTTTGCGGCCAAAAACAGCATCCGCTGAGGCCCGCACATCAACCTTATAAAACTTGGAAAAAGTATGAACAGAAGACCAAGTAGCAGCCTTACAAACTTGTTCAACAGAGGCTTGGTGCTGAAACGCCCAAGAAGCCCCAACAGCACGAGTAGAATGAGCAGTGATCTGGAAAGGGGGATCCCTCCCCTTAGCAGAATAGGCCCTAATAACAGCCTGACGAATCCATTTACTAATGGTAGACTTGACGGGTGCCAAACCCTTCTTGGGCCCAGAGGGCACCACAAAAAAGGCATCCGTCTTCCGGAATGGTGAAGTAGCCACCAGATAGTACTTTACACATCTACCGACGTCCAGAGAGTGCAAGGCCCTCTCCTTGTCATTGCTAGGTTTAGGACACAAGGAAGGAAGCACAATGTCCTGATTGAGGTGAAAGGCAGAGACAACCTTTGGTAAGAAGTCTGGTTTAAAACGGAAAACCACCTTGTCCTGATGTCTCTCAAAGTAGGGGGCCTGAATGGACAGAGCCGCCAACTCAGAAACACGTCGAACAGAGGTGATAGCCACCAAAAAGGCAAGTTTTAAGGTGAAAATGGATAGAGCAGAATCCTGCACTGGTTCAAAAGGAGGACCCTGAAGGGCAGACAACACCAAATTTAAATCCCAAACAGGTAACATGGGTTTGCGACGAGGGCGCACATGAGTGACCCCCTGAAAAAAGGTCTTAACCAAAGGATGAAGAGCGAAAGATCTCTGAAAGAAAACCGCCAGAGCGGACACATGCCCCTTAAGAGTGCTAAGCTGAAACCCCATGTCCAGACCATGCTGAAGAAACTCCAAAATCCGAGGAATGGAAAACACCCAACAAGGAAAGGCCCTAGCCTCACACCAATCAATGTAGGTCCGCCAGGTCCTGTAGTAGATATTAGAGGAAGATTTCTTCCTAGCCCTGACAAGAGTCTGGACAACGGCTTCAGACAAACCCTTTTCCTTTAAGATGAAGGTTTCAGCAGCCACGCCGTTAAAGCCAGCGTTTGTAAATTGGGGTAACAAAGCTGACCTTGTGTGATCAGATCCGGAAGCAGAGGCAGCCTGAATTGATCGACCGCCAGCCGGACGTCTGCGAACCACACCTGTCTTGGCCACCTTGGGGCCACTAGGATTGCTGGCACACCCTCTTGAGCCAGCTTGCGTACCACCTTGCCCACCATGGGAAAGGGAGGAAACAGATACAGGAGACCGAGCTCCCGCCAGGACAGAGACATGGCATCCACTGCCAGAGCCAGAGGGTCCTGGGACAGAGACACAAATGCCGTAAGCTTGTGATTGTGACGAGAGGCAAACAGGACTCCCCCACCTGCGACAGAGGGATAGAAATACCTTGTTGCTGAGGGACCATTCCCCCCGGCGAGAGGTCCCTCTGCTCAGAGAATCCGCTTCCAGGTTCTGGAACGTAGACTGCCGAGATGCACGGAACATTGCTCTCGGCCCAAGCAAGAATCATAGACACCTCCCGGAGGGCACTCCGGCTGCGAGTCGCCTCTTGGTGATTGATGTAAGTGACCGCTGTCCGATTGTCGGAGCGAACCTGAACTGGTAAACCCCGAAGGTGATGTGTCAGATGCGACAGCAGCAACCGAACCGCCCTCAGCTCCAGAATGTTGATGTGGATATGGGCCTCCTGAGGACCCCACAGCCCCTGGAACTGACGATCTCTCCAGAAGCCTCCCCAGCCTGACAGACTGGCATCCGTGGTGACCGTCTCCCAACAGGGCGCAAGAAAGGACCTGCCCCCCAGGAGATTCCTCTGGTCCATCCACCACTGGAAGGACCGCCGGACAAGAGGGGACAGAACACAAGTCTGATCCAGAGACAGAGGACATTTGTCCCAAAACCGATAGAAGATGGAGCTGAAGGGGTCTCATGTGAAACTGAGCAAATGGCACTGCCTCGAAGCAAGCCACCATCAAACCTACCAGCCTCATGCATTGCCTGATGGACGGACGAGGGCTGGACAGAAGAAAACGAATAAGAGCCTGAAGAACATCCACCTTCGGCTGGGGTAGGAACACCCTGGTCTGAATGGTATCCAGAGTCATGCCCAGGAACGAAGCCACCCTTGACGGTAATTGATTACCCACCCGAACCTCTCCAGTGTCGTCACCACAGTTCTGGTGTCCAGCTCCGCCTGGTGGAGAGAGGATGACGTAATGAGAAGGTCGTCCAGGTAAGGCAAGATACGAATGCCCCGGACTCTGAGAAGGGCCATCACGCCCGCAAAAACCTTGGTGAACACCCTGGGGGCCGAAGTCAGCCCGAAGGGAAGAGCCACAAACTGGAAGTGCTGGTTGTCTACCACGAACCTGAGGAACCTTTGGTGTCCCCGGGAAGACCGGCATATGAAGGTAAGCGTCCTTGATATCTATTGAGGTCATAAATTCCCCCGGATGCAGTGAGCCAACAGCAGAGCGCAGAGTCTCCATGCAAAATGGGTCTTATGGAACCATCTTTTTTGGGCACCGTAAAGAGGTTGGAATAGTAATCCAGACCCCTCTCTGTGGGGGGAACCGGACAAACTACCCCCATATGCCAAAGGTTTTGCACCGCCATAAAAAGGCCCTGTGCCGCCCGAGTGTCCGACGGAACCCGGGACCTGAGGAATCTGGGAGGAGGCCGGCATGCAAACTCCAGCTTGTACCCAGAGGAAATTACCTCCCGGATCCAGACGTCTGTGACCTCTAGGGTCCAGACCTGAGCAAAGAGCCGCAGCCATCCCCCCACCCGCAAGGGTGAGGGCGCCCCTTCATTGCTGAGCGGGCTTGGCAACGGATTTGGGTTTGGTAACCCAGGAAGTCCCGGGTCGGCACGTCCTCTGCCCCTACCCCAGGCATCCCCTCGGAACGCAGTGAAAAACGTTTGAGTAAGGAGCCTATGGGTGTCGACAGTATCCCCGCTCTCTGAGCCGGCATCAGCGCCAGGGTACTGCCGATCCTCAGAAGAGTCAGAGTCTGGGAACAATTCCCCTTCCTCGAGCGGGGAACAATCAGACCAGTCAAAAGGTTCAAAGTCAGCACAATCAAAGGCCGGCGTCGCGGGCGCCAAGTGCCGTCTCTTAGCTGGGGCCTTCCTGGCCGCAGAGCTAGCAATCAGTCTCTCAATGTTGGCCAGTCTTGCTCATACATCAGATTGCGACTCCCCACTGGTGACAACGTCACTTGGGGTCATACCCAGGCGTGGGGGTGTAGGTGATGAGGCCAGCAGGGCTGAACCGTCCGCACGGGGCCCGGCTTGCCGCACAAGCGCCTGTTGTGCACATGGTATACAAATTTGCACATTATCTCCCAAAAGGGATGCCCCACATATCACACACGACCGGGGTTGTCCCGAAGGGACCCTAAGTCCAATATCCTGGGGAGCCTCCATATGGTGATTTTTTGATAGTCGCAAAAATCAATAGGAATTACGCTATGAAGCTACCCGGAATGCCCCTTAGCGTCCGTTAGTGGGAGGATTTAATAACGACCAAAGGGAACCCCAATTTGAACAAGGGACCTAAGGACCGTGAGAACCCCCATTTTTATTAAGGGCTTGATAGTCCCAGCTGAAAGACACAATAAGGGACCCCATAAAAATCCCATATGCACACAAAAAAACCAAGCACCAACATATGCAGCATAAGGCATTAAATGCAGTAATTAAGGCAGTATCCCCAGGCCCCCAGGCGCTGTGATAACAGAGCAATATACATATAAATATAAAAAACAAGGCCTCGAAGGGCACACACAGTATCCGGCAGACAGGAATGGCGTCTATTAGCCAGGAGATCCTCAGGAAGAAGGGCGGGCCAGCGCGGATCGCGCGCCGCGCGTGGCCCCGCCCCCTCCCGGCCTGGGAACTGACAAGCGGTTCCCAGCCAATGGCTGAGAGCCACAAAACGTGCCGGAGGAGAGGGGCGGGCCGTAACCAGCGCGCAGAGTGTCAGGCCCCGCCCCCTCCTCTGACTGAGGAAAAAGAGAGAGAGACGCGCTCCCCAGCAAAGCTGCGGAGGCGGCCACGAGACAACCGGCCCGCCGCCGCTGCACAATACAGCGAGCGTGCGGGCCGCAGACCACAGTGAAAAACACATGCACACACACACACAAAACACCCACACACACGCGCTGGCAGTAGCCAGCACGTGAAGTAAAAACAGCACATGACAGTAACTATAATGGGACAAGATGGAGGGTCAGGCCCCCCCCTCCCTACTATCCGGGAACGGGGAGTAATGGAGGAGAAGCCGAAAGCTACCCCCCCCAACTTCCTGCATCGCGACCCTGGGGGCGGGCCAGGTGACATTGTGATGTCACCAGCAGCCGGCTTCTTCAGTCCAGCACACGAGACTAAGAATCAGTCTGCTCGGGTGCCTGGAGGAGAGAGCAGGGGAGGGGGAGAGGGCTGAGATCGCCCCCCTCCCCAGGCTCTCTCCTTCAAACACCCGAGCAGACTGTCATCGGAGATCGCCGGGGGGCACAGGATCGGAGGTGAGTAAAGTAAAAAAAAAAAATAAAGATCTTTTTTTTTTCTTATGTGTGTCAGTGTTTTTATTTAATCTGTTAACCCCTTGTGAACTGGTAAGGGGTCCATGAGACCCCTTATACCAGTTCATAAGGCTGGGGGCTGGCAAGTCCCCTGCTAGCCGCAGGTGACTTGCCATTAACCCCCGGCACCCCTATTACCTGCCTCCCCAAAGCCCAGGGGGGGGGGGGCAGAAGAGCCCGGGCCCACATAGGCTATATGGGCTTGTAGGCTGCAGTGTGGGGGCCACAAAAGCTGGCCCCTCCACTCTGTTCCTACAAGCCCCCATAGCTGGTCCCTGGCTGGTAATGCTGGGTAAGGGGGACCCCATTTCATTTTTTTTTTGATTTTTAAGGGTTTTTAACCCTCAAAATTCCCAAAAAAATGGGGTCCCCCGGGAGGGGGGACCCTATGTCATTTTTTTTTAAATTAACCCCTTATGTTCTGTCACCCAGCAGCCATAAAAGGCTTCCAGTTGCAGCAGGAGAGCAGAAGCCAGATTGATCAGCGTGGGACACAGGGATGGATGGGAGGTAAGTATTAAAATGTTAATGCAGCTAGCAGGTGACTTGCCATTAACCCCCGGCACCCCTATTACCTGCCTCCCCAAAGCCCGGGGGGCAGAAGAGCCCGGGCCCAAATAGGCTATGTGGGCTTGTAGGCTGCAGGGCCACAAAAGCTGGTCGGGCTGGTAATGCTGGGTAAGGGGGACCCCATTTAATTTTTTTGGGGATTTTTAAGGGCGGGGGGACCCTATGTAATTTTTTTTAATTAACCCCTTATGTTTATAGTGTGGATAGTAGTAGTATTTTATTTGTAAATGTTATAAAGTGCTATTTTCAGTTTGGGGGGTCTCCTGGGCAAGAATGGGGGGCTACCGATACATATGTGGTACCGTTGAAATCGGGAGAAATTGGGCTTTCACATGCAATATGGTTTCTCTAATAAAGTAAATGTTTTATTTAAAATAAAGGAGACAATTGTCTAAAAAATATATATATATATTTTTTTTTTACACAAAAATATTAAAAAAAACAGCAGAAAAATACAAACAAGACATTTCATGTTAAAGTCTAAACTGTGCTGCAAAATATATATCTATAATTTTCGGGGAAATTCCGGCAAAAATCACGGTTAAACATGGCGCAGAATGGGGAAAAATGACCTGTCAACAGAGGGTGACAAAACTTCAAGTAGGGTGGCAATTAAAAGGGTTAATAGTACCTATGCATGTTGGGTATTGTTCTGCTTGGGGGCCCTTGCTCTTTCAGATTTATCTTGTTGTTGTTTTTCTTGTTTGCATATTTATATTTTAGGAAAACATGTTATTTATTCAGTTTTTTTATTCATTTTTTTAGGTAAACCCTGTGCAACCTAAGAATTCTTCGAGGGTTTACTTCCAGAAAGGTGAGCCTACTACAACAAGCTGGGTACTCTTAGAAATCTTAACATGTGTACTTTCAGGGAATATATGGTTTATTGGGGATATTCCAAATGTAAAGGGTTGTTTAGGTTGAAAAATTGCAAGGTGCGCATTTTGTCTGCAGAGCTGAAATTTTCAAGTAAAATTACTGTTACGCGCACTTTACTTTGTGGTGTTTGCCAACTCTTCCCTTGACAGTACCTATGCATGTTGGGTATTGTTCTGTTCGGGGCAGGGTGCTTTTTGATATTTTACTTGTTTTTTCTTGTTTGCATATAGTTTTTAGGAAAATGTGGCTTGATTCTTCCTTTTTATTCTTTTTTAGGGAAACTTTGTGCAACCAAAGAATACATTGAGGGATTACTTCCAGAAAACTGTGGCCACATAAACAAGCTTGGTATGCCTAGAAAGCTTGAGGTGTGTACTTCCAGAGAATATATAGTTTGTGGGGGGTATTTCAAATGTAAAAGGTTGTTTTTCTGGAAAAACTGCAAGGTGCGCATAGCGCAGTTATATTTTATCTGAAAATCTCCTAAAGCTCTGTTTCACTTTGGGGGAGTCTCCTGGGCAGGAAAGGGTGTCTACCAATTCATATGTGGTCCCGCTGTGACCGGGAGAAATTGGGGTTTCACACGCAATAAAATTTTATTGACAAACTTAAATTTTTTATTACAAAAAAGCACTACAAATAGCAAAAATTAGATTTTTTAATTTTTTTGCACATATTTCACCAAAAAGTATTGAGAATACACTAAAAAAGGCCAAACAAGACATTTCATGTTGAAGCCCAGACTCTGTTGAAAAAAACAATATATAATTTTCCTGGGAAATCCTTTCAAAAATCACAGTTGAACATGTGTAGCGCAAAATAGTGAAACATGGTCTGGCAACAGAGGGTGACAAAAGCTGCAGGTAGGCTTGCAGCGAAAGGGTTAATAAGTGGTATGCCTAGATTGCTCCAGTTGCTTTCAGCTAGGAGGCTGTGTATGGCTTGTTTAAGGGTTTTTCCCTTTCACATAATCAGAACATCCTTTAGCCATGGTGGTTATGGTAAGATGTGAATAATGCACAGGTTTGAGATCTTACCCATCTTATCTGTTTTAAAATGATAAGTGAAATGAAAGTTTATACAGTGTTGGTTAATGTTTAGTGTAAATAATATTTTGTGGACAACTACACACTAATTGATTTCTGAAGGTCTGTTCTTGTAAGTAGTTAAAGTGGACCAACACCCTCCACTGATCTATAAGATTCCCGGACCGATCAGTCCCCTGACTGCGGGGCACCCCGATCTCTAATCTTTTCCCAAAAATATCTTGTACTTGAGATGCTGAATTTTTTCTAGGGAGCTACATCATTTTACAATAAAGTAAAGGTGTTTTTTTTGTCTAAGCTTTGAAATAACTGCCCTCTTTGGGCTATGCAAAAATAATGGAATACCCCATAGGGTGCTGTTATTTTTAAATCATTACAAACATGTTCATAATGGACCAATCACCAGCATTTTGACCATCCTGGCGATTGGTTCCTGTCCTGGGGGAATCATGATGCAAGATGCCCCATGTGAACCCCCCCATTGCCCTCTTTCACTCACCATTCCCACAGAGCATGCACAGACGTGCCTACTAATGCACAGCATATAGCCGCTGACATGAACTTCGCACCGGCATAGGTGCGCTGTGAGCCTCATCCCCGACTCCCCTATGGAGTGTTCGCTCCTGACCTATCTGAATGGCTGCGTGTGGGTAGTGTGCACAGCTACAGGGAAGCTGCTAGTAAAACCTGGGGGGGAGGGGGGTTCACACAGTGGGGAATCCAGTATAGGATGCCCAGGAGGCAGGCTAGCAGCCAGCCCTGGAATCTTTTAGATTTAAGTCATAGGAAAAATTATGTATCTCATCTGTAAAAATTCACCTTTGCAGGTACAGTTGATTATTTGAGGCAAAACAGTTTTTCTTTTTTGTGTGTTAAAATGAAAACGCTCACTAAGAAGCAGGTTGCAAATCGCATCACAGGGCTCCCCCCAGGAGCACCTTTCTTTCCCTAATAATCAGCATGACCTCCATTGTCCACAAAGGAACTAAAGAACAGCCTCCTATATGGAATTTATTAAAGGATTCAGAGTCTTTCAATGGGGGTCAGGCTAATTATTGGGCATTGAAAAGCGCACTTTGGGTGTGACATGCAACCTGCATCTCAGTGAGCTTTTTAGTTTTAGCACACAAGAAATGCAATAAAAAAAGTTTTGCTTCAATTTTTCCCCTAAAACTCTTTTGCAAAGGGGCATTTTTGTAGGTGGGGTACATCATTTTTCCAGTGAGGTAAAGATTTCTTTTTAAGAAACACCCTATGGGCTATGCAGAAAATGCAGAGAGCCTGATTTATCAAGCGTCAGTGCCTGTTAATACCACTCAGCACCTACCGTATTTTTCGCCCTATAAGACGCACTTATTTTCCCCCAAAAGAGGGGGGAAAATGCCAGTGCACCTTATCGGGCGAATCTTAAAAAAAAAAAAAATAAATAAATAAAATTAAATTAAACTCACCCCTTTCCGGCGCTCCCGCGTTGCCTGCCGCACTGCAGGAGGCCAGAAGAAGACAGAAGAGCGGTGTGGGCTGTCCCCGTCCCTGCTATTGCTGAGGCAGTGATTGCAGCGGCAGAGACGGAGGCAGCGCCTGCCGCTCCGCCATCATCACCTGCCCTCCAGCTGCTGCCTCTTCCGGCAAGGGCAGGAGTGAACAGCCGGGTCCGTGCAGCAGGTAGGCGCAGGCCACGCCCACTCGCTGCACGGACCCGGCTGTTCACTGCTGCCCTTTCCGGAAGAGGCAGCAGAGAAACTGCGGAAGAGAGGAAGGAGCGGCTGTCCCTGTCCCCGCCGCTCCTTCTTACTGGCCGGGCAGACACCCGGCTCCATAGAACGGGTGGGCGTGGCCTGTGGCGCAGGCCACGCCCACCCGATTCACGGGGCCGGGTGTCTCCGCGGCCCGGCCAGTAAGCAGCAGCGGCGGGGACGCACCTCCATCTTCAATGCGGGATGAACATGTGAGTTTATTTTTTTGTCTTTGTTCTTGTGTGCCTATGGGGAACGGGGGGGGGGGGGAGGGGGTAACACTGCTTCTATGGGTAATAGGAGGGGGGTGCCACACTGCCTATATGGGGAATAGGAGGGAGGGTGCCACATTGCCTATATGGGGAATATGAGGGGGGGGGTGCCACATTGCCTATATGGGGAATAGGAGGGGGGTGCCACATTGCCTATATGGGGAATAGGAGGGGGGTGCCACATTGCCTATATGGGGAATATGAGGGGGTGCCACATTGCCTATATGGGGAATAGGAGGGGGGGTGCCACATTGCCTATATGGGGAATATGAGGGTGCCACATTGCCTATATGGGGGATAGGAGGGGGGTGCCACATTGCCTATATGGGGAATAGGAGGGGGTGCCACATTGCCTATATGGGGAATAGGATGGGGGTGCCACATTGCCTATATGGGGAATAGGAGGGGGGGGGCCACATTGCCTATATGGGGAATAGAAGGGGGGTGCCACACTGCCTATATGGGGAATAGGAGGGGGAATGATACACTGCCTATATGGGGAATGGGAGGGGTAATGCCACACTGCCTATATGGGGAATGGGTGGGGGAATGATACACTGCCTATATGGGGAATGGAAGGGGAATGCCACACTGCTTATATGGGGAATGCCACACTGCCTATATGGGGAATGGGATGGGGGAATGCCACACTGCCTATATGGGGAATGGGAGGGGTAATGCCACACTGCCTATATGGGGAATGGGAGGGGGGAATGCCACACTGCCTATATGGGGAATGGGAGGGGGGAATGCCACACTGCTTATATGGGGAATGCCACACTGCCTATATGGGGAATGGGATGGGGGAATGCCACACTGCCTATATGGGGAATGGGAGGGGTAATGCCACACTGCCTATATGGGGAATGGGAGGGGGGAATGCCACACTGCCTATATGGGGAATGGGAGGGGGGAATGCCACACTGCTTATATGGGGAATGGGAGGGGGGAATGCCACACTGCCTATATGGGGAATGGGAGGGGGGAATGCCACACTGCCTATATGGGGAATGGGAGGGGGAATGCCACACTGCCTATATGGGGAATGGGAGGGGGGAATGCCACACTGCTTATATGGGGAATGGGAGGGGGGAATGCCACACTGCCTATATGGGGAATGGGAGGGGGGAATGCCACACTGCTTATATGGGGAATGGGATGGGGGAATGCCACACTACCTATATGGGAATGGAAGGGGGAATGCCACACTGCCTATATGGGGAATGGGAGGGGGAAATGCCACACTGCCTATATGGGAATGGAAGGGGGAATGCCACACTGCCTATATGGGGAATGGGAGGGGGGAATGCCACACTGCCTATATGGGGAATGGGAGGGGGGAATGCCACACTGCTTATATGGGGAATGGGATGGGGGAATGCCACACTGCCTATGGGAATGGGATGGGGGAATGCCACACTGCCTATGGGAATGGGATGGGGGGAATGCCACACTGCCTATGGGAATGGGATGGGGGGAATGCCACACTGCCTATGGGAAGGGGGAATGACACACTGGCTATTGGGAATGGGAGGGGGATTACTGTAATTGGAGGATACTGCACTTTGCCTATTATTTGGTTAAAAATATTATTTTTCTTATTTTCCTCCCCAAAATCCTGGGTGCGTCTTATAAGCCGGTGCATCTTATAGGACGAAAAATGTGGTGTATTTTTGCCTTAGCGACACTCGGTGTGCGATTTAGCAAACAAAAAACAATGATGCTACCGCCAGCCTGCATCGGATTTATCACTAGCGCCATATAGTTCGCAGCTCAACGTTTATAGTGGCGCTGTAGATTAAGATCCCATAGAGAACAATGGGCAGCACTGCATTGAAGTGTTTAATGCTTATAATTAATATTACAAACATACAGAACTTGCATTGAGTCTTGTCAATAATGTAAACACTGGACCTAGATGTCATTTTATTTTTATTTTTTTGTAAAATTGGTTTTCATGGCTTCTTTTGCTTACAAATGTGTAATTCGGACAACAAAAACTAAAATGCAGCCAAAACGCACTGTAAAGTTCCCCAGCAGTGATTTCCTGTAACTGTAATGCCAAAACGCCGACCAAATGTTTCAACAGAGCCCATAGGATGCTCCAAACTTAAAATAAATATCCCTACCTCACTGGAATAATTATGTACCTCACCTTTAAAACATTTAACTGAAGGTAAAGGTGATTTTTGTGATTGATGTTTTACATTTTTTTGTGTGTTAAAGCTAAAAAGCTCACAGAGATGCAGGTAATTTACCCAGCAAGGCACACCCACAGTGAACCTTGCTTTACCTAATAGTTAGCATTAACCCATATAAAGGGTTTCTATCGAGGTGAAACAGCTATTCCCATTTTAATGCATACATTTCTCAAAGTCAGGCTTCAATCTGTCAGATAATATACATTTTATACAATGATTAATTTCATACCAGTCTACTTGTCCAGCGTTATGAACTTCTTCAACAAGAGATCTGGAATCTTCATCACCTCTAAGCACATTCATATGACATACATAGCTCAGGAATATACCTTCTGTCTGCTCGCCTACCTGCTGTTCTGTATAAGAAAAAGAGATCACATGACACGATTAACAACCAAAAACCCCAAAAAAGTGAAGTGGCAAATTATACATCATATTCAGAGGACTCCCAGTAGTTTAAAAAGTAACATCGGAGGCTCTGGAGTCTAAAAGTCTTTTAAACAATTATTATTACCTCACTGGAAAAAGTATGCACCTCACCTGTAAAAATGCTCCATCGCGGGGGTACTTGATTTATTGAGATAAGTTAGAACAAAATATTTTGATGGATTTGTTTAGTGTGTACAAATTAAAAAGTTCACTCAGATGTAAACTTCAGTTCACACCCAAAAATGAACTTGATTTCCCAAATCTTTAGCAGATCCTCTTTGCTTGTGATACTAATCTATGTTATTGATGCGTATAACCACAATGGTGTTGATCTGCCCTGATTGATGGGCTTTATTGTCCTGTATTGTATCTTCAATAAAAAAAAGTTTGAAATGAGATTATCTACAAATAAATTGATGTCTCAGTCAACAACTCTAAGATTCAACATTTAAAGAAGACACCAAAGAATATAGATACATTTTCTTCTTGGCAGCAGTTGGGTGAATTTGTGACAGCCATGGGTATTTTGGGAGCCATCACTCCAGAGGGAGATGAAAGAGCTAAATAGCTTTTATGGAAGATGTCCTTGCAACAGTTCAAAATGGCCTCTAATAAGATGTTGGTTGTCAGTGACTGTGCTCAAAAAGCAATTCTCTCATCACAAAATTAAAACCAACCCTCACAGAAACTGTCAGGAGGCAGCATCAACATGACATTACTTGCTGTTCAAAAATACGTTTTCTACATAAATCTTTTATTAAAAAATATCTGAGGCTTACTGCGCTAAAGTTTATTTTCCGAGTGTGTGTTACTGTTTATTTCAACCTTAGTGACAATTGTTCTGATTAATGCAAAAAATGGTCCAATGATAAAAATCCAAATAAGTATAAAAATCCACCAAAGCCTAATTCTTTTTATTAATAGAAGAAAGCAGATTACAGGGTCACAGAGTTGGAACGTACCATTCTGCTTTTACATTGAATATCTGCTCAACTATAATGTAGCCTGTACTGGAATAAAAGCTTATTGCAATCCTTCTGAAGTGTCTAGATTATTTTACCCATCATGCAATGCTTTGGGTAGATGCTACTGCTGCCACATAGGTACCAGGCATTGGAATAGAGTGGATCAACCCTGTAAAAGTGTAATGGTACACTTAAAAACATGTCACCCCTAGATATTATTTCTTCCAGAAGAAAACCACAAGCATGGCTGGATGTATTTTTCAGTTGGGGTGTATAAGAAATCCCTTCTCTCACTAACCAGCAGATTTATACAGAATTTTAATACTGAACCATTAATAATTTTAATAGAAAGAAAAACGATGATAGTTGTTTAAGCTGTGCTATCCAGGTAGTGTAGGAAATTAGATACTAACATGAAAATCTCATCCTACTGGTCAACTACCTCCCCCACACAGTTAACTAGACCCAGCATTGCATAAAGTTCTAACCTCATGGAAAAAAAACAACCGAAACCTCACAACCTGACAAACTGGTAGATAACAGGGTACAGTCACAACAACTCATTGCAGAAGCTGTGCCCCCAAGTAAATATTTCCACAGGGAGTACACTAACATTTCTTTTGTTTCTCATCCAATTGCGGCTTGTGAGGGAATGGGACATCAAAGCAGCCGTCATCACATAAAAGATAACTGGAAAAAATACAATTCTGTGAAATACTCACCTGTAGAATTGGTATTATTAGTATACAGTACGTCCTGCTCCAGATATAATACTTACACTTGGGTTATCCTCCGCCAGATGGCGCTGTACTGCAGAGACATGGAAAAACAGGCTCCTCCCGGCCCTTCAAATACCCAGGGACCTCCCACGAATCCCCAGCATTGAAAAGCAGTGAACAAGAAGCCGGGAGAATTAAACCACCCAGAACAACTGGTAAAGATAACCATGATTGCCTGAATAGGCCTGAGTAATAGCCTGACAATCCGATAGCTAATGAATTTGGCAGAAGCCAAGGCCAAAAACAAGGTACCAGGAGTAACATCCATTAAGGTAACAACCAGGCCCAAACCGCCCAACTCCCGAGAGCAGGCAAGATTGAGCACATTCAGGATGTAATGACCACAAGCCCCAAGGAACCTCAGTTAGCTTAAGGGACACAGTGACTTCTAAGAAAAACTGCCAACACCTGTATAAGGAATGCAGAACCACTTCCTCAACGTTGCAAGGAAGGGGGACAGCCGTGGAAAACAATATCTCGGATAATTGAACATACGACATCTACAGAAGTAGAGAATCCAGCTTCAGGCGGAACTCCACCTTATCCTGGTGTATCTCAAGGAAGGGGGCTAGGTAGACCGAAACGCCTGCTAACACACGCCTGACCAAGGTAACAGTGACCAGAAGGACCACCAGACAGTGTCCTGAATAGGACCAGGAAACAACCTGCAAGCAGACTGAATGAATCAATTTCAATCCCAACAGGGGCCATAGGAGTACATGGAGGGTGCACATGAGCACCCCCTGGAGGAAGTCTTAACCAAGGAAGACTGAACCAGAACTGTTAAGGCAAAGGTGGACAGGGCAGAGCCTGACCCCTCAGAGAGCAGAGCTGAGGGACCAACTCCAATTTATGCTGAAGGCCAAACTGGAGCCCTGGAACCCGTGAACGTCCAACAAGTAAGAGGACTAGACTCGTCCCAGTAAATGAGGGTATGCCATACCCTACAACAATAGAAGAAGACGCCGAAAAGGCTCACTCCTAGACATCCCATAGTCACAACGCAGCTAAACTTGCCTCCATCAAGATGAATGCTTCAGCAGTCAGAACCACTTAGGCCAGGGACCATGAACTAAAGTGATGTGGAGGGGCCCTGAGTGATCAACTGTCACTCCTGGCCAGGTACCATAACTGCAACCACACCATACTAGGTCAACTGGGGGCCACCAGCATTACTGGTCCCCTTACCAAAGTAATCTTCCGCATAACCCTGCCTAGCAGAGGGGATGGAGAAGGGCATACAGAACCAAAAGTTCTGTCAAGACAGTACTAAGGCATCCGGACCCCTGAGATAGGATCCTGGGACAAGGAAACAAGGCCGATAGCCTATGAAAGGTGACAGAACCCAACAGATCCATGACTGGATGGATTCCATAGCGACACAGGGATTAGCACATCCTGTCGCAGAGGGGCTTAGCCGGAGCAAATATCACTAACATGCAGGGGGCATTGTCTCCGCCCCGAAGGGAACATAGACACTCCCTGGAAGGTCCGCCAGCTCCAGGCCCCCTCCGATGGTTAATGTAGTACGCCTGTCATCAGACGGACCAAGCACCCCCAGCCTGGCAATACCGGAAGGGGAACGGTCCGGCGAGAAGAGCCAACTGAAAAACGCCTACTGCTTAGACTTCTATAGTCGTAAGTACCCTCTAAGGGCCCCACCAACACCAGAATCGCAGGGAGTTCTTGGAAGAAACCATCCCCTTCAACCTGAAAGGTTGGCATCCATGGTGGCCGTTTCCAGAAAGGCAAGAGGGAACTGCCCCCAGACAGGTCCCTCGAGTTCATCCACTTTCAAGAGAAAAACGTCATACAGGAGGGAAGGCCCACAGGCCCTGCTCCAGGGGTGCTGGATCCCTGTCCTATGCTTACCACTAGAAGTCACTGACGGCTCAAGGGAACAAAGCATAAGGGACCTCTTTAGCTGCTCGGGCTCCTGCCGAGCAAGTTAACAACGGCCCACCAGTTGCATCCCTGCCTGGTGTTAAGAAACCGGGACAGTAGTGAGGGACTGGGCCCATGAGACCAGAATGCCCACCTAATTGCTGAAAGGGGGAGAATCTGGTTTGAACCTGATCCAGAATCATTCCTATTAATGGAGTCACCACTTCAGGGAACAGCGAGGACTCGAGGTGATTGAACACCCATCCAAATAACTTCCAATGGCCCACCAGCCGGGTATCCAACTATCCTGACTCAGAGACAGGGAAGTGAGGAAGGGCGTCCGGGTAAACATCGCGCTGACGTCCCTTGGTCTCATCAGAGACATCACCATCGACAGCACCTGAGTGACACTCTAGGAATTGAAGAGAGGCCAAATAGCAGGGCCACAATTAATGGTGTTGGGCTTCCAACACGAACCTGGAGAGCCTCAGAGATCTGAGGGCACAGGAATGTAAACATAAGCATTGAAGAGTGCCCCAGGCGGCAAGACGCCCACTGGGCGCAAGGTGTTGATGGCCAAACCCAAGAGTATCTATGCAGGAAACTGCCTGTAATTAGAGAATTGCTGTGAATCCAGAATGGACCACCTGACCCATCCTTTGGGGGGCTGTGGGAGGTGGTATATCGGCCCTTGCCTCTGCCTATTACGGGCAATCTGCAAGAGACCCTCAGACCTTGCAGGCCTAACATGGCCTGTGCCAGCAACTGAACAGGGGCAGGGACCAGGCGTACCTGGGGTCTGATAAAAAACTGGGGAAGGCAGTGCAGCAAACTCTATCCTGTATCTTGAGGACACAACCTCCTGATCCGTCAGAGTGAGGCGAAATGCCTCCTGATAAGAGCAAGGTGCTGCAGCCATCCCCTCACCCAGCCGGGCGAGGGCGCCCCATCATGCTTCAGGGGGTTTGGTGGAAGATTTGGGCTTAGCCCCGCCGGAGGGGCCAGAACGTTGCCTGCTGCTCGTGGGGAAGGAGTCTGCCCCAAAAATCCTGAAAGACACCCCTGGTTCCTGTTTAACACTAAGGTAGGGGGGAGGAGGGGTGCTCCTGCCTCGAGGGGGCCGGGACGGCCGTCTGCGAAGGGGTGATTTGCCCTTTTTACCGAACAGGTCTAGACGGGGCCCAAATAGGCGTTGCCCTCTGAAGGGGAGCCCAGTAAGAGTCTTTTTAGTGGCATTATCAGTACCCCACTGTCGCAGCCAGAGCAAGCGACGAATAGCCACCGCAAGGGCGGAAGTTCTTGCACACATTCTAATCGCGTCATCTAGCGCCAATAGAATAAATTTCACAAATACATCACAATTGGAGAGTGCATTGAACACCTCCCAGGGGAGATCCTCGGGGTGATGATCGAGCAATTTTTTGATGAGGGTTCTAGCGGCCACCGCAGTAATGGCTGCGGCACAGACCAGACGCAGCGCCGTCCCGGCACAAGAAAAGGCATGGGAGGCCAGCAGCTCAATGCATCGGTCCTCAGCATCCCGAAGAGCGCTATAAGCAGGGGTAGTAATAATGGGGGGTTAGGGACCCCTATGATCGGCGCATCCACCACGGGGGGTGACGACCAGCAATTAACCACCTCAGGGGGAAAAGGGTATTTTCTATCCCAGTCCCCTGGAACCCCTGGAAGTTTACTGGGGCATTCCCATTCTTTGAGGACAAGAGCATGGAAATGAGCCTGCTCTAAAAATTCTAAACGTGCAGTCGCAGTATGGAAACGCTCCCCTCTCGGCTTGGGGACCTGACCGGGGGGAGAGATAGACAGTGCCTTAAAGACCTTAAGCAACAGGTCACATTGGCCCCAGTATTCTGGGCCAGAATCATCGTGACTCCTCGTCATCGACACTCCTTGTCCACACGCTATACACCGCCAGTCACATAATTCTGAGATGCCTCCATATGGTGATTAATCAAGGCACAATATGCTAGTAGGGATTTACACTCTAAGTAACCCTGGATGCCCCAAAGACCCGCTATGGAAGTGGGAGAATTTAACAAGGCCCGCTATAATTTAACACCGGGCCGGGAGAAGCCAATGGTGTTCACCAGTCTGAAAGACATAATGGGAATAAAGAGTGTCAGAACCATGCGCAGTAAACACAGATCATGAAAATCGCCCGCTAGGGCACTTACAGACCCAGGGAGGAGGAGGACCGCCACCACGCGTGCGTGCAACCAGCATCAAAATGGCGCCAAAGCGAACCTCGAAGGGCGGGCCAGAGCGGCCAGTGACGTGGAGCGCGCCAACCTATGTCCCCGCCCCCCCCCCCCGAAGAGCGCGAAGGTCTGAGGTGGATACAAACTGTTATGAGGAGCGAAGTGAATGGGACACTTAGAGGAGATGATTTGCCAATGAAGACGCCGCAGCGTCTGAGGCGACGTTGCCGCCCGGCGCCGCACATCCAGCATAAGGAAGAAGTGCGCGCGGCGGCGGCAATTACACAGTAAGAACTAAACAGCGCGGTTCTGACCCCAGGGATACTAGTCCGGGCAGACTAAGGCCATAACGTGTAAAACATACACAAGACCTTGCTACACACACACCCCCCTTTCTTTCCCCCCGGGCTACAGGGGGGGATTGAGGGAGGATGGCGACCCTTTGTACAGGGCCCACCGCTACACGGGGCATGGGGCAATAGTGCGGGAGGGGCATCCCCTAGAGGCTCACCATCAGCCTAAACCGCCTACCCTTTGGTGGGGGACTGTGGTGGAGCATGGCTCCGTTAAGCACGCATGGTGCTGCCTACCTTCACCCGACCAGCGCAGCCCAGGCTGGGAGGCACATCACATGGTGGGAATAGTCCAACAGGGCCGCAGGCTTTGGTAGTCCCGCTCACTTGCGAGAGAGTGATACATCATGTCCTCGCAGTTAGCACTGCAGAGAAATCTGGGGATTCGTGGGAGGTCCCTGGGTATTTGAAGGGCCGGGAGGAGCCTGTTTTCGCATGCTTCTGCAGTGCAGCGCCATCTGGCGGAGGATAACCCAAGTGTAAGTATTATATCTGGAGCGGGACGTACGGTATACTAAGAATAAGTGTAAAGTATTCTGCAGACTAAAGCTGCCATTTGTAGTAGGAGGCGTTATCACAAAGTGATCTACCTTAATATTACATTTTCGGAGATTTCGGAGATTTTCGGTGATCATTCTACTTGTCAATCCCCTGCCGCCTGTGATCCAATGCCCTCAGAACAGAAGCAGAATTCTTTCTGCTGTAGAAACCTGCATAGCATTGTCCACTCGTCTTCAGGCTATGGAAGAGAAAGTAATTGCTGGCAGCCAAGTCTTGACTGTAGGGTGGATGGTTAAGCTCAATGCAGCCTCATTCCCTGATAGCAGCTCGTGATTTGCAAGACTTGTGAGCCATCGTTGTGAAGCAACAACACACCCGCAGACAACTTCCCACAGGGAGACTAATTTAAGACTAGTCCTATGTATTGCCATGTGAGCATCTATGTAGGGGCACTTAGAGCGTCTGCCAGTGGTCGCTGCAAGCGGTATCTGGCGCTGTGACCTAGCTTAGCGGCTGGACAAGTGACGCTGTACTATCCTGTCCAGCATTGATGAATGTGCTATTTGTAGACTAATCTTGATTTACTGGAGACTTACCATCCTTTATTGATGCATTGTCTGTGCTATCTTCTCTGCCTCCTGTGGCCATCACTTAAAGTAAAGGGGAAGGGAGGACTAAAGGAATGGTGTAGCCCTGCAGTCAAAATAAAAGGAAAAGCATTATTATTAAAATTCAAGCATGTATAGATATACACTGCATTACATATTCTTATGTAAACATATGTTTCTCTTATTTTCCTAAATAGTGGATGCAAATGACAGTATAATTTTCAAACCATCAACTGTTAAAGAGTATCAATCACATTTTGTTGAACACTCCTCCCAATGATAACAGTATTTTTTTCACATACAACACTCAATATACACACATTATTATGCACAACAGCTTTTCAATACATTTTTTAGGTTGTAAAGAACTGAACATGGTCATTTGCTAAATTTGCAACATTAACAGGTCCCATTTACTGAAATCAAAATCATAGGGCCAAGTTACATGGTAACAAAGGAGCACTTATTTGATATCACCTTTCCAATTCTTGTATCTATTAAACTTGTGAGTTTTTGGAGTTTCTGCTCCACGAGCTGTTTTGATGTGAATGGTCTACCACCATCATATAGCTTTTTTTGAGGGATACTCCAAAGGAAGATGGTGGCTACACCATGAGCTACCCAAACTGGAAGTGTGAAAAACCCTAGTTTCCCTGTATACTCTCCTTTGCCTTGATCCTACAGCACATGTGGGTGTCTGGCGGCATCTTCGCTCTATGTACTTGCCACACCTAGGAGACCAGATGTCTGCCAACTGAGCAGTGCAGGCTAGGGGAAGTGGGGATGCTGTGGGGTGCTGCAGAGTATGGCTAAGCTTAGTCACAGCCATGATATTGAGGATTTAGCTGGGTTTACATGGAAACCAGGGGCTTTCACCTTCGGGACATTCCAAATCAGGATGTCCCTAAGCAAATCTCTTAACTTCTTTAATTTCCCCCTTATATTTTAAAAAACGAGTTAAAGCAGACTATAATATGATGAACAAAACAGGATTCCCTTCTGCACCCTAACACCCCCCTCCTTCTGGCCCTGCATGGTTCCTATAAGATAGGTGGACTGAAGCCTCTAAGTAAAGGAGGTGCCCTCCTCTGAGGGACAGACTTTCCTTCTGGGGTGTAGGTCCAACTGTAGTAGTAGAGTTGTTTTACAAGAGATGCCAAATGTTCCATCATTTTTAAAAATAGCATTCTCCTTTTTATTTATGTCATTAGATGATAGCTTTCCAGACAAGGTCAATATTGCTTGGTGAAGTCGTGAAGCTAAATATGGAGCTTTAGCAGAAAGCAAACACATATACAAACACAGGAAGAAGCCTGCCTGTGCTTTCATGTATAAATATGTTGGCTAAGGAAAGGCTATGAATCATTATTATTGAGCCAGGCTATTTGATACTTTTACAATGTTTCCATTAGCAGCGATTCACCGAATCTAATCTAATTGATTTCCGCAATATTTCCGCCCCATTCCGATCCATCACAGTTTGCCTGCTGTTGCACTGCAATAAGACCTAATGACGTTTCCATTATATCTGCTCTCTCCACAGAAATGCTTTTTTAACACACTATAAAAATATCGACATGCACAGGCAAGTATGCTAGCTGTAGTTATTGCTGCCGGGTGAAAGCAGATAAACCAGTTCTTATGTAGTGACACAGAAATGAACACATTTGGATTTATCATTCACACAATGGCAGGCATTTTATTGTCTGAAAGCATCGGAGAAGACGATATGAAAAGAGTAAAATCAGTGTAAAACAAGACAAGCTTTACACTGTAGGGCAAATTTACTAAATATGTCAGTGCTGCCACATTAGGAGAACCGCACAGCTACAAACTATTGCACATCAGCATCAGGTGAACAAACTATTGAAGTTTTATTAATAAAACCTGTTCTTGCCATAGTTGTGTGCACATGGCGCTTTTCTGAAACTCTCTACTATAGGCCTTTGTTAGCTATTTCAGTGTAACTCTGTATCGCACTTGGGACCAACTTTTACCAGTGTTTTTGACACTTTATGCTGGCCAGTCTGATAGTAAGGAGCTCACTTCTCACTATTTTTTACTTTGACTTTTCTGGACAGTCTTTGCAAATATGAGTAAAGAATTTGGTGTATGTAAAAAACAAAACCAAAAAAAAAACAGCCTGTGTCTCTTCTAAATGCTACCATCACAATTTACATATTTGTTTCTACTTTCTCCACCTATAATCAGTTTCAATTCAATTGTACACATTTAGAGCAGAAAAATAAAATAATGTATGTTTTACTTTCTCTACCTGTAAACTGGTAAGGGGTCCGATGGACAAGTTGCTGTTACTTGCTGTTACCCCACCCTATTCATTAACTGTATCCCCAAGTGCCAGGGGTGTAGGTACCCATTGCTGCACTGGACCCAAGCAGAAGCCAAAGACAAAGGTATTTTGGCATTGCCAAAGCTCAGTGTTCAGTCCCCGAGCCATGGTTTACCATGGTATATCTAATCCCTTTGAAATTGTTTTGTTCTCCTCTCCTGAGCCCTGGTTCTCACCTTGGCAGACGCAGTTGCAGAACAGGTGCAGATGCTGTTTCTGTTCCAGTTTCGCGATCTTCATGCTTAACTTTACAAAGTTGAATCAGAATCACTTTAAAGTAGAACAAAACCCTGGGGGCCAGCCAGATCGGGATGCCCTGCAGTGTGAACCTCTCAGATCGCCCACACAACCTCAACTTTCCCCGGTCCTACGTGAATGTGCAGGCTCTCGTCCAATCAGAGCTGTTTGCAGTGCAAAAGTAATTAGCCAAGCGACTCTGCTCTTCTGCGATGGGGAGCGCAGGAGGTGCATCCCTGCAACGCGCATGCTCCCATCCAGCCTATCTGAATGACTGGAGGTGGGACCGTGCACACAGCTTAAAGATGTGGGAAAGCGCCTACATGCGCTCCCCACTGCAGAAGGGCAGAGCCGTTTGCCAATTTATGTATGCAAGGCAAAAGCACTGATCAGACACAAGACCGTGCATGTGCCATAGGATCGGGAAGAGTGTTATTGGGGGGGGGGGTCACACAGCAGGGATCAGGGACCAAAATCAGGATCCCCAAGGCATGGAACAAAGAGAAAATACAGGGTTTTGTTCCACTTTATGTGTTGGCAGCTGTGCTATTTAATAGGTTTAAATGTGATTAGCTGATTCTGAACACAACCACAGTTATAAGAGAGGTGTTCACTCTTATGCAACCATATTATTTGAGTTTTGTAATTTTTCATCCTGTTTTTAAATTATTTCAGTTAGTCTTTCATTGGAATTGTACAGATTATGGGTCACACTGAGGGTGGAAAAGTTCTGGATTGATTCTTCTTGGTCTGATGTTTTACATGGCAAAAACCTGGGATTTTAAACAGGGCTGTGGAGTCGGTAGATAAATGTTCCGACTCCGACTCCTCAGTTTTTTGTACTTCCGACTCCGACTCCTCTGTATTAATATGTGAATGTATTTTATACATTCCTTGAAGGAAAGAAAGGCAACATACATGTCATTACTTCTAGCAGAGAGAGGTAGTTGGGCAGAAGCTGCCTTCTCCTTTCTGTGTGCTGATCTTCTGCTGAAGATAGGGCAGTGGGAGGATCCAGAAAGGGGCCTTTTATTATAAAACATGATTTCCCTAGTAGAATCCCATAGTCATGTTTAAAGTTTAAGCTAACAATCGAAGTTTACAAGTTTTTATAGCCTTTTGCTGAATGACAGCAGTTTTTCCAATGGTACAGCTTCAGTCTTGAACTATTGATCCTCCATTCCCTTCACTTATACAAGTGTCTCTAGTCCTGCAAAAAACATATTTACTTATGGCCTTATTTATCAAGGGCTAGCGCCAGGTAGTGTCTGACGAGCGCCAGGTACCGCCAGCTAACGGCGGCTACCGAATCAAGTATGCCCGGCGGCGGTCACAATGACGCATTTATCACGCTAAATGAGGCTAGCGCCGGCGAGAGCGTCGGCTAGCGCGGGATTCATCATGTAGCCGACTGCAACGAACAGCGCCGCTGCTAATCCCATCACAGCGACAGGTATGACCTGTCGCTCCCTGGCGTTGTCCAATGCATTTCAATGGAGCAATCTTTAAATAATCATAATTAATTGCTATTAATGTTTTTTTGTTGTTTTTTTTTTTTAATGTCAAAAAATCTGTGACCACTTCTGCAATGTTAGGAATTTTTTTTAAGTAAATAAAAAAAAAAAAAAATTGTGCAGAATTGATATTACAGGTCTGATATTCATGTATTCATATTACAAAATGTTTAGAAAACTTTTATAATTTTTACATATAAAAAAATGGTTGTTTGGGGGTTAAAAACTACTTTACACACATCGCCGCCAGCGCTCTGGGGTTTAAACAAGGAATTCACAGCGCGAGAAATTTTTGAGCGTGATTTGTTAATGAATCTGCAGCAAGCCGATCGCTCTGGCCATTCGCTGTCAGGCGCACCCATACAACGCGGAACCTGTGAAACAGCGACTCCTAACCCCGTATTCAACACTACCGCACACCGACTGAGTCGCTGTCAACAAGCAAACCCCGGCCAAGCACAGCGAATACTAGCTGGCGCTGTGAAAATCATGCTACTGGCGCTCATCTGTCGCTACCTGGCGCTATTAATGAATCGGCCTCCCCATCCCTTATCAGTGAGAGGCTAGGTTACCCATGGGTTCCCTGTAACAGCAGAACACAACACTATGCAAAGTATAAGTATTGCCGCTTCTAATTGTGTGTTGTGTGCCATATAGTGAAGCACATGAAAAGCATGCTTCTTCACAGTCACTTAACGTGTTCGTTTTGCGGTTATGTGAGGCACTGCATGCATTGGTCTTTATTCTTACAATAGAGAAGTCATTAATTATAACTTTTTGTGAATTGGGACATTTAAACTTGCTAAATCAAAATGTAGTAGGAGTCGGAGTCGGTGCATTGTTTGCCGACTCCAACTCCAGGTAGCCAAAATTTCCTCCGACTCCACAGCACTGATTTTAAAAGAGGGGTGTATATCCCCTGTACAATCTGTCAATGATGCACAGTTGTATCCAAACACAACGACAACTTTATAGATACTGTAATGTAAATGTTGGCAGAGGTATGTCAACCTATCAAGCCCACTTTCGATGCAATGTATATTTTTTGTGTGCTAAAAGCATGTCCTGAATGAGCTGAGCACACAGAACACTGTTGCTATGGCTGCTGCAGAAACTTTCCCATTGCACCTCAAAGAAGTACATTTCTGCACGTGAATGCCGGCAACCTCCTTGCCTGTACCAAATGTCCCCAAGGGGACCTAAAGCATTATTAGACTTTAGCTCTGCTTTAAGTGATCAGAGTATGAACACCACCGGATGATAAAAAAAAGTGCCTTATTAACTAGAGCTTAGGCTACAGACAGAACTGGTGTCTGAAATTCTTTCCTCTCTATGGGGTCGATTCAGAGCCTGGTGAGAATCCTCACTCCTTTTTTTAGAAGAGAAAACTGCCATTCACTTTCATTATCTACCTTGGGGCTGATTCAGAGCCAGGTGAAAATTTACACCGGGTAGACAATAAAAGTGAATGGCAGTTTTCTCTCCTAAAAAGGAGCGAGAATTCTCACCTGGCTTAGAATCGACCTGTATGAGTAATCAATGTATAAATAGGGTGACATGATATAAGAAGAGCGTATGATGTGCTTTCAGCTTATGCAATGTACAAAGCGTTATAGCTACATGTATAAGTATATACTTGTAAAGCGATACGAAAGAAGATGGTGCTATATAAATAAACATGAATAATAATAATAATAAGTGTTATGTACATTAGTAGTCACCATGCCCTGCCTCTAGCAGATAGTGTTGCAACCTAGGTATCCCTATGAATTAAAGCGGGTGTAAAGCTCCTCCACAGCAGCAGGCGAGTTGCCAGTGCTTTACAAGTTACCCAGATTTGAGACTGGGTCATGTGACGTGTTGGTTCTTCTAGCCGCAGTCCACTATTCGCAAGCAAACAGATCTCTCTCCCTCCCACTATCACATTACATGGGGGGCATCTCTCCATTCACAGTAATATACAGGTGTGCCAAGCACAGGGGAAGGGAAAAAAGTGACTACATGTGCTGCTTATTTTATGCCAATCATGCAGTCAGTCATGGAATCCATCCTAAATTCAAAGCCCCTCAATACCATATGCTATAATCTCCTCTTGTTTCCCTGTTATGGTGATAAGGAGCAGGGAAATAGGTTTTTTACAACAGCTCACATTTTATAACCCGTCCCTGTCCTGGAATCACACTTCATACAATGCAACACATAAAACTGTAGTTTCTATTAGCCATTTCTGTGCACACAATCTTCAAGAATAGGCACTGAGCAGAAGTGTTGAGCAGAAGGTGGGAAAAGTATGAAGTCACCACAGGCAAGGTGATATTAATGCTTCATAACACAGCATGACAACAGGAAGAGATAAAGTTAGTTTCAGAATCACCTTCACATACACACACACACAAACCATTACACCGCTAATGTCAGATATGTGCTGATGTTTGCATTGCAGCCCATATTCTTATTGAACATTATTGGCTCCTGGTTGTTAAGTAAATAGAATCCATAGGAAGCAACAGGGAAGTGGAAAGCGTGGGGCTGCCAGGTCTTTGACCCCAGTTTGTTATAACTAAAGCTCCCCCTTAAAGAGGAACAACACACAGAAATACCACTTTCCCGTGTGTTGTTCCTATTAGATGCCCCACTGTGTGTATCCCCACAGATCATGCATAGCTAGGGGCTAGGGGATGCGGGCGCAGTCGAGACATGGTGAGAGCTCCAAGAGCAGTTGAGTGAAATGGGCAATCCAGGGGGTTTCACAGAGTGGGCCATCCCAATTGAGGATTACCCAGGGAGGGCATTCCCTCCATAGAGGGAATTAGACTTCATGGCCTCTGAAGTTCCACTTTAAAGCAGACCTACAGTCTCCCTTGCAACTATATGCCAAGGTGGGCTCTGGTTTACAGGTACACTAAACTAATCATCAGTGAGCCCTGCATTAGATAAATACTGACTTTTTCCTATCAGAACTACATCCTTTGGATGGCAGTTAATGGCTACACACATATGTGAAATCTGCAGCACGTCCAATAGGAGACATGCTTCATTGAAAAATAAGTAGGGTGCTCCAAGAGAGAATGTTAAAAGCGGAGGTTGCATTAATGCATATTTATGCGTAATAGATGCATTAAATATGCTCTCACATCCTATATTCCATATTAAAACCTCCCCCGAACCTCACTGGTCTACTGCCCCCCACTCCGGGTTTTGGGCAGTTTGTACTCACCTCGCCGGGGCATCCATCTTCTAGGTCCCTCGGATTCCGGGCGACCTCCTGACGGGCAGTGCCATCTTGCATCCCATCAGGCACTGTGCACGTCCCCAATCTGGCACCTGCGCAGTTGCCCATATGTGGAAAGCAAGGGGAGCTGCCAAAAAGCTGCGGGATATCACTGAGTTCTGCCATTTAGAGATGGCTAAACTGGCAGTGGGGAGTAAATTGGGCCCTGAGGCAGCCGGATGTCACAGCATCAAGCGGTGGCAACAACACACAGGTAAGCAGGGCCCAATGAGGGGGGGGGGGGATCGGCCACACTTGATCTGCGGTGAGGACGGAGTCCCGCAATTGGCCACCGGGCAGTCACGTGACTGCCTGGTGGCCTGTTGCGAGACTCCGTTCTCACTGATGGCCTCATCCCCCGCTACCCTCTAAGAGGGATGCGGTGTGGCTCGCACATGCGCCGTTGGACCGGAAAAGAAGGTAAGGGTATGGGCAACCTAGGGGGCTTCACACAGAGGAGCATCCCGGTTTTGGATGCCCTGGGGGGGAGGCCATGTAGTATGCATCTTTTTGTAGACTTGCATCTGGATTTTATATCTAGATGCAAGGTGTAACTGGAAAGTTCTAACATGATGTCTGACTATAATGAGATTTAGAACTATAAAGAGATTTATTCAGTATAATCCTATCTGTATACAGTCAGACATCATGTCCCTAGAGCTTTCCAGTAACACCCCTCTTCTGCATATACAGAACCTTTATTTTAACGGCTATATAAATCATATACAGATTGGGTATAAAACATACAAAGCTTTCCAGTGACACCCATCTTCTATACATACAAACTGTCAACACAGCCTTTATTTTGTATTTTCTGTTAACAGCCTACAAAATAAAGGTTCTGTGTTGACTGCTTCTATCTGTAGACGAGGGGTGTCACTGGAAAGCTTTGTATGTTATACCTGCTGTATATATATGACTTATACAGCCTATAAAGATTCTGAGGCCGATTCATTAATAGCGCCAGGTAGCGCCAGATGAGCAACTGTAGCGTGATTTTTTCAGCGCCAGCCAGTATTCGCTGTGCTTGGCCGGCGTTAGCTTGATGACAGCGACTCAGTCGGTGTGCGGTAATGTTGAATACGGGCTGGGGGGTCGCTGTTTCACAGGTTCAGCGTTGTATGTGAGCGCCTGACAACGAATGGCCAGAGCGAACGGCTAGCTTCATATTCATTAACAAATCACGCTCCGAATGTGCTGTCGCTGTCCATTCCTTGTTTAAACCCCAGAGCGCTGGCGGCGATGGGTGTTAACTAGTTTTTAACCCCTAAACAACCATATTTTTTGAATGTAACATTATACATGTTTATAGAATCATTTTGTAATATGAATACATTAATATCAGACCTGTAAGATCAATTCTGCACAAATTATTTTTAAAAATTTTTTTGACTTAAAAATAAATCCTAACATTGCAGAAGTGGTCTCCGAATTTTTGACATTAAAAAATAAAAAAAAAAAATTAATACCAATTAATTATGATTAATTATAGATTGCTCCATTGAAATGCATTGGACATCGCCAGGGAGCGACAGCTCATACCTGGCGCTGTGAAAGAATTTGCAGCGGCGCTGTTCGGTCCAGGCGGCTTCATGATGAATGCCGCGCTAGCCGTCGCTCTCGCCGGCGCTAGCCTCATTTAGCTTGATAAATGCGTCATTGTGACCGCCGCCGGGTGTACTTGAGTCGGTAGTCGCCGTTAGCTGCCGCTACCTGGCGCTCGTCAGACACTACCTGGCGCTAGCCCGTGATAAATAAGGGTCTCTGTATCTCTGTGCTCACTGTTTGTATATGTAGAAGTAGGTTGTTGCTGGAAAGCTCTAAGAACATGATGTCTAACTATATACAGACAGCCTTATACGCTATATAGTAGGGGTGTTAATTGGCAAGAATCTGGCGATACGATTCGTATCGGGATACATGTATGTATGCGATATATCCCGATTCTGTCTCAAAGACGATATATTGAGATTTTTTTTTTAATTACATTTTATTTTTAAAAAATGACACTTTTTTCTGGAATTTTAAGGGTTAAAAACCCTTAAAATACCCCCAAAAAATGGTGTGAGCTCCCCCTTACCCAGCATAACCAGCCCCTACCAGATATTGGGGCTTGCAGAACAGGGCGCAGGGGCCAGCTTTGGTGGCTTTGCAGGCAACAAGCCGGCATAGCCTAATGGCCACAGGCTCTTCTGCCCCCCCCCTGGCCCTGGGGAGGCAAATAATGGGGGGGCTCAGGGTTAATGGCAAGTCAAAGGGGCGGAGCTACTCATGAAGATGGCGGCGCCCATCGGAAAGGCAGGAGGAGAGGGCCTGTGGGGCTCTCTCCTGAAGACTGGGGGGGGGGAATCAGAGGCACCCTGGGTGAAGAGGAGAGCCGGCCAGATCAAACGTGGGGTCAGGTGAGTGTTTTTTTACCTTTATTTTACTGTAGTGGGGGGGAGTCAGAATTGATACTAGACAGAAAGAGTCGATTTTGGTATCGTCAAATGAAATATCGTGATACTTGTTAGAATGGATTTTTTCTAACACCCCTACTATATATAGTCAGACTCAGACAAGTTTTTAGAGCTTTCCAGTCACACCCCTCTTTTTCAGATGCAAGCTCTTGACACAGCTGCTTACAGCTTGCCCCATGCTGGTTGTCAGGGGCGGTATCTTTTATTCACCAGCATTCCCTGATAAACCAACTTACTCTAGTGTGCTGACTTTTCAGGGTCCCCTATCTGAATTTACAGTCAGCCATAAAGATACATGCAGAGCTGATGACTGATCCTAGCATGAGAGGTCCAGCACAAGTAAGAGAGTTACCTTGGCTTGTTATAAAATAATAAAGCCAGCACAGGGAGAGCAGGAAGCAACTAAATTAACCCTTTGCCTGGAATGTCCCTTTACAGCCACCTCTACCTCTATATTGTTACATTTATTTCCGGAAAATTGCGTGCTTTTTCTTGACTGAAAATACTCATCCAAGATGATGAAAGTAGTGTCTGTACTCCTTGGGTAAAAGTAACCCCCCACCAAGGCTGCACCACGCTATACCTTTAGCCAGACATGTGCCTGCACCAGACATCTGTAAATGGCCGGCGTGGGCATCTCTGTTAGAGGCTAGTGTGGATGTGCCCGCCAGTGTGCTGGGCTGGACAAGAAGTCACGCATGTGCTGTATAGTTAGGAAAAGTTACGTTTTTATAGGCGACCTGGGAGGCAAGGACCCAAACCTGGGATAGTCAAAGCCTGGGTTTTGGTCCACTTTAAAGAAGACCAACCATCAGGGCTGACTGTTGAAGTCCCCCTGGGACATTTGGGATGCTCCTCTGTGTGAGACCCCTGCGATCACCCCAGAATTCACTTAAAGTTGCTCAAAACCCAGCTCGAGATTCCCGGGGCCGATCGTATCTCTCTCCCCTGGGCATCCAAAATCGGGATGCCCCGCTGTGGGGAAACCACCCAGGTTGCCCCGTTCACTTACCTTTCTTCCCGGTCCAACGGCGCATGCGTGGGCCGTATCCCTGCTATCCCTCTAGCAGGGTGTGTGTTTGTGAATGGCTGGCTTGGGCACACTCCCTGTTAAAGGGAAGCGTGGGATGCAGCCGGCATGCAGTGTTGGACCTGGAAGAAAGGAAAGTGAACGGTCGCTGGCCTTAGACGCCGTCCTAAATGGCATGATGTCAGCGGCTCCGAGCGTGCTGATTGGACGAGCAGCCGCGCATATGCCGTAGGACTGGGATGAGGTGAGTTTCTTCCCAGGGTGCCCCAGGGGAAAAGAACCAAAACCCAGGATAGTCTAAACAGGCCCTGGAGTATATGAGAGGCTGTTTTGGCTTATTATCTCCCCCCGGGACATTCCGAACTCTGTGTGAAAACCCCCCTGGTTGTCCCACAACGCTTACCTTTCGGCCATGCCCACGACACATGCGTGGCCAGCACCGGCAGCACCCCTTCTCCGGTGTGAGCAGCCACGCCTGTCCGCCATAACTGAATGGCTTGCGTGGCAGCGCACAGCCGAAGGATACAAGTGATGCCACATACCGCCAATGTGTGTGGCTGGGGATTCCAATCAGCTTCTCCAGCCACACATTAATAAGCATGGCCGGAGGAGCGGCAGCACATACGCCATTGGAGAAGATTCGGTGACCTGAAAGTTTCACACAGCGGGGCATCCCAAATTGGAATGCCTCAGAGAAAGGGATCAAAACCTGGGATAGTGAAAACCCCAGGTTATGGTCCACTTTAGAGGGCCAACCCAGTTTTGGTCCACTTTAAGCAGCACATATACATATGTCCTAGGAGCCATCGCTGCTAATGTCTGCCATGAGCTTTGCAGTGTAGATCAGGCCCCGGTAACTTTGAATACACTGAGGACAAGTCTGAGGTAAGTTCAGCAGCAGCAGCAGCAGCAGCAGCAGAGGAGAGGCGGCCGGGTCACTGTGTGTATGAGGAGGAGCCGCAGCATGGCGCTGCCCCTCTCTATATAAGATACACTATGCCGGTATCCGGCCCCAGCCTGGCATCACCTCGGGCGCTGCCCCGTCCCACTCTGACCCCCAAGCAACATGTCACCCCACTCACCCTGAGGAGCCTTCCCGCCACAGTGCCCGACAACTGACTTCTTGGGACGGAAGGTTCTCTGAGCCCGCACTGACTCCTTCCTGGAGGTTGGGCGCACTGTTTAACCCCTTCATGCTCGTTCTTATTCTCCTCACTGTACAGCCCCGGGGAGGGGGGAGGAGGGGAACGGCGCCCTGATGAGAGGAAACGCCGCAGAATAGCCGCCTGTGCTGGGAAATGGAGAGTAGCAGTCACTGAGGGGAAGAGCGAGGCCTGCTATACTCTTGCTGCAGACATGAATATGAAAACATATAAATGACTGACAAATGAGTAAGAAATGGAGAGTAGCAGTCACTCTGAGGGGGAGAGCGAGGCCTGCTATGCTCTGGCTGCAGACATGAATATGAAAACATATAAATGAGTAAGAAATGGAGAGTAGCAGTCACTCTGTGAGGGGAATGAGCGAGGCCTGCTATGCTCTGGCTGCAGACATGAATATGAAAACATATAAATGACTGACAAATGAGTAAGAAATGGAGAGTAGCAGTCACTCTGAGGGGGAGAGCGAGGCCTGCTATGCTCTGGCTGCAGACATGAATATGAAAACATATAAATGAGTAAGAAATGGAGAGTAGCAGTCACTGAGGGGAAGAGCGAGGCCTGCTATACTCTTGCTGCAGACATGAATATGAAAACATATAAATGACTGACAAATGAGTAAGAAATGGAGAGTAGCAGTCACTCTGAGGGGGAGAGCGAGGCCTGCTATGCTCTGGCTGCAGACATGAATATGAAAACATATAAATGAGTAAGAAATGGAGAGTAGCAGTCACTCTGTGAGGGGAATGAGCGAGGCCTGCTATGCTCTGGCTGCAGACATGAATATGAAAACATATAAATGACTGACAAATGAGTAAGAAATGGAGAGTAGCAGTCACTCTGAGGGGGAGAGCGAGGCCTGCTATGCTCTGGCTGCAGACATGAATATGAAAACATATAAATGAGTAAGAAATGGAGAGTAGCAGTCACTCTGAGGGGAAGAGCGAGGCCTGCTATGCTCTGGCTGCAGACATGAATATGAAAACATATAAATGAGTAAGAAATGGAGAGTAGCAGTCACTCTGAGGGGAAGAGCGAGGCCTGATATGCTCTGGCTGCAGACATGAATAAAACATATAAATGACAAATGAGTAAGAAATGGAGAGTAGCAGTCACTCTGTGAGGGGAAGAGCGAGGCCTGATATGCTCTGGGTGCAGACATGAATAGGAAAACATATAAATGACTGACAAATGAGTAAGAAATGGAGAGTAGCAGTCACTCTGTGAGGGGAAGAGCGAGGCCTGCTATGCTCTGGGTGCAGACATGAATAGGAAAACATATAAATGACTGACAAATGAATAAGAAATGAAGAGTAGCAGTCACTCTGAGGGGGAGAGCGAGGCCTGATATGCTCTGGCTGCAGACATGAATAGGAAAACATATAAATGACTGACAAATGAATAAGAAATGGAGAGTAGCAGTCACTCTGTGAAGGGAAGAGCGAGGCCTGATATGCTCTGGCTGCAGACAAAAAGCAAACAATGCTTTACTAATTCCTTCAAAATGGTTAGAATTCTAACTCATGAAACCAGAGAAAAGTTTAATACATAGCTATTTACAAAGCTAATTTAGGGGAGATTGTCCTGGGCGCCAAGACCACTTATCACAGCCATTCTGTTATCTGCAGATAAAGTCACTGTTAGTGGTGTCGGCCATAAGACAGGCCCCTCAGTAATAGGGGGCACTTCCTGCTGCTTAGGTAGAGGCACAGCATGGCACATACTGGCATGTGACAACAGCAGCACCATAGGAGGAGGGGGCAGATTTGTTTCCTTCCACCCTGAGCCATGGATGTGGCCCAGGATCGCCAGTAAGTAGACATAGCCATCTGGGATGTTTCACACAGTGGGACTTCCCAAACCGGGTTCTGTCAGGGATTGGGCCTTCGCCAGCTAATTGGTTTCAATTTGGTATTTTTGCCTCAGCAAGCACATGGCACATTCACAGCCTGCAGCTGCATACCTGGCATCTCTGGCGGGAGTGCATCTAAGATTAGAGGGATCTTGGGGATGATGCAGCCAAATTTGCCAGGTGGCCATGGCTATGGTAATGAAAAAATCTGTTTCTGTTTTTTAACCAAGCCACCAACAAAGAAGAAGCATCCTTCAAGGTGGGGGGAGTGTTTTGTTCTGCTTTAAAGTGGACCATCACCCTCCCGTGATCGGCCCGGGAATCTGGAAGATTCCCGGGCCGATCACCTCCCTCCCCACGGGACTTCCGAGATCGGGATGTCCCGAGGGGTGAAACCCCCCCCAAACACCCCAAATCCCCTTACCTTGTCTTCCCTCGCGCCCCTCTAGACGTGCACGCGCCCGCGCCGGCCGTCTGTGAATGGCCAGCGCGGGCGCACGCGCGTCAAGAGTGACGCACGAGAGGCGGCGGCGGAGGAGCCGCTTGTCCGCGGCTGTCAAAACGCTTGTCCGTCGGCGCTGGGAGCGGGGAGAGGTGAGTTTTTCGGGGGGTTCGGGGGGGTTTCACACAGCGGGGCACCCCGATCGGGGGTGCCCCACCGAAGTGGACCAAAACCCAGGATAGTCAAAATCCTGGGTGTTGGTCCACTTTAAAGAAAAGCAACCGCCAACCTAGAGTCTATAAGACTCTAGGTCCAGTGGTCTCCCGCTGAGCAGCACACACTCAATCAGCTTCGCTTGCCACAGGAGGAAGGAAAGGTGGGGTTATGGGCCACCTAGGCGGATACACACAAATCCCAGTTTTTATTTTAAATGGAGTATATATTTGTAAAGGAGAATATAAAGGAGAAAATATAAAGGGATGTGGAAAGGAGTATATAAAGGAGAGAAGTATAGAGGGAATGTGGAAAGGAGAATATAAAGGAGAGAAATATAGAGGGAATGTGGATAGTAGTATATAAAGGAGAGAAATATAGAGGGAATGTGGACAGTAGTATATAAAGGAGAAAAATATAGAGGGATGTGGAAAGGAGTATATAAAAGAGAGAAGTATAGAGGGAATGTGGAAAGGAGAATATAAAGGAGAGAAATATAGAGGGAATGTGGATAGTAGTATATAAAGGAGAGAAATATAGAGGGAATGTGAACAGTAGTATATAAAGGAGATAAATATAGAGGGAATGTGGACAGTAGTATATAAAGGAGAGAAATATAGAGGGAATGTGGACAGTAGTATATAAAGGAGAGAAATATAGAGGGAATGTGGATAGTAGTATATAAAGGAGAGAAATATAGAGGGAATGTGGACAGTAGTATATAAAGGAGAGAAATATAGAGGGAATGTGGATAGTAGTATATAAAGGAGAGAAATATAGAGGGAATGTGGACAGTAGTATATAAAGGAGAGAAATATAGAGGGATGTGGAAAGGAGTATATAAAAGAGAGAAGTATAGAAGGAATGTGGAAAGGAAAGTATAAAGGAGAGAAATATAGAGGAATGTGGAAAGGAGTATATGAATGTGGAGAATTAGAAAGGAATGTGAAAATAAGTATTTAAACTAGAGAAATATGGAAAGGAGTATATAAAGGAGAGAAATATAGAGGGAATATGGAAAGGAGTATATGAATGGGGAAAAATATACGGGAAACGTGGAAAGGAGTATATAAAGGAGAGCAATATAGAGGGAATGTGGAAAGGAGTATATAAAGGAGAGCAATATAGAGGGAATGTGGAAAGGAGTATATAAAGGAGAGCAATATAGAGGGAATGTGGAAAGGAGTATATAAAGGAGAGTAATATACAGGGAATCTGGAAAGGAGTATATAAAGGAGAGCAATATAGAGGGAATGTGGAAAGGAGTATATAAAGGAGAGCAATATAGAGGGAATGTGGAAAGGAGTATATAAAGGAGAGAAATATAGAGGGAATGTGGACAGTAGTATATAAAGGAGAGAAATATAGAGGGATGTGGAAAGGAGTATATAAAAGAGAGAAGTATAGAAGGAATGTGGAAAGGAAAGTATAAAGGAGAGAAATATAGAGGAATGTGGAAAGGAGTATATGAATGTGGAGAATTAGAAAGGAATGTGAAAATAAGTATTTAAACTAGAGAAATATGGAAAGGAGTATATAAAGGAGAGAAATATAGAGGGAATATGGAAAGGAGTATATGAATGGGGAAAAATATACGGGAAACGTGGAAAGGAGTATATAAAGGAGAGCAATATAGAGGGAATGTGGAAAGGAGTATATAAAGGAGAGCAATATAGAGGGAATGTGGAAAGGAGTATATAAAGGAGAGCAATATAGAGGGAATGTGGAAAGGAGTATATAAAGGAGAGTAATATACAGGGAATCTGGAAAGGAGTATATAAAGGAGAGCAATATAGAGGGAATGTGGAAAGGAGTATATAAAGGAGAGCAATATAGAGGGAATGTGGAAAGGAGTATATAAAGGAGAGAAATATACAGGGAATCTGGAAAGGAGTATACGAATGGGGAGAAATATACAGGGAATCTGGAAAGGACTATATAAAGGAGAGAACTATAGAGGGATGTGAATGTGGAGAATTAGAGAGGGAATGTGGAAATGAGTATTTAAAACGGGGAGGCCGATTCATTAACCGGCAGGTAGCGACAGTTGAGCGACTGCAGCGGCATTTTCAGAGCGCCCGCTAGTAGCCGCTGTGCTTGGCCGTTGTTCGGTAGTTGATAGCGACTCAGTCGGTTTGCCGTAATGTTGAATATTGGGTGAGGAGTCGCTATTTGACAGGTTCCGCGCTGTATGGGAGCGCATGATAGCGACTGGCCATAGCGACCGGCTCTCACCATATTCATTAACAAATCACGCTCAAAAAATTCTTGCGCTGTAAAATGCATGTTTAAACCCCAGAGCGCTGGCGGCGATGGGTTAAAAGTAGTTGTTTTAACCCCCAAACAACCATATTTTTGGAAACCAAAAAAAACAAGTTTTTAAAATAATTTTGTAATATGAATACATTAACAGTGCCAGCCTACCTGCAGCATTTTCCACTCCCTGTTGCCAGACGATGTTTCACTATTTTGCGCTACATATGTTCAACTGTCATTTTTGAAAGGATTTCCAGGGATTTCCCAGGAAAATGATATATTGATTTTTTCAGCAGAGTCTGGGCTTTAACATGAAACGTCTTGTTTGTATTTTTTAGGTGTATTCTCAATATTTTTGGGTGAAATATGTGAAAAAAAATTATTTTTTTACAATTTGTAGTGTTTGTAATAAAAAATTTAAGTTTGCCAATAAAATCTTATTGCGTGTGAAATCCCAATTTCTCCCGGTTACAGCGAATCAGCGATAACACATATGTATAGGTAGATACCCTTTCCTGCCCAGGAGACTCTCCCAAACTGAAATAGCGCTTTAGGGGATTTTCAGAAAAAATACAACTGTGATATGTGCTATGCGCACCTTGCAGTTTTACCAGAAAAACAACCCTTTACATTTGAAATACCCCCAACAAACTATATATTCTCCGAAAGTACACACCTCAGGCTTTCTAGGTGTACCAGGCATGTTGATGTGCCCATAGTTTTCTGGAAGTAATTCCTCAATGTATTCTTTGGTTGCAAAGAGTTTCCCAAAAAAATGGATAAAAAAGCAGAATCAAAGCCACATTTTCCTAAAAAAACTATATACAAACAAGAAAAAACAAGTTTAATCTGAAAAAGCAACATTCCCCGAACAGAACAACACCCAACATGCATAGGTTCTGTCAAGGGAAGAGTTGCCAAACACCCCAAAGTAAAGCATGTGCGTAACGTTAATTTTACTTGAAATTTTCAGTTCTGCAGACAAAGTGCGCACCTTGCGATTTTTCAACCAAAACCACCCTTTACATTTGGAATATCCCCCATAAACCATATATTCACTGAAAGTGCACATGTTAAGCTTTCTAAGCGTACCCAGCTTGTTGTAGTGGGCTCATCTTTCTGGAATTAATTCCTCAAAGAACTCTTTGGTTGCGCAGGGTTTCCCTAAAAAATGTATAAAAAAGCTGAATAAAAAACACCTTTTCCTAAAATATAAATATGCAAACCAGAAAAAACAAGCTAAGTCTGAAAGCGCAAGGTCTCCCGAACAGAACAATACCCAACATGCAGAGGTACTATTAACCCTTTTAATTGCCAGCCTACTTGAGATTTTGTCACCCTCTGTTGACAGGTCATTTTTCCCCATTTTGCGCCATGTTTTGCTGTAATTTTCAGGAAAATTATATTTATATTTTTTTGCAGCAGAGTTTAGGCTTTAACATGAAATGTCTTCTTTGTAAATTTTATTTAGTTTTTTACAATATTATTAAATAAAAAAATAAATAAATAAAAACATTTTTAGAAAATTGCCTCCTTTATTTTAAATAAAAAATTTATTTTATTAAGGAAAAGCATATTGCATGTGAAAGCCCAATTTCTACCGATTAGAACGGTACCACATATTTATCAGTAGCCCCCCGTTCCTGCCCAGGAGACCCCCCTAACTGAAACAAGTATTTTATAACATTTACAAATAAAATACAACTACCATCCACACTACAAAGGGTTAAATCGAGAAAAAAAAATGACATAGGGTCCCCCCTCCCTGCGGGGGGACCCCATTTTTTGGGGGGGAATTTTAAGGGTTAAAAACCCTTAAAAATCCAAAAAAAAATTGACGTGGGGTCCCCCTTACCCAAAGTAACCAGCCCGGGACCAGCTATGCAGGGCTTGTAGAAACAGGGCACAGGGGCCAGCTTCTGTGGCCCCTGGCCCTGCAGGCTGCAAGCCCGCATAGCCCGTTGGCCCGGGCTCTTCTGCCCCCCCCTGGGCTTTGGGGAGGCAGGTAATGGGGGGCCAGGGGTTAATGGCAAGTCACCCGCTAGTCGCAGATGACTTGCCATCCCCCCAGCCTTGTGAACTGGTATAGGGGTCATGGACCCCTTACCAGTTCACAATGGGTTAAATGTAAAAAAAAACACACACACGCAAAAAGAAAAAATTATTTTATTATTTTTTTTTTTTTAATACTTACCTCCCATCCATCCTGGAGCACTGTGTCCCTCGGCGATCACTGGCTTCTGCTCACCTGCTGGAAGCCTTTTATAGCTGCTGGATGACAGAACACAAAGGGTTAATTAAAAAAAAAATGACATGGGGTTAAAAACCCTTAAAAATCCCCCAAAAAAATGACGTGGGGTCCCCCTTACCCAAAGTAACCAGCCCGGGACCAGCTATGCAGGGCTTGTAGGCACAGAGTGGGGGGGGCCAGCTTTTGTGGCCCCCCCACCCTGCAGCCTACGAGCCCACATAGCCTATGTGGGCCCGGGCTCTTCTGCCCCCTCCTGGCCTTTGGGGAGGCAGGTAATGGGGGGCTGGGGGTTAATGGCAAGTCACCCGCTAGCCCGCAGGTGACTTGCCAGACCCAGAGCCTTGTGAGCTGGTACAGGGGTCTCATGGACCCCTTACCAGCTCACAAAGGGTTAACTGTTAAAAAAAAACACCACACGTTAATAAAAAGTATTTTATTAAAAAAATGATGACAGATGCCGGTGATCGGCATCCAGAGAAGGAGGAGGCAGGAGATCAGAGGATCTCCTGTCACCTCCTTCCAGGGCACCGATCACCGGCATCTGAGAAGCTGAGAAGGCTGAAGCCTGAGATCGGGGCCGGGATGACGTCATAAGCCCCGCCCCAAAGGGGAGACTCCTGAAGATCGGTAAGTCCTGGGGGGGGGGGGATCAGAGGCCCCCCAGGTGAAGAGGAGGGACAGCGGGAGCCAGCGCACACGGAGGTAAGTGAATGTCATTTTTTTTTTTTTTTTTTTTTTTTTACAGTTAGCAGCCTCTGCTGCCAAATCGGGGAGGAGGGCCGGCCTATTCCGGGGGCTCTCCTGGAGCCATCCGACCCCCCACGAGGGATCGGATGGCACCAAATTAAAGAGGAGACCCGGCCGGATCCAACAAGGGGTCAGGTGAGTATTTGTTATTTTTTAAACTAGGAGCGGGGAAAGTCAAGCACGTAACACCTACGGGCTTGGCACTTAAGGCCCAGCCAAGCCAGCACGTAGGTGTTACGGGCTTGGCAACAAAAGGGTTAATATCAGACCTGTAATATCATTTCTGTAAATTTTTATTTTTGTATTTTTTTTACCTTAAAAAAATTATTTAAAATGGCAGAAGTGGTCACAGAATTTTTCACATTTAAAAAAATAAATAAATAAATAAATAACAATTAATTATGAATATTTAAAGATTGTTCCATTGAAATGCATTGGAGCGCACCAGGTAGCGAGAGGTCATACCTGTAGCTGTTCAAGGTCGGACGCTGGCGCTGTGGGCTGAGGCTGGAATAATGATGAATGAGTGGCTATCTGGCGCTATCTCAGTCGCTAAGCAGGATTGGCTTGATAAATGTGTGATTGTGGTGGGGAGCCGGCGTTCTCGTGGCGGTGCCCGTCATTACCGGCCGCTCACCAGTCGCTACCTGGCGCTATTCCTTCATAAATAAGGGCCTAAGTAAATATAGAGGGAATGTGGAAAGGGGTAAATTAATGGGGAGCAATTTAGAGGTAATGTAGAAAGGACTGTATAAAGCAGAGAAATATAGAGGAAATGTGGAAAGGAGTAAATGAAGTAGAGAAATATAGAGGTAATGTGAAAAGTTAGTAAAGATGAGGGGGTGCAGAAAAAAGGGTGTAGGGTATGTGGAGACAAAAGAAAGATGGAGAAAGGGAATGTGGAAGAGATAAAGATGGAGGGAACTATGGAGACATGTAACCTAGTAGAGAGCAGTAAGTCCAGTGTCCCTAGGATGATGGTGAGGATGACCATGAAATTCAGGCCCATTGAACCCAATGGGCTTTTTACATTGAGTCTGAGCTATTGTACAATAGGAACATAGCATAGAAGTCTATGGGCAGTGCATGCACAGCACCTTTATTGTGCTTTACCTTGGTTGAAGTTTGGATTCACTGCTGCCCCCTGGTTCATCACCTCTTCCGCTGACTTTCTGCTCTATGGGGATACTCACCTCCAGCCTCTGCTACCTCTCCACCACCTCCGCTGACCCACTAACACCCTTTGCTGGGTCTATTAATCCTGCTGGTTCTGCAGTTTTCGCCACCTACGGGTTTCCCTACTGCTGCCATTACCACTTTTTTTTACCACTGCCACTACCTAGTTCTTTTCTGCATCTGTTGCCTCTTAACGTTGCAGTTGCTGTGCCGGCCTTTGCCACCACCTGTTTTCTTCTGCCAACACCACTTAGGAATTCTCATCACAGCAGTCACTGGGTCCTCGTCTCCCTCTGCTCTATTTCATCCTCTTTGGCCACTATCAGCTCAGGATCCTTGTTTTAGCAGTCACCATTTGCAGGTGACATGCCTGTAACCCTCCCTATTACCTGCACCCCTATTTCAGACAGCAGGGGTTCAGAAGAGCCCAGTGCCCATTGGTATGGACACGGGGTTCTTCCAGGGGCATTATTATTGTTTATTTATATAGCGCCATCATCTTTCGTAGCGCTGTACAAAATAGTAATTACAGACAGGGTAGAAACATGCAGCACATGGACTATTTCAAATGCAGGGCTATAGCATTTACAATGAATATTCTGAATACAAGACACAATAGAAAAGAGAGAGCCCTGCCCTTGCGAGCTTACAGTCTAAAGGATGAGGGGGGGAGACAAGGGGGAAGGATCACAAACAGTCAATATTGAGCTTTGTGGCATGTGCCTTTCAGAGAATTGCTTAAGCCAGTTTGTATGCTTGTCTGAATGGGTGGGTTTTAAGGGCACCGTTGAAAGCTTTGAGGGTTGAGGAGTAGCGGATTGGGTGGGAAGAGAATTCCAGAAGATTGGAGTAGCACGTGAGAAGTGCTGGAGGCGAGCATGAGAAGGAGAAGGTCTACAGCAGAGCGGAGGCTGCATCTCGGTTGATATTGTTGGATTAGGTATGAGATGTAGGGAGGGGCCTGGCTGGACATATAGCCTTTTTAACAGATTTGCTGTGGGATTGGCAGCCAGTGTAAGGATTGGCAGAGCGGGAGGGGACGAGCAACAGAGTTCAGGATAGATTGGAGGGATGCCAGTTTGTTAGTTGGTAAGCCACAAAAAAGGATGTTGCAGTAATCCAGTCGGGATATGACCAGGGCATGCACTGACATTTTAGTGGTGTCAGGTGAGAGGAAGGGACGGATGTGTGAGATGTTTTTAAGTTGGAGGCGACAGTAAGTGGCTAGGGAGTAAATAAGCGGTTTAGCGTGTTAGAGAGGGGAGGGGAGTTAGATGGTGGGAAAATGACCAATCTTGTCCATGTTTAGTTCGAGGTAACGATATGACATGAAACAAGGAATAGCTGCAAAGCAGTTGGGGAGGTGAGATTGGGGCCAGAGAGATATATCTGAGTGTCATCCGCATAGAGGTGGTATTGAAAGCCTAATGAAAGTATAAGTTTACCAAGACCATAAGTGTAGACTGAGGAAAGTAGGGGGCCTAGGACAGAACCTTGCAGCACACCGACAGAAGGAGAACACTGAATGATCTGACGGATAGATAAGAGGTGAGCCAAGAGAGTGCAAGACCTTCAACCCCAAGAGAGGAAAGAATATCAAGAAGCAGGGAGTGGTCAACAGTATCAAAGGTTGAGGAGAGGTCAAAAAGGATGAGGATGGAGTAGAGACCTTTGGTTTTAGCAGTGAGCAGATAATTAGTGACTTTGGTGATGGCAGTGGAATAGTTAGGGGGGAATCCAGATTGTAGGGGATCAAGTAAGTTGTTGGTAGATAAGTATTGTGCCAGTTCTGAGTGAACATGTTGTTCAAGAAGTTTAGAGGAGAAGGGGAGTAGTGAGATAGGACGATGGCTGGAAAGGGCAGAGGGGTCGAGAGAGATGGTTTCTTGATTATCGGAGTAATAACTGCATGTTTGAGGAAGGAAAGGTGCCAGTGGAGAGGGAAAGGTTGTGGAGTGAGGGATGGAGACAGTTGATGAATGGAATAGGATAGAGGGAGCACATAGTCAGATGGGCCCTAGAAATGTGAGAGGTTAGTCCAAATTGTTTGGAATGGTGAGAGGTTTCGAGGGGCAAAGCCAAGATGGATTTTGTCAATTTTTTCCTTGAAGAATGTAAAAAATGCTTCTGCTGTTATTTGGGAGGTTAGAGGAGGGGGTGGTGGGCGGAGTAGGGAACTGAAAGTGTTGAATAGTTGTTTGGGGTTCTGGGCTTGTGCAGAAATACGTAAAGAGAAATATGCTTTTTTAGTAGATGAAAGGGCAGTCCTGAGTTCCTGAAGGGCATGTTTATAGAACCAAGTCATAATTGGGTTTTGTTTTCCTCTATTGCCGTTCAGCAGCCCAGGAAATAGTTTCAGTCTGGTCGTGCTTGCATTTAGTCATGGTTGCTGGTTTTTGGGGCGGGGATAGCTATAAGTGAGGGGGCAGCAGAGTCTAGAGCTGAGGTAAGTGTATTGTGGTAGTGTGATGATGCAGCGTCTATGTCAGTGAATGAGGTCAAGGTCTGAAGTGGTTGAAGTGAGAGGGACTGAAGATCTAGGTTTCTAAGGGCTTATAACTTTGAGCCCTGGGTTACAAGCCCTTATGCCTGGTGCCCGGGCTGGTTGCCTTAAAATATTTTAAAAAAAATAATGATGCCGACAGTCATTTTCATTGTTAAAAATCATGGTGGTTGTAGCGGCATGACTTTTAACAATTAAAAAAGCATGTCAACTAGTGAAGCTGGTAGGTCGCACCAGCATTTCCATAAAAATCTCCCCAAAACATACTCTCTGAATCAAACAAGTTTTTACCTTTGTAGTGAAATTTCATTTCAGTTCTTGCCAAGAAACCTAATTTCTACCCTAAAAAAACAAAAAATCTCGATCAAAAATCTTGTTAAAAAAATCAGCAGAGGGGGAAAAAATAGCTCTGAATCAGGCTCGTAGTCACGGCAAACGGCTCTGATTGGACAAGAGCCTGTGCATTCCGCGAATATCTGGGAAGAGAGGTGAGTTGCTCTGGGCAATCTAGGGGGTTTCACATTTTGGGAACAGGGAACAAAACCCGGGTTAAAGTTAAAATCACGGTTTTTGTTCCACTTTAATTAACTCCTATTTGCGGAATTTACCAGTAGAGTCAGGAGATCTTTAGTGATGCCTCAGACCAGTTTCAGTAGATGCCTTATCCCTACAGTACATAACTGCACCGGGTAACTGGTTTCTCTAAAGATTCATGATCTTATGGGCACAATCTACTTTCATGAAGACCAAGACACCTATACATGTATTAGGCCCAATTATACATGCAATAATTTAATCAGCCAAGCATGCAATTATGCAGGTACTGGTCAGGAGCTTCACTTATAGCTCACATCAAACATAAGTGCCATATGGACTGTGTGACATCATGGCGTCACCAAAATAACGTGGTACGGTCCCTTGTTTTGGAGCCTCTGCACTACTACCAGAGAATAGAGCCCTGCCAGTCATTAAGAATATCACCGGCTCTGCTTGATATAGCCCGGCCCATAAACCAACCTGGTACCATGTAATATAACCGAGAAACACAGACAATGCAGTTGAGATCAAGATAACAGAGCAGATGAAGATTAAAAATATATATATATTATATAAAATATATCCACTGTTCCTGGTGCCTTCCTACGAGACCCCCACTGTAATAATAATAATAATAATGTGCATATATGACCACTGTATGCTTGTGCACACAAAGGAAGTTGTGCTCCGCATTCTACCCACTACTACAAAGCAGTGAACACACAAGTGAAATGCATCAGTGAACACACTAGGGGGCAGTGAGTACACACATGCTCGGATTGGTTGGCTACACTATCCACAGCACCCGGGGTCTGGTCTCTATAGACTTTTATACACTAGGGGGGCACTCCCCCTGCGATGAGCCTCAATCTCTGCCTCTTAGCTGTGGCTAGATAATTCTTAAAGCTCTCCTTCCCCATCGGAAATTCATAGGGATTCAGTGTGGGTTTCAATAGGTCCAGCGGAGTTCCGAACATGCTTTGAGATCAAACACCACCGTCTCATTTGGCTCCTAACCTGATTTCTCCAGATGTCAGCCCCTGAGGGTCCAGGGATGACAGGAGACCCACATACATGGCATAGGATGGGATTTTCATAATCCTACATAACCTTGAGGTGCCTAAATGTCTGGCTGTCCTTTCTGAACTGACGTGGTCAGAGCAGGAAAGTGTGTCCGGTCATAGACGTTCTGTCTCTAATCTTGCTTAGGTGCGCATATAATCAGTGAAGGAGCATTTGAGGCCTAGGTCCTGGTGGGGGGCACTGGCAGGCGTGAGCTGTACATTTTTAAATACATTTTAAATAAGGTTGGTTTGCTTAACGGACATGAGCAGGTCCTAACCAGAAATGATATCTATATTATCCAGTAACTCTAGAGCTGCACTCTTCATTTATTCTCTTCATTTATCTGACATGCGTCATGGAAAGCTTATATCACTACCAAGGTGTGCATGATTCACTCTCAGGTGATTGACGGGCCCTTGCACACAAGAAAATCAACTAATAGAAAATGACCTTTGTTCAAACCCAGAGATGCACGAAAAACTTGGTGCCTCCACAACAAAAGCTGGTGAGAATGTGAAATGGTTGCATTAATCTGGGTAAAGCTACGTCCAGTTACACAACCACCCCTGGGGCATCATGATTTGGGATGCCCTGATTTTCTTGCCTGTCCAACAAGCCAATGATGCATGCACAGCCAGCGATGGCGTCTCTCACAAAAAAAAGTACTGCGCAGTACTACTGAAAAGCAATCCATGTGTTTCCCATATCTGGTGTTGGAGACATGCTAATTAATTCCATTACTGTATATTCCAGAATGCCGGCAATGTGTTTTGCATACATGAAACTGCCAGTTAATGTGTTGCGTTAAAGCATAATGACATGTTAACGCCTGCTATATCTTTAAGTAGATGTTATGCCAGAGAAAAGCAGATGTTCACTTCAATGTGCCGCAGATCAGATATTACACTAGGGTACAATAAGGTACCTGCGTCATAGCGCTGCTTCTCCTCCCTGTATGTTTGTAATCCAGGGTTGCACAACCTTTTTAAGTCTAAAAGCCCATTTCCACAAAAAGATTAATTGACCGTTCATTGAGCAAGCGCATTATCATTTTCTCCCTTGGGCTGTGCATGGCCACGCAGCCATTCAGTTTCAGAGCGCAGGCAAGAGAAGAGAGGCAAGTGATACGACCTTGCATGCGCTGTGGGCTCGGGGGAAAGGTAAGAATATCTGGCGCCCTGGGGGGTTTCACATAGCAGGGCATTCTAGTTCGGGATGCCCCGGGGGGGGGGGAGTAAGCCTGCCCTGGAGTCTCATATACTTCAGGGTGGGTTCTGGTTCACTTTAAATTATAATTAAGATCTGTGACTCATTAATTTGGGGCCCACTAAGACTCTCTTGTCCAAGGGCCCCCACATACCTAGACCCAGCCTTGGCGATTATTCATTCGCTTATTGGATCTGTAGAAATGGGCCATAAGGGCTGTATTGTCTTGTTGTTCTACTTCAAGGGGCCACAATACAATGTAATCTGCAAAAATGCAAACTCTTTACTACAGGCAAGCTTTATAGCTGCCCATTTAGGTTGCCCATTTTTTTAATTCCCCCTGCCCTGCATTCCTCTCCTAGCGCTAAAGCAGGGGGTTACATAAATAAAAAACACTTATCTGGTCCACACTACCATGGCGATCGGGGGCAATTGCATTGCTGGCCGCCTCCATCTTTTCTTCAGCCAGTGCTGGCCACAGGATGCCCCCGGGAGTGTTTTTTAAAAAATTGGCAGTCTGTCTGGACTGGCCCTTTAACATTAAACCATTGTATATGCTTATATATATGCAAATGTGAGCAGAGGTGTTAACAGAAGTGGAAGAGGTGAGTTATTCAGAGGTGAACAGAGGCTGGGACAGGAAGAGATAAAATAAGCTCTAGGTAAGGTGGGGGGGACTGGGCAGAGGTAAGGCATGGAGCGGTGGTGGTGGGAAGAGGGGAGCAGAGGTAAAGTAAGCAAAAGTGGGCAGAGGTAGATAGAGGTAGGCAGAGGGGAGTCGATCAGACATGCATATAGGTAGGAAGAGGTAAAGTGAGCAAAGGTAAGGTGGGGCAAGGAGGGAAGAAGTGGGGGCAGGTACAAGGTGGTGAACAGAAGTAGGGAGAGGTAAGGTGGGGTGAACAGAAGTGGGAAAAGGTGAGAAAAGCAGAGGTGAGGCAGTAAGAGTTGGATAGAGGTGAAACAGCAAAAGGTGGGCAGAGGTGAGACAGGATGAGGTGTCAGAGTGAGGTTGGCAGGAGTGGAAAGAGATGAGCAGAGGTATGGTGGGGGAAGAGGTAAACAGAGCTGAAACAGGAAGGGAAGTGGTGGACAGAGATGGGGTGGGAAAAGGTGAGAAGAGATAGACATAGGTGAGGTGAGCAGAGGTAAGGTGTGACAAGTGAGGAAGAGGTGAGATAGGGATAGGTAAGAAGATGTAGACAGGTGAACAGAAGTGAAGTGAGCTCAAGTAAGGTGGGAAGAGGTAAGCAGAGACGAGGTGGACAAAGGTGAGTTGAGAAGAGTCTAAGGGCCTTATTTATCAAGGGCTAGCGCCAGGTAGTGTCTGACTAGCGCCAGGTAGCGCCAGATATCGGCGGCTACCGACTCCAGAACGCCAGGCGGTGGACACAATGACGCATTTATCACGCTAAATGAGGCTAGCGCCGGCGAGAGCGTCACCTAGCGCGGGATTCATCATGTAGCCGACTGCAACGAACAGCGCCGCTGCTAATCCCATCACAGCGCCAGGTATGACCTGTCGCTCCCTGGCGCTCCCCAATGCATTTCAATGGAGCAATCTTTAAATATTCATAATTAATTGATTTTAAGCTTTTTTTTTTTTTTTTTTTTTAACTGTCAAAAATTCTGTGACCACTACGGCAATGTTAGATATTTTTTTTAAGGTTAAAAAAAAAAATATATATATATATATATTTGTGCAGAATTGATATTACAGGTCTGATATTAATGTATTCATATTACAAAATGTTTAGAAAAACTTGTTTAATTTTTTAAACAAAAAATATGGTTGTTTGGGGGTTAAAAACTACTTATAACCCATCGCCGCCAGCGCTCTGGGGTTTAAACAAGCATTTTACAGCGCAAGAATTTTTTGAGCGTGATTTGTTAATGAATATGCTGGGAGCCGTTCGCTCTGGCCATTCGCTGTCAGGCGCACCCATACATCGCGGAACCTGTGAAACAGCGACTCCTAACCCCGTATTCAACATTACCGCACACCGACTGAGTCGCTGTCAACAAGCGAACAACGGCCAAGCACAGCGAATACTAGCGGGCGCTGTGAAAATCACGCTACTGGCGCTCATCTGTCGCTACCTGGCGCTATTAATGAATCGGCCTCTAAATACGCATCTCTCAACACCACCAACACAAACAACACACCAAGCACATGTGTGTCACCTACCTCCCCAGATGAGTTCATGGGTGACTCAGTTGCTACTTCAGAAATTAGCGGTGTACTTCATTTATGTAATTATTAATAATGCCATCCAATGACCTGCTTTAGATGTGAGTTTCATTGTTGATTCCTGAACTACTGAGGCATTATTCTCCAGGGAGCACTTATATTTATTTAAAGCCTAACTCCATGGAAATTCAAATTCCTCTGCCACCCTCCCTCTCCTGCATTCCATCTACTTTTAGAGTAGACCAAAACGCATATTAGTCTAGGTTAAATCCTAGGGAAGTCGAAACCATAGGCAGTGAAAAACACCCTGGTTTCCCTGTATCATCATTTGATCCTCGATCCTACAGCCCATTCTCTGGCAGCATCCACACTCTTTGCATCCAGCTTGAGTATCTGCCATGGAATCAAGGTTTATACTGTGGGGCTTCACAAGTCAGCATGTCCCAGGGGAACTCTCTTTAAGAGGGACAACTGCTTTATACTTTGATTATGATTATTATGATAAGATAGATTTAAACTAGCAGCAGGGCAAAATCTTATTTTTATTAGGTCTAGGACAAATCTTGACACGACAGTACATTAGGGACCCATAAGCATGTAAAAACACAAGAAAAATAACCTGTGCATGTAGAAACATAGAAACATAGAAACATAGAAGGTTGACGGCAGAAGGAGACCATACGGTCCATCTAGTCTGCCCTTATGTGTATACTGTATGTACTCTTTATCTTAGGATAGATGTGTGCTTATCCCAGGCATGTTTAAATTCAATTGTACACCGCTCAAATGTACACCGCTCAACACAAGCATGGGTGTGAAGGCACACACTATTTTTTAACTGAAAGCAGTCCTATAGCCTAAAATTACTTTAGGATTGCCTAACTGTCTTTATTGGGGCCATCAAGATTTGGAAGAAGCCACAACAAAATAGTCAAACCAGGCATTTATGAAAGTTTCCATTGTGTGCCAAATGATGCCCTCATGGACATAAATTTGTATATTTTCTATGTGTTTGCAACTCTGTAGCAGCATGTGTTTACCCTAGTAATGTACACCCTAGCAAAGTGGTGTGTTTGGTGTACCTGGCAGAGACTTCCTGACTCCTGAATCCTTTCCTGATTGGCTAGCGCTCTATATTGCTGAGCTCACATGTTTAATCCCTCCTGCTCTAACTGAAACTTTTTAGATGAGGGGATCACAATCTTTTGTTCCAGTAGCTAAAGCATTACTGGCAGGGGTAGACTGGCCCATAATTCCTGGTGGGCCGCACTGTTTTGGGGCCAGCAGAGCTGCTGTTCATTGTACCTCTGTCCGATTCCTTTCTCCCAGTCTCTCTCCCAGCTCCCTCCCCCCATAGCTGACACAACTGTGCCCTCCTAGCCAAGAAACTCCAGCCCATGTTCTGCCTCCAGTACTATAGCCTTGGAATCCTGGCTGACCCACCCACCCCTGCCAAATTATATTTTTCTACAATAATACTTCAGTACCATACCTATACCATAACTTTGCCATGTCCACCCCCTAGTCAGGACCTGTCCATACAATGATATAGCCTCAGCCTTAGAGGGGACTGTACTTGGGCTCAGCAGGGCTGACATGGGCAAGTCACAGAGCTGATTTTTGGTCTCAGTCCACCACTGGTTAATGGTAGCTTTGTCATCTGGAAAGGTCATTGCTGCTGCTTGACTTAGGGGTTTATTTATCAAGGGCTAGCGCCAGGTAGTGTCTGAGGAGCGCCAGGTACCGCCAGCTAACGGCGGCTACCGACTCAAGTACGCCCGGCAGCGGTCACAATGACGCATTTATCACACTAAATGAGGCTAGCGCCGGCGAGAGCGTCAGCTAGCGCGGGATTCATCATGTAGCCGACTGCAACGAACAGCGCCGCTGATAATCCCATCACAGCGACAGGTATGACCTGGCGCTCCCTGGCATTGTCCAATGCATTTCAATGGAGCAATCTTTAAATAATCCTAATTAATTGCTATATTTTTTTTTTTTTTTAATGTCAAAAATTCTGTGACAACTTCTGCAATGTTAGGATTTTTTTTTAAGTTAAAAAAAAAAATATATAAAAATTGTGCAGAATTGATATTACAGGTCTGATATTGATGTATTCATATTACAAAATGTTTAGAAAAACTTGTATAATTTTTACATTAAAAAAAAAATGGTTGTTTGGGGGTTAAAAACTACTTTACACACATCGCCGCCAGCGCTCTGGGGTTTAAACAAGGAATTCACAGCGCGAGAAATTTTTGAGCGTGATTTGTTAATGAATCTGCAGCAAGCCGTTCGCTCTGGCCATTCGCTGTCAGACGCACCCATACAACGCAGAACCTGTGAAACATCGACCCCTAACCCCGTATTCAACATTACCGCACACCGACTGAGTCGCTGTCAACAAGCAAACCCCGGCCAAGCACAGCGAATACTAGCTGGCGCTGTGAAAATCACGCTACTGGCGCTCATCTGTCGCTACCTGGCGCTATTAATGAATCGGCCTCCCCGTTTAAGCTGCTGTTGAGCTCACCTATTTCAGTGGAAGGATTCTGTGATTTGTAGTCAGAAAAGATACCAAGGGCTTCACTCAAGGCCAGGAAAGCCACTCCCACCTTAGCAACACAGAGCCACATAAATATAAGAAACTTGGAAAAAGCATGCTGATAAGTAAATAAGTAAATCACAGGTCTGGGGGCACAATTCTAACACACGTTAATTTTACATTCCAAAAGAGGAAAACAATAAAGCAGAACCTGACAAAAAGATATCTTCAGACTCTCTGTCACAAGCAAGGAGGAAAGTGCCGCTGATTAATAGCATTACTGCAACATGTGGCAAGTATTCTAGCCCATTCTGAGGTTTCTATCTCACTGTTATACTTCTGTCCAACCCAAATCCTGATGCGTCTTTTTAGACTCTATGTCCTTAAATTGGTTCACAGCTAGATTGCCCCCTTTCACACAGCATCGTTTTTCAAATAATAGCTTCAGTGCTTTGCATTACATTATTGGATTTTGAAAATCACATTAGGGTATTGAGCAGTATTTCCCTGGTGCCTAGTTTCATTTTTGGCTGGGTTCATTTCTATTCAGCTGGCTGCTGCCAGCAACTCTTTACTTTCCATGGAAACCATTTCTAGATGATGTTTGCTTACAGCTATAGGTTATCGATCTTAGAATCAAATCTCTCTTATCAGGAGGAGATTATATAACACTTTATCACGGCGCACTTACATCCAGCCGGGTCCTCGGGTTGTGTGGGCTCGGGAGGCTGGCCGGGGCTCCTTCTGCCCGGCAGCTGCATCCATGCCGTTTGAGCAGCTGCGAGCGCGCCCGCCTTCTCCTCTCTTCACTGCTTCCCCTGTTCCTCTGCACATGCGCACGTGAGCACGCCTGTCTTATGCCCTCTGCTGCAATCAGCGCAGCCGCCGGAGGTTAGTTTAAAGGGCCAACGAGCTCAAGGGTTGTTCTGGGCGAAACCTAAGGGTTTGAACTGGGCAATCAGCCCAGATGTTATTGAAGTAACCAATGTGCTCTGTTCCTTCCTGTCCTCTCCTCTGCACCCATGTCCTATAAAGGTGTTCCCAGGTCATTCAGTTGGTGCCCGTGATAGCGTTTAGCTGGGTGTGATATTCCTGAGACTCCAATTTTTTTTTACCTGTTGCCAACCTTGCTAGCCTGACTATTCCCGACCGACGCCTGTACCGACCTCTGCCTAAATTACGACTACGTACCCGTCTAATCCCGGGTGCCACAAAACTCTATGATCTCCTGGTTTGACCCTTGGTGTGACATTTGACCTTACCCGTATTCACCCTCGGAGTTACGCCCAGTCTTACCTTTGGTTCATCAGTCTTCAGCCCTGTGAGTTTACACCCTTTGAACCAACAAGTCCTGGGGCAATGGTGTCCAGTGAGGTGTTTAAAGTGTCCCGGCAAACAGGGGCTTGGCTAAAGGTGAAGCTAGCTGCAGAGATTGGGAGTTGTAGACTCACAAAGAAGGGGTTTGACACACTTCAGGAAGATGGAGAGAAGGAAAGCTGGGTGTCAGGAGAGTCCAGCAGTGGATCTTTGACGTTTTACTGCCAGCCTCTAGAGAGTAAACACGGAGCCTATATAAGATATGGCACATGTACAGGCTGGGGGTATAAGCTTTGGATAGTTATCCCAGGAGATGCGGTCACAGGGACTAAACCAGAACAAGCAATCTTGATGCTGGTCCCAAATTTTAAGGTATGCCATGTGATAAAGATATTTTGCCTGTGTTGTTGCTCAGGATTGAGGACTCCAAATGGGGCCTTCAGAATACTTCCCAGGAAAGGAGGCAAATGTTGCTAGGATTCCTAAAATATGGCACTGAATATCCAGGAGCCTTTCCTTGTTTATTACCAGCCTCTATTATTAAATGAACCTTGTTTTAGGTAAAGAAAATGGTGCATGAGTTTTACTCTTCTGAAAATCTTAGGGCCATTGGCATACTTATTTGCATCCTCAGTCTTGAACTTGTAAAGAGCAGTAGCAATTCCACATGTTTCGACTTTCTTTATGGTGGAAGATATACAATACTCAAAATCGAAGTAGGAATTGCCTGCCCGGTCTCTGCCTTGGGGAAGATGTCGGCGTGACATCTGATTTAGGACACCTCCCTTTCTGCTATAATTAGAGGACCTGCAGTCTATTTTGGTTAGAGATCTTCTGTAATTGGGGATGTTATAAGCTCAAATTAAGCCTCAAAGTGAATCTGAAGAGCTACACTATATGATACTAAGTAGAAAACATTTCATAGCTTTATTGCCTGTGACTAGAGATGAGCGAACTTCTTGAAAGTTCGATTCGGGCGATTCGCCGAATTTCCCCAAGAAATTCGGGTTCGCCCGAATCGAACTTTCACGAATCGCTCATCTGAAAAAAAAAAATGCCGGCATGGTGGCAGCGGGCAGGCCGGCCCGCTGACAGTGCAGCCGGCCTGCCCGCTCCCACCATGCCGGCATTTGTTTAAAAAGCAAACACTTACCTGCATGGTCGGAGCGTGGAGGCCGGCGTCGCTCTCAGGCGCCCTCTGATGACGCGCCCTCTGATGACGCGTCCTCTGATGACAGCTGAGAGCTGGAGGCCGGCGCCGCTCCCACCATGCCGGCATTTTTTTTATTTTTATTTCAGGGAAAATTCGATCTGCACGAACCAAAAAAAATTCGGGTTCGTGCCGACTCGAATTTTCCCTGAAATTCGAAGCGAATTCCGGTTCGTCCGAACCGGTTCGCTCATCCCTACCTGTGACCAATTTTTATTATAAAATGGACATAGCAATGGTGATCTACAGCCTACAACTAGGGTGTCTGTGCTAGCATTTAGCAATGTAGAATGCTGACATGATTGCTTTTCCTTTATTTATATTAAGCACAGTGCTGTATATTCTTATCTACAGCATTGTGCACAATGTTTCTCATTAGAAATCTCGTTTTCCCTCCATTATCATTTTGCATTTATTGCTGGCATGCGCTATTAAAATACATTTAAAAATAAAAATACTTGATCAAACGATCCTAAAAGTCGCATTCCAATAGATAAGTGTTTTAAACAAATATGTATATTACAATTGAATACATTCAGTCCTGCGCTGGAGTATCAAAGAACCCAGAGTGTCACTAGAGTTCCAAAACTAAAATAATACACTGTAGATCATAAGAAGATCTAAGTTGAACTCCGCGGGATAAACAGTTCATTAAAAGTTATTCTTCTCTTATTCACCCAATGTTCAAAAAACTTTCTTCACACGTGAGCTCCGATCACCAGCTTATGTAATCAAACATGCCAGATCCATAACAATCATATGCGTTTAGATCCGACTTATTAATATTAATAGCATAAAGGAAACCTGGAAGAAACAGAAGCAAATAGCGTAATACTGTTTATGCAGGAGAGCAACCTCAATGCCTCCTCGCTCTTTAATATGCTTACCAAACACAAACCAATGACAGCTTGTATCCATAAAACCATGAAGAGAAGCAAGATGAATCTGCGGAGCTCTGTCTTACCACGCTCGCAGAACATTGCCGTCCTTTTTCCCCAGCCGCGGGAACCTTATATAGATCTTCTTATGATCTACAGTGTATTATTAAAATATATTGTTGATTTCCTTGGTTTTTTACTGAATTCATTTACCATGAATTATGTTCCAGCTTTACTTATTTGGTATATCAAAAATGTTTTAAAGTTTGTTGGGAGTTTGCTGAGGAATCCTAAACATGGATATCTATTTACTTTTCTTTAGAAATAAGGAATGGAGTTTATGAGACTCTCTCAGTCACACCTCACATTCAGGCCCTAGCCACTTCCTGTCGACTCAAACTCAAAAATATTTTGTGCATCGGCTACTTCCTCTCACCTGACACCACCAAAATTCTAGAGCATGCCCTGATCATATCTCATCTAAACTATGGTAATAGTCTCCTTTGTGATCTTTCCTCACGCTTCTCCAGTGCTGCTCCTGCGTCACTTCCTTCACTGGCTGCCAATTTCTGAAAGAATTCAATTTAAAATTATAACCTTAATATACAAAGCACTCTGCAACCAGGCACCTGCCTACATCTCTTTGCTTATAAACAAATACCAACCCAGATGACCCCTCCACTCTGTCCAGGACCTCCTCCTGTCCAGAACCCTAATAACGTCCTCCCAGTCCCACCTTCAAGACTTCACACGTGCCACTCCACTGGAATGCCATCCCCTATACAATTTTCCACTCCCCAAGCCGTCAAGAGTGCCATCAAAACTCACCTTTTTTAGATGAGCGGATCACCTGGCATAAGCAACCAACAGTCCAGGCGACGTCAGATCATATATACTTAGAACATCTTAGAACATCTTACTTTCAACCTACGTTTTGGTGTGGTCCACTTATTGATTGAGGTGCTGCCACAGTACAGAAGCATCAGTACTTTAAGGATTGAAACTCATGATGGTAGATCCATCTGGAGCAGGTCGTTTTTTCCCCCATAGGCTAACAAGTGATGGAGTCCAGAGAATTCTTCAGGTCTTAAAAACTGCTTGTAAATCTCAGAGGGACTGTATGCTTCTTCCACTAGATGTAGAAAATGCTTTTGATTCAGTTTTCTGGTATTTCTTTTTACAGACCCTCAACAGTTTGGTGATTGAATTAGCACTACCTACCATAAACCCTTGGAAGTGGCTAATTATGCAGGCTTTAATTCCACCTCCTTCAGTATACTGAGAGGCACTTTATCCTCTATCCTATCCCATTTTTACTAGCTCTTGAACCCTTAACCATATCTATAAAAACAGCCCTTATATTTCAGGCTTCAACAATGCTGGCAGAGAGCATAAATTATCACTTTTTGCTGATGCTCCTAATGCTCTCTTCACCTCATATCTCAGTCCCTAACGTCATGATATAAACCTCACAATCGAGTCAAGTCTTAGGACGGAAAATAAATTACGCCAATCCCACTGCTTTGGATGTATCACTCTCTAAGCTCCTAACTCAAAGCTAATTTTCCTTGGTCCTGGACAGATAAACTCCCGTACCTAGGTATAAAAATAACTGCTCTAACGTCATCCATATCCCCAAAGTCTAAAAGACTCTAAGGCCTTCCGAGTCCCACTCCCTGAGGCATCCCAAATTGCGATGCTCACTGTGTGAAATCTCCCAGATCTCCTGTTTCACTCACTTGCTCCCAGGACCATCACTGCCGCATCCCCGCTCGCTTCTAGCCATGTAGCCTGTAGAAGCAGTAAGAAACAAGCTTAGTTGGCTTTTTTATGAAGATTGTATAGGTAACCCCTCCTCCTTTATTGCCTATTTATGCAGATTTTTATTAATAGAAAAGGTTTCATTACAGAGCTTTAATTTGTGCCATCTTCATGGTAGCAAAACCACAATGTTGGTAATGGATTTGATAGTGTGTCATACATGGGTCATGCTCATGCCTACAGGCTCTGTCAGTGGCTACAGTGATGATGGATGATTGGATAGCTGCAAAAAGCCAGGATGTGGAAACCTGCTGAAGTAATGTAGGTGAACCAGTTCTCATGTTTTTTTTGTGTGTTTTCATTGTGTGTTAGAATTTGATGCACCATTCACTTTTGGTCTTATTTCATTTAAGTTATTCTTCAAAGGTGCTAAACCTTTGAAGGAGCACATTAAACTACTGTAGCAAATGTAAATCCTATAAAAAGAAAAATTCAAGAAATAAAAGTAGTTATTTTATATCACTACAAACTTAGTGTGAACAATCAAGGAAAATAATAGCGCTTTTAAAATGGTAAAGCAAGAAGCAACAAAAGCAGTATCAAGGAAAATTTGTATAGCGGGATTCAGGAAAACACAGCTGGAAATGCTGTAAGAAATTGTGACAGTAAACATATATTTAAGTCAGGAATATAATAAGAAAAGCAATGAAACATAAAGGAAACACAAGCTTGTAAACATTTTTTTCTCGTTTTTTTTAAAGAAAAAAAACACTGAGAAATCACAAAGATTAATATGTGGTGTAAATGGTATATAGCCATAAACATCACCTAGACAAAATAATTATCTGAAAATAAGGCTAAAATATAAACCTTTGCTAACAAGAGTGAGATAATGAATAAATAGCATCTTACCTAATCATTGCATGAAGGATTGGGCTGTTAAAGGGAACCAACTGAATTATTTTAAAGTGGACCAACACCCAGGGGTGATCGGCCCGGAAATCTATAAGATTCCTGGGCCGATCACCTCCCACCCCGCGGGACATCCGAGATCGGGATGTCCCGCGGGGTGAAACCCCCCAGAAACCCCAAAAACATCTTACCTGATCCGCCGCCGCTTCCGCCGCCTCCCGCGCGCCCCTCCAGACGTGCGCGCGCCCGCGCCGGCCCTCTGGGAATGGCCGGCGGGGGCGCGCGCGCGCTGAGAGTGACGCGCGGGAGGCGGCGGCGGCGGAAGCGGCTTGGATGTCCAGGCGGGGATTGGCTGCGGCGTTCACGTGGGAGCGTTGAGAGGTGAGTTTTTTGGGGTTTCTGGGGGGTTTCACACAGCGGGGCACCCCCGATCGGGGTGCCCCGCCGAAGTGGACCAAAACCCAGGATAGTCAAAATCCTGGGTGTTGGTCCACTTTAAGGTGGTACTCGGAGAGCCCTTGTAAACTTTTATCATTTTACCAGACAGCAACAGCAATTTGACTTGCTGATTCATTTTGATGTGCTTGGCTTTCACATATATTCATCAATTGCAGCTGAGATTTTTTAAGCATTTATGGGATTGCAATACATACCCCTCGATTCAAAGAGCCAAAGTTAATTGATTTCGTATCGAGAATCGTAAGTTTGGGTGGGTGTTTGTCATTTTTTCTTGTTTTTTTGGCCATTTCGTATTCGCACGATCGTTCGCGCATAGACGTATATGAACATACGCATTTCGTACGAGAATCGTATAATTTGCGTTAGTTCGTGTGTTTTTCCCGTCCAAATCGTATTATTTGCGTCCGATCCTATTTTTTACGTCCTTCACATGGGCTTGCGCCCAATTCAGAGAGGTGATTGCTAATTGTTTTGAAGCCCATTAAAGAGCTGCTTTACAAAATGTTTGCCGGCAGCTATTTAGCCTCGGGAGTAGGATGGAGCGGAGCGAGTTTGTGGCACATCAAGGGCTTATGCTTTTTGGCATTGAGTTGATCGAGATGTCTGAGAGCAGATTGCCCCTGCGTCGTCGCATGAACATCGATAGCATGAATGATGTTGAGCTGTTCGAGCTGACCAGGCTTAATCGCGCTTCCCTCCATAAATTATATAGTGAGCTGCGGCCATGGTTAGCCCGCACCACAAGGAAGGGGCATGCAATTTCAGGTATGACCAAGATGCTTGGCTGCCTGCAATTTTTGGCGAACGGCTCGTTCCAGAGGCTGGGTGCCCTCTCCGTGGGGATGTCACAGCCTACGCTGAGCCGCGCACTGTCTAAATTTTTGGAAGGCATGGCTGCCATAACTCAAAAATATATTTATTTTCCTGATGATATGGCAGCCAGAAACGCCATTAAGCTTGGGTTTTATAATGTGGCCGACATGCCCAACGTTATTGGTGCAATTGACTGCACACATGTGGCACTCGTACCTAGGGCAGCCGACGAGTATATATATAGGTATTGAGATTGGTTATTATGTTGCCCAACGTGTCATGTAACCTGTTTTCCTTTGCGGCAGCATATTTGTTTATCCCTCATTTGTGTAGCTGCTTTATCTCGGCTTTTCATTAGTCTTTCCCAATAGAGTGCAGACATGTTTTGTGGTTAATTTATTATTTTGGGTCAAATATCAATTACCCTTTTTGTATGTTTTTGCCTTAAGGAATCGTAAAATGGGACACTCCCTTAATGTCCAGGCCGTGGTTGGTCCGGATATGCGGTTTATGAGTGTCCTTGCCGGCTACCCAGGATCGTCCCACGACTCCTATATCCTCAGGCGATCTGGGTTGTTTCGGAGATTTGAGGCAGGTGAATTTTCGGGGGCATGGCTGCTTGGTAAGTGTGTCCTATTTGTGTGTTATTAAATGTGGCATTAATCTTGTATTTGTTGATATGTTTGTTTTTGAATTCTTTACATAAGCGTCCAACTGCCTTTTTCTTGGCTCATATATTAGGAACTTCCCAAAAAAATGCTTGCCTCGCTTTGGCCTTCAGAATGTTTTCCCTTTAGTTAGGATGTCTGGAAGTTCCTTGTGCCTAAATATATTGGTTTGGAGTTTATACCCAAGGATCTTTGACCTTTGGCTCCTTTTGTACTATTGGTCTTTAAATGTCAAAGTGGACTTAAACTGCATACATTGTAGTTTCCAGATAAATGTGGATAGGCCCTCAGCAGCATCCTAATTGTAACATGTCTGAAAACTACAAATATATGTAAAATCCAAATACCCTTGGCCGTGCAGATGTTTGTTAATTAATTGGTATATAGAAGTGCCATTTTTATTTAGGTTAGACCTTAGTGGAATTTTTTGGGGCCCTAATGTGCCGTGTTTTTTTTTTGGCACACTTTACCTTACATCATTATGATATCTGTGAAATTTTTGGTGTTGGTTGTGTTGCCTTTTTAATTTTGATTACATTTAATTCTCTGTTTAAGGTGATTCCGGGTACCCACTTCTACCCTGGCTCATGACGCCTGTGCTGCGGCCCCAGGATGCCTCTCAGGAAGCGTATAACCGTGCGCATCGCAAGACCCGGGCTGTTGTGGAGAGGGCCTTTGGTCTGCTGAAGACACGTTTTCGTTGCCTTGACCATACTGGGGGGGCCCTGCAATATGATCCCAAGAAAGTGATCGACATTATAATGGCATGTGCTGTTTTGCACAATTTTGCCATCATGGAACGTGTCCCACGTTATGTGGACAGCCTGCCCTCTTCAGCCGTCGAGGATGAAGTCGAGAATTTTGTGGGGCCCCCCAGTGAGTCTGGCCAATCTGTTCGAGCCAACCTGATCAGCCAGCATTTTACTTAACTTTTTTCCCTGTCTCACCATTCTGTGTGTCTGTGTTATCCTTTTTGTTACATATGTTGTTTGGCCGTAATGTGGCATTACCTCTAAGTAAAACATTTAGACCTTAATTGTTGCCTAATGTATTTCATGTAGTTTCCTTAGCTTTAGCTTTGCATTGTTACACCTCTTCAAACCCAAATTATCTGGTTTAGCCCAAGCTGTTTAAAATGTCTTCCCACTAAAAACGCCACAAGTATTGTAAGTGAAGTTTTTTTTTTACTTTGAAAAGGAAAAATTATAGTGCTTAACAGAAAACATTCCACATACATCTGTGGTTACAAATGGATAACATTACCAAAAAAACATCGAGCACATCTACACCTGGAAGTGAGTGGCACAACCAAACAAGGACACCCAGTCCAAAGGCCAGCCTAGTCCAGTCATTAATATTGCCTGTGCCCAGGGATATTTGGGCATGGCCATAATGTCACACAAACATGTCTGCAAACAGGAGGAGCACCAACCAAATACATATTTAAAGCCATAAGTGGCCAGATACACTCCACATAGACCTATGGCATTGGCTAGTGGCCTTAAGCATTACTCTAAGGAGCTATATGGGAGCAAATACAAAACACAACCTGCCTGAGCAACACAAAATGGATTGTTTGAAACCTCAAAGGACAAGTAAATACAGTGGGGGTTAAGAGAAAAGATGTCCCACACACCCATGGCTTAATAGGGTGGCTGCCCATAATACCCAGGTGGAGGTCCAGGTGGAGGTCCATGTGAATGGGACCTAGCCTGGGCCATGGCAGCATTGTGAATTTGAAACTGCTCCACAATGTTTCTCTGCATATTGGTCATCTCAGCCATGGCTGACTGGATGCCATTACTTGCATTGGCCACGTTGCTGTTGAGGGTACGCAACTCCGCGAGGATGCCCTGTAGACTGGTATGGATGTTGACCATGTCGGCATGCCTTTGCTCACGCTCTGTAACGAGCTGGGCGTCATAAGAGTCCCTTTGTTGGGTCCATAATTGAAGCAGGGCACTCTGCCTCCCCTGGGAAATTGTGGGGCGGCGTAATGGAGTCCGCCGCACAATTACCCTGGCTCTTGGGCGTGCCCTGCCGCGTGGTGTCGTACCCTCAACAGCAACCGGCCTGCTTTGCAAATCCTCAGCAGCAGAGTGAACACTGGGGACTGTAGTGTCAGTCTCCCCATGTGCAAGCACAATGGATGGAGATTCACTCTGCTGCTGAGGATTGGCCAGAGAAACATTATGGAGCAGTTCCAAATTGGGACCCAGGGGGAGGTCATCCGACGTGCCCTGCACGGAGACATCATCATCTTCCTCCATGTCCTGGATCTCTTCCATGAGTGTGCGGGTCTGTAGGGACATATAAAAAAAAAAGTGTAAGTTGGCGTCCAAATTAGGGATTCCAACAGTTTAACACATTCTTAAGCACTTGGTAGTATTTATGCTACTAAATTAACTTACCGGAAATCTCTGATCTGGGCTCCTATGCTGTACGGACCTGGTAGGCATAACCAAACTGGGGGGTGAGTTTACCCTTGCTGAGGGATCATGCTGGGCTGAAGAAGAGAAAAACAAACCACGTAAACACACACATAACCTTTTTTTGGATAGGTAATCAAATATAGCTCTATTTGTAATATTATTCAACTCTAGAGCAATGGTGACCTTTGTTCAAACACACGCAAGTTTACATAGGTGCAATGGCTCTCAAAAACTGCTAACTGACCTCAGTTCTAAGTCAGGAAGTGTACCCAGTCAGCATACAACTTTCAACGCACATTTTGTGATTTAGCCTACCATTCGCTAGGTCCGTGGTACTCAAACAATTGTTGTAAAGGCCCATTTCAAGGTATGTGGTGAGAGGTGAATGTCTGGCCATGGTGCTGACGCAGGGGGTGTCTAGTTAAAAATAAATACACTGGTGGAGGGGCTGGAGATTTCAAAGTGCCAACTAATAAAGGCTGCTTGCCCTTGCTGGGCTGGATGGGCCAGAGCTGAGGGGACAGGGATTGGATGGCTAAAGGGGGGAGTTAACGTATTGATGGTGATGGGATGGATGGAGCAAATCTGTTACAAATGTATGGGGCTTATGTGGGGGGGGGGGGCATGGGGGGACTGTGGCAGATGGGCCAGAGCAGGGGCAGCGGGACACGATTGTGCCAAGAGAAATTTTTACAAAGTTACTGTGTACCTTGCAATGCCACTTCCTGTGCAGTACTTCATATTGCAATGCTATGTTTCAGGGAGCCATCACATTGGGCAGGAGACCAACCACTACATCGCCGATCAAGGGGGCAGCTCTGAGCACGTCAACACAGAAGTAACTGAGTGCAGGGCTGTCTGGGCAGGGGTCCTTGAATGTGGTGCCAAGGTCCGCATTGGGACCCCGGGCCGCCAGTTGAGTCTCGCTGCTCTAGGTCAGATATGTTTGTGGGTGGCTAATTAAATTGTTAACTCAAACACAACTCACACAACCAAAAGGCAACCCATACATAATGATGTGTGTTTTGTGATTGATTCCAAATATATCACTTATCTTGAGAAACTTCATGACTTTAACAATCCAATTGGACATTTGATCTTTGCCATAATGGCTGTGGGCCTAAATGTGTGATTCCCAGGGACCAAAAGAGGACACAAACAGCCACAGTAGTGCGAGGCCAAGCAAGGCAAACCATAGGGGCATCCCGTTATCTTGTTACTAGTGAACTGTAGATTATTTAGCAAACAGGCAAACATGCAGATTTAAGAGTACTCACCGTGGGTACGGGTCGGTGAGTCTGTGTCCCTTAGACCAGCATGTCCACCGACCGCGACCGGATGGAGAAGTCCAAGCACAATCTCCTCAGCAGGGGTAAACTCCAATTTAGATGGAAAGCCACCTCCAGTTTTCATGCTGAAAGGAGAAAATCGTTTGGTACTCAGAAAAGGTGCATACAGTACATCCAAAACATTATATTTAGCGAAAACATTTATTTACCTGTAATTATGCCTTTTAATTTCTTTTTGCCGTACAGCATACTTCAGATCAGAGATTTTCTTCTGAATTTGGGACACATCTTTCCTCTCTTCCCCCGCTGCATTTACTTGTCGGAGGATGGTTTCAAACAATTCCATCTTGCGCTGCTTGGTGGTGTGTTTGGATTTGCTCCCATATAGCTCGTCATAGTATAATGTAAGGCCACTAGCCAATGCCATATTTTGGTCATGGGAGAATCTCCCACTCAACTGGCCGCGGCGCAATGTGCGGCCAGATGGTTGGCTTGGCTGCTCCTCCATGTGTGCAGACACATGTGGTGACATTATGGCCTGGGGCTGGGTAGGGGAATGGCCGGATTGGTGGCTTCCCAATGACTGGACTGGACTGGCCAAGGGACTGGGTGTTCTTGCGTGGCTGGCCACCGAACTTCCAGGTGTAGATGTGGTCATGGTTGCAATTCGGGGCCCTCTTGGGGGGCTAGGTTCCCGGCTGGTGCCAGGTCGGGGGCTCTGTTCCCGGCTGGTGCCAGGTCGGGGGCTTCTGGCCCTGGATGGGGTTCTTCGGGCCCTGTAGGGGCTTCTGGCCCTGGATGGGGTTCTTCGGGCCCTGTAGGGGCTTCTGGCCCTGGATGGGGTTCTTCGGGCCCTGTAGGGGCTTCTGGCCCTGGATGGGGTTCTTCGGGCCCTGTAGGGGCTTCTGGCCCTGGATTGGGTTCGGCGGGCCCTGTAGGGGCTTCTGGCCCTGGATTGGGTTCGGCGGGCCCTGTAGGGGCTTCTGGCCCTGGATGGGGTTCGGCGGGCCCTGTAGGGGCTTCTGGCCCTGGATTGGGTTCGGCGGCCTCTGGCTGGGCTTCGGGCCCTGGATGGGGTTCTTCGGCCTCTGGCTGGGCTTCGGGCCCTGGATGGGGTTCGGGCCCTGGATTGGGTTCTGCGGCCTCTGGCTGGGCTTCGTGCCCTGGATGGGGTTCTTCGGCCTCTGGCTGGGCTTCGTGCCCTGGATGGGGTTCGGGCCCTGGATTGGGTTCGGCGGCCTCTGGCTGGGCTTCGTGCCCTGGATGGGGTTCGGGCCCTGGATTGGGTTCGGCGGCCTCTGGCTGGGCTTCGTGCCCTGGATGGGGTTCGGGCCCTGGATTGGGTTCGGCGGCCTCTGGCTGGGCTTCGTGCCCTGGATGGGGTTCGGGCCCTGGATTGGGTTCGGCGGCCTCTGGCTGGGCTTCGTGCCCTGGATGGGGTTCGGGCCCTGGATTGGGTTCGGCGGCCTCTGGCTGGGCTTCGTGCCCTGGATGGGGTTCGGGCCCTGGATTGGGTTCGGCGGCCTCTGGCTGGGCTTCGTGCCCTGGATGGGGTTCGGGCCCTGGATGGGCTTCGGGCCCTGCTGCGGGGCATGGGTTGCCGAACTGCCCTACTTGAAGGCATGGCCGGTGTGGGCTCCCTTGTGCTGCCTCTTCTGGGGGCAGAGGTGGTGGGTGCTGCAGTTGCCAGCTTTTTGGCTGCAGGGGCACGGGGCTTGGGGCCCCTTTTTTTGGTACCTGAGGGTCCAGGGTCCCTTGGTGGGGCCGAGGTGGGAGTCTTGCCTCTCAGTTTTCTCCGACCTTGCTGGGACCTTGTTGTTGGGCCCTCCGCGGTCTTGCTTTGCTGGGGTCGCTTGCTCATAGGCTTTTTAGGTGCCATCGTACACAAATGCTCAAAGAGAATGAGCTTTGGGTGCAGGGACCTTTAAATAATGAGCCCAGCGTGTGACGCCTATGCGCACGACTACGCGCTCGTACGAACGTACGTTCGAGCGGAACCAGGAAACCGCTGGGGTTTCACTTATCTGCTGCCTTGAAGAAGCATAAAGATGGCGCCCACTATCTTCACCCGTCAACAGGAAGAGATCCTCATGCTGGTAAGTGGCTGCCTGTGCATTTTAATCTAATAGTCAATGATGGCCTAAATGTAAATGATGCGTTTGGAACTAGTTTGGGGTCTCTTAATGTTTAATCACTGGCTCCTCACACTTCATCCTCAAGGGCCGAGCCTGGCCACGTTTTCAACTGTCTATGCTGATGTCCTAATTCGGCCAATTGCTCCGGCTTAGCAACAGTTAATTAACCTGTGGAGTAGCGGGGCGAGCTGGCAAACCTGGCCTGTCTCGGACCTTGATGCGGATGTTTGAGGAACACTGTTTTCCTAAGCCATAAAAACACAACGGGAAGCCACACACGTGGTCCAAAAGCCTAAGCATTAGGCTACATCTTGGATGTTTAAACCTAACATGCCATAGATGCAGGTGGGCTGATTCTTGATGTTGGCTATTATCTGTATGTACATGGTGTGTGATACATATAACATAAGACCAGACTCTCATTCACAGTCAACGTCCTCTTTAAGGCACTCCCCAAAAATGGCTGCCACTCTAAATGTGTGTGTTAATGACATTAAATTCTCAACTTGTGATGCAACACATATGGGTCTGTGTGTAAAAGTAAAAGCTCTGTGTCCATTATGTTTTTCAGATCATGCTTCAGCGCCGGTATGACTTCGCGCCCAATGTGTGCGAAAAAAGGGACATCGCCCGGGAGATCATCACGGAAATCCACCGTGTGACCAGCACCACCTTCACTCACACCCAGATAATGCAGCATTGGTCGGACCTGAAACGTCTGCACATGCCCCGGGTGCGGAGGTTTTTTGGAATCCATTTCCCAAGTAAGTACAAAGCAATTGCATGGTATATGTTCCAAATGTATAAGTTATGCCTTTATTTATAATGACTTTTCTTTGGTAGTGTTGGAAATGGATTTCAGAATTCGCCGCACCCGGAGACGTACAGGCCGACCAGTGCTGCATGACTCTGCATCTGTGAGTGAAGGTGGTGGATCTCCCGGGCGACGGACCTACCCCTCCTCTGTGGCCTCCTCAGACCAGCCCCTGGACCTTACCACAGAGGAGGGGCCAAGCCGCGTGGGCGTGGAGTCATACCTGGCCACGCATGGGGAAGGCTCTGGTATGTCACTCTTCATGTATAGGCACAAAGATATACATGGCAGGCCAAAAACTAAGTTATCCTTTATTATGTATTTGTAGAAGCTTCTGGAGCGGGTGAGATAGTGGAGGAGGAGGCAGCAGAGATGCTTGAAGTCGATCCTGGCGAAGGTGAGTGATGTCAGCCAGACTGGGAGCCAGATATGTTGGGAATAGTGACTCTCTACAAGTACTAACCAAATGTCACATGTTTCTCCAGGGACTTCTTCACAGCAGAGCCAGGACCAAGGGCAGCCTGTTGGCCCCAACCAGCCATCTGTCGGCCACCAACTCCGTAAGTCTCCATGCCATTATTCATATTAATGTTTTGTTAGCTAATAACACACACATAACTAAAGGCGTAGCCAAGGTGTAGTTCACACTTTCATGTGGGCACTTCGTTAGCTTAAAGCGGACCCTAACTTGTATTAAGAACATAATAATTAGCCAACACACTGTACCTACAGATTTGAAACATTGAACAAACAGCCTTCAGCCATCTAATGCATGTTATTAGACAGAAAAAAACAAATATTGCGGAATATGGAATGCGCAATATTTACAGGCAGCATGGGATACAGATTGAAAAAAGTAAGGTGCTGCCATGCATTGTGGGAGTGATGACCTTTCCCTCAACCCAGCTATGCTCTGGCTTCCCAACGCACCACTGTAACCTACTCCCCTGTACTTTATCCAACTCTCCACTCCTCATTAAGTGTTATGCTTCAGAGTCCAGATGGCGGCGCTGTAATCCAAAAACCTCCCAAATGTACTTTGATCTGGTGCAGAATCATTTGTGAATAGTTATTGGGTTTCATTAAATAATGTTGAAGGTCCGGTTTAAGGAGTTTAAAGACTTACCTGTGAGAAATGCATTAACTTTATCCCTTGGAAGAATGACATATGTCATGCATTTACATGTATTTGATTAACCCCAAATCTATTTCCAGCATACAAACCGGTCTGGGACTCCTATTTATGTTTATTTCTCTATTGCTTACAGTGATTATCCCAAAAACCGTGCAGGAAAAAAAAAAAAGAATCAAGGAGTTGGTGGCCGAGCTGCTGGCCATACAGGCGACGTTGGGGCCAACAGATGAAGAAGAGGAGGATGATTAGTGCCCTTGGTCCTGGCTACTTTTGTTAACTCGTTTAACATTTTTTTATATGGTTCCAAAGTTTTAATGTTTTTAAAAAAAAAAAAAAAATAATTTTACGATGTTTGTAAAAATAAAAATTAAAAATTTTAATATGTTTGTAAAAAACAAAAAAAAAACTTTTACTATGTTTGTAAAAAACAAAAAAAAAACTTTTACTATGTTTGTAAAAAACCAAAAAAAAATTTTTAATATGTTTATAAAAAAAAAAATAAAAAAAATTTACTATGTTTGTAAAAAAAAAAAAAAAAAAATTTTACTATGTTTTAAAATACCAAAAAAAAAAAAAACAAACTAAATAATTTAAATAAATTATATTTTAAGCCTTCATAAATGTGTCTTTTATAATATGCGCACCCAAAAACAATTACACAAACCAGAAAAAACACGCTTATAAACATATAGACATATGTACATTATGTGGTTTGGGTAAGTTTTAGGGTCGTCAACATGAAGAAGGATGCAAGCGCTAAGGGGTTTAGGTAAGTTTGAGGGACCGAGAAATGAAGTTGGATGCAAGCGCTAAGGGGTTTAGGTAAGTTTGAGGGACCGAGAAATGAAGAAGGATGCAAGCGCTAAGGGGTTTAGGTAAGTTTTAGGGACCGAAAAATGAAGTTGGATGCAAGCGCTAAGGGGTTTAGGTAAGTTTGAGGGACCGAGAAATGAAGTTGGATGCAGCCGCTAAAGGGTTTAGGTAAGTTTGAGGGACCGAGAAATGAAGTTGGATGCAGCCGCTAAAGGGTTTAGGTAAGTTTTAGGGACCGAGAAATGAAGTTGGATGCAGCCGCTAAAGGGTTTAGGTAAGTTTTAGGGACCGAGAAATGAAGTTGGATGCAGCCGCTAAAGGGTTTAGGTAAGTTTTAGGGACCGAGAAATGAAGTTGGATGCAAGCGCTAAGAGGTTTAGGTAAGTTTTATGGACCGAGAAATGAAGTTGGATGCAGCCGCTAAAGGGTTTAGGTAAGTTTGAGGGACCGAGAAATGAAGTTGGATGCAAGCGCTAAGAGGTTTAGGTAAGTTTTATGGACCGAGAAATGAAGTTGGATGCAGCCGCTAAAGGGTTTAGGTAAGTTTGAGGGACCGAGAAATGAAGTTGGATGCAGCCGCTAAAGGGTTTAGGTAAGTTTTAGGGACCGAGAAATGAAGTTGGATGCAAGCGCTAAGAGGTTTAGGTAAGTTTGAGGGACCGAGAAATGAAGTTGGATGCAGCCGCTAAAGGGTTTAGGTAAGTTTTAGGGACCGAGAAATGAAGTTGGATGCAGGCGCTAAGAGGTTTAGGTAAGTTTGAGGGACCGAGAAATGAAGTTGGATGCAAGCGCTAAGGGGTTTAGGTAAGTTTCTGGTTGAGGGTGCGCATGCGCAAGATCTTATAAACATACGAACGCACGAATCTAAGAGGCCAAAAACCAATGAAAACCAGAGGCAAACGCAAGTAATTGGAAGAGGTGGACGATGGAAGCAGCCGAAAAAACAGGCTGCCGCCGCAACAGGTGAGCACATGAACGTGATTTTTACGATTGGCAAATGACTGAGGCAAGTTCGGGAGATATCATACGAACGGACGTATCTTTTAGGATAGAAACGTATTTGCTTATTGAATCACTCGCAAGTTCATACGAACGCACGAGCGGACGTGAAAAATAGGATGATCGTGAGCCAAATCCAAGCTGTTACATGTTTCTTTGAATCAACCCAATAGAGAGGAGCTTACAGGAGGGAGATCCCTAGAATCAGCATAGGGTGTGTTCAGATAGTGTAGAAGCCTATTGCCCCCAAGTACTAGATCACAGTTGACTGTATACAGGTACAACAGGCATATATAGCAATAAATTCTGGTTTAGAAGCAGAGATAGTTAATGTGTAGCTGAATGTATTCAGAGGTCAGGCTAGCAAAGTTGAAAAAAATGCCAAATTATTCTGAAATATCAAAGCATTGGGTGCTCTTAGTTTGGGAGGTCATTCCTTGGGGGAACCTTCAGGTTAACAGTAAAGAGTCAGACCAGAGAGCTCTTGCTAATAGTATTTCATTTGGAGCCAGATGAGCTCTCAGAGGTCTGTGTGCTGCAGGTTTACTGGCTTAGATATTTATTTCTGGAGTTGTATGTTCTGTGGATTATTTATCTAAGAGACTTTTGTATGAAAACATACTGTACCATACTCTTATTCTACATCTTCCCATCTGAAGCCTCCTTTTCTTTTAAGTCTTCAGAACCTCTAGTGTGCATTACCCTGTGCCTGTCTACATCTAGAGGACCAGACATGTTGATCTGAAGGGATCTAGTATTGGTAGCAGAATGGTGGTTCCCTGCATGGGGGGTGACATTACATTGTGCTACCTGTCACCTCTTATGCTACTGATGCTTTCCACCCTGTCACAGTTCACCCTCATCTAGTCCTTACTGCCTTCTCTGTTGCCACCAATCGTCCTCTAGTCTTCGCTGTCTTCTCATTTGGCCCTGTTTTCTATGCTGTTGTGAATTATCCTCTAGTCCTCCCATTCTTCACTGTCGTTGAAGAGACCATAATTGCTGCCAGTCGTCCTCTGGTCCTCACCACTGCCACTAATAGTCCAGGACTCAAGGCCAGCCATGAACAAGTCTGCACACAGACAAAAAACACCATCCTGCAGCCCAGTCCAAGACTAAGTGGGCTCTTGAAGATGCCAGGGGCCCAGCACATGCCCAGGTATGCCCAGTGCTGGCACCATCCTTGATTGCATGCTTTTCATGCTCCCCTGTGCATCAGCAAGTTCCCCAACTGGTTCATGGAGTGAAAGGAGTATGTGGTATATCTTTGCAGATCATCATGTCTGGTGACATGGTTAAGTAGTTATCATATTTTGGTAAAGAGCGTGGATTTACCCAACTGGTGCTCCCATGCTGCTGATCCTCCTCCTCAGCTCTGCATCTGGCTGCTGAGTGGTTCCTCTAACAACAATAGGTTCTGGCCAAACACAGGTCATGCCTACCCGCCTACCGGAACCAGACTGCAGGAGGACAATCAATTACAGGAGGAAGACTAGCAGCACAGGAGAGCTGCTAGATTAAGGGTGGGGCAGATAAGGGTTATGGGGTGCTTCTGGGGGGGATTCTGCCACCCTGCCTGTTATGGGGTGATTCGGGGGATTTTGAACACCTCTTATGGGGTGATTGTGGGGGAATCTGCACACTGCCTGTTATGGGGTCCTTGAGGGGGTGATTCTGCACACTGCCAGTTATGGGGTTCTTGGGGGGGGGGGTACTGCACACTGCCTGTTATTAGTTTTTTCGGGGAGGATGTGGCATTCTGCACACTGCTTGTTGTCACGCTCCCGGAACCACGATCTACCACTTGGACAACTCCAGCTCTCTTAGTAAGGACCTCAACCCCCAATCTCCGCAGCCAGCTTCACCTATAGGAGCCCCCGCTTGCCGAGACGCAGAACACGCCTGCTCGGGATCGGTTGCCCCCAGGACTTTATGGCTCAAAGGATGAGGTCTTACGGTACAGAGAACTGGAGAGCCCGCGGCTGGAAGTGGAATCGGGTGGCCGGTATGTGAGCGTAAGGTGGAAGTCCAACAGACAGGCAAGGGTCGGCAACAGGAGTGGAGATCGAGGATGGTCAAAGGCAAGCAAGGGTCGGCAACAGGAGTGGAGATCGAGGATGGTCAAGGCAAGCACGGGTCGACAACAGGAGTGGAGATCGAGGATGGTCAAACAAGCGAGGGTCGGCAACAGGGGTGGAGATCGAGGATGGTCAAACAAGCGAGGGTCGGCAACAGGAGTGGAGAGCGAGGATGGTCAAAGGCAAGCAAGGGTCGGCAACAGGAGTGGAGATCGAGGATGGTCAAGGCAAGCACGGGTCGGCAACAGGAATCAGGATCAATCTCAGGGATAAGCAAATACTAGGGTCTAGGCGCTATAACAGGCAATGACAGACTGACTGGGTTGAGGTTAAATAGGGAACAGACATAATTGGCCAAGGAGAGTCAGTGTAGTGATTGGTGCAACCAGGAACTACAAACAGATTGGACATGGGGCGAACCGCCCAGAACACTAAGGCATCTGATTGGCCCAATGCCAGTGGGGAGGTCCCACTAGTGCAGCTGGGGCTTTAATAATTAATTATTTAACCTTCCTCCGGCGGCCGCGCTGAGAGCAGCGCCGCCGGAGGGAATAAACTGAACGTGCTCGCGCACGCGCGCGAGCACGAGAAGCGACGCCGGAGCCGCCGAGTGAGCAGGGAGGCGCGTGCGCGCCAGCCTGCACAGAAGCCGCCGCCCGCCGCGGCCGCCGGACAGGTGGCTGCGCAGCGGGAGCGGGCGGCTGAGGACCCGGGACGACGCTGGAACGGGGAACCGGTAAGGGGGTAATGACACCTGTTATGGGGCTCTTGGTTGGAGATTCTGCAGAGTACCTATTATGGGGTGATTTGGGGGGGATTCTGCACTCTTCCAGTTATGGGGTTCTTGGGGGGGAGGGATACTGCACACTGCCTGTTTACAGTTTTTTGGGGGGAGGGGGGATTCTGTACACAGTCTGTTATGGGGCCTGTTATGGTTGTTTTGCAAATGGGCTCTAGTTAAAAGTTGGAAAAGGATAGATAAAAGACTATACTCGCCTAGCGCTCCAGCCTAGGTGGAACGGGTGAAGACAGCTACTTCCTCAGCAATGTGTACAACCCTGAGCTGTGGCATGTATTGCTTTTCTTAGTCACAGTAGTAGACTGAGAGTAGCCAGGAAAAGCCGTTGGCTGAGCTAGAGTCTTGGAACCCCAGATAAATAAGCAAAGAGCAACAGATGCCTCCACACCCACAGAGTTACCTAAGCCAAGAAGAACTATGCTTCACAGAACATTGGACAATCAATTTGGGTGAGAGTTGCAACCGTTTGCCCCAGACAGAAGGCAGGCTGAGGTCAGAGAGTAGCAATCAACCAAGGAAGCCAGAGGGAGGTGTCATGCTGAAGGCATGCTGAATATGTTACATACTGTGTTTCACCGAAAATAAGACAGATCTTATATTAACTTTTGCTCCAAAAATAGGTGCTAGGGTTTATTTTCAAGAGATGTCTTATAGCCGGCTGGCAGCTGGCAAGATGGTGGCTGCAGTATAGCAGCTCCAGTGCAGTATGTGTACAGAGCCGGCTGCATCGGGGGGGGGGGGGGGGGGGGGATTCGGCCATGGGGTAGAGCCAGGCATTTCACTCCCGACAGACAAGCTTACCTGTGTCCTCACCCTCCTTTACAGCCATGATGTGTCCTCACCCACCTTTACAGCCGCTCCTGCCCCCTGTGCCCCGCAGCTAGATTATGAATTGTTACTAGGGCTTATTTTTTGGGTAGGGCTTATATTTCATGCATTAGCAAAAAATGCTGCACAATCTAGGGCTTGTATTCATGGTAGGTTTTATTTTCTGAGAAACATAAACCTTTTTATATGCTGCTACAGATAGATGCCTGTGCCTTTGCCAAGACCGGAAAAAGACAGACAATCCCCTCGATTCAAAGAGCCAAAGTTAATTGATTTCGTATCGAGAATCGTAAGTTTGGGTGGGTGTTTGTCATTTTTTCTTGTTTTTTTGGCCATTTCGTATTCGCACGATCGTTCGCGCATAGACGTATATGAACATACGCATTTCGTACGAGAATCGTATAATTTGCGTTAGTTCGTGTGTTTTTCCCGTCCAAATCGTATTATTTGCGTCCGATCCTATTTTTTACGTCCTTCACATGGGCTTGCGCCCAATTCAGAGAGGTGATTGCTAATTGTTTTGAAGCCCATTAAAGAGCTGCTTTACGAAATGTTTGCCGGCAGCTATTTGGCCTCGGGAGTAGGATGGAGCGGAGCGAGTTTGTGGCACATCAAGGGCTTATGCTTTTTGGCATTGAGTTGATCGAGATGTCTGAGAGCAGATTGCCCCTGCGTCGTCGCATGAACATCGATAGCATGAATGATGTTGAGCTGTTCGAGCTGACCAGGCTTAATCGCGCTTCCCTCCATAAATTATATAGTGAGCTGCGGCCATGGTTAGCCCGCACCACAAGGAAGGGGCATGCAATTTCAGGTATGACCAAGATGCTTGGCTGCCTGCAATTTTTGGCGAACGGCTCGTTCCAGAGGCTGGGTGCCCTCTCCGTGGGGATGTCACAGCCTACGCTGAGCCGCGCACTGTCTAAATTTTTGGAAGGCATGGCTGCCATAACTCAAAAATATATTTATTTTCCTGATGATATGGCAGCCAGAAACGCCATTAAGCTTGGGTTTTATAATGTGGCCGACATGCCCAACGTTATTGGTGCAATTGACTGCACACATGTGGCACTCGTACCTAGGGCAGCCGACGAGTATATATATAGGTATTGAGATTGGTTATTATGTTGCCCAACGTGTCATGTAACCTGTTTTCCTTTGCGGCAGCATATTTGTTTATCCCTCATTTGTGTAGCTGCTTTATCTCGGCTTTTCATTAGTCTTTCCCAATAGAGTGCAGACATGTTTTGTGGTTAATTTATTATTTTGGGTCAAATATCAATTACCCTTTTTGTATGTTTTTGCCTTAAGGAATCGTAAAATGGGACACTCCCTTAATGTCCAGGCCGTGGTTGGTCCGGATATGCGGTTTATGAGTGTCCTTGCCGGCTACCCAGGATCGTCCCACGACTCCTATATCCTCAGGCGATCTGGGTTGTTTCGGAGATTTGAGGCAGGTGAATTTTCGGGGGCATGGCTGCTTGGTAAGTGTGTCCTATTTGTGTGTTATTAAATGTGGCATTAATCTTGTATTTGTTGATATGTTTGTTTTTGAATTCTTTACATAAGCGTCCAACTGCCTTTTTCTTGGCTCATATATTAGGAACTTCCCAAAAAAATGCTTGCCTCGCTTTGGCCTTCAGAATGTTTTCCCTTTAGTTAGGATGTCTGGAAGTTCCTTGTGCCTAAATATATTGGTTTGGAGTTTATACCCAAGGATCTTTGACCTTTGGCTCCTTTTGTACTATTGGTCTTTAACCCTTTCAGTGCCAAGCACGTAGATACTACGTGCTTGCTTCCACTCCACTTAAGTGCCAAGCACGTAGTATCTACGTGCTTGACTTTCCCCCCTGCTAGTAAAAAAAATAAAAGTCAAAAATACTCACCTGACCCCTCGTTGGATCCGGCCGGGTCTCCTCTTTAATTTGGTGCCATCCGATCCCCCGTGGGGGGTCGGATGGCTCCAGGAGAGCCCCCGGAATAGCCCCCCCCCCCCCCGTTTGGCAGCAGCAGCTGCTAACTGTAAAAAAAAATAAAAAATAAAAATGACATTCACTTACCTGTGTGTGCGCTGGCTCCCGCTGTCCCTCCTCTTCACCTGGGGGGCCTCCGATCGCCCCCCAGGACTTACCGATCTTCAGGAGAGAGCCCGGAAGGCTCTCTCCTCTCTCCTCTTCGATGGCGGCCGCCATCTTGCCGCTAAGCCCGGCTATGACGTCATCCCGGTCCGTCGCAGCGTCAAGCCCCGCCCCTTTTGGGGGCGGGGCTATGACGTCATCCCAGCCCCGATCACCGATCACCGGCTTCAGCGTTCTCAGCTGTCAGATGCCGGTGATCGGCAACGGGGAAGGAGGTGGCAGGAGATCCTCTGATCTCCTGCCTCCCCCTTCTCTGATGCCGATCACCGGCATCTGTCAGCAGAGCGGCGCGGGACAAAGGAGCTTACAATCGGAGGTAAGTACAGTAAAAAAAAAATTTTTTTTTTTTTAATAAAATACTTTTGTGTGGCGTTTTTTTTCATTTAACCCTTTGTGAACTGGTAAGGGGTCCATGAGACCCCTTATACCAGTTCACAAGGCTCTGGGTATGGCAAGTCACCTGCAGCTAGTGGGTGGCTTGCCATTAACCCCCAGCCCCCCATTACCTGCCTCCCCAACGGCCAGGGGGGGGCAGAAGGGCCCGGGCCACTTAGTGGCTATGTGGGCTAGTAGCCTGCAGGGCCAGGGGCCACCAACGCTGGCCCCTGCGCCCTGTTCTACAAGCCCCCATAGCTGGCCCGGGTCGGTAATGCTGGGTAGGGGGGACCCTACGTCATTTTTTTTTGGGATTTTTAAGGGTTTTTAACCCTTAAAATTCCAAAAAAAAATGGGGTCTCCCCCCCTAGGAGGGGGAACCCTATGTCATTTTTTTTTTTAATTAACCCTTTTGTTTTCTGTCATCCAGCAGCTATAAAAGGCTGAAAGAGTGCTCCACTATGGATGGGAGGTAAGTATTAAAAAAAAAAAATAATAAAATATTTTTTCTCTTTGTGTGTCTGTGTTTTATTTTTACATTTAACCCCTTGTGAACTGGTAAGGGGTCCATGACCCCTATACCAGTTCACAAGGCTGGGGGAGGTGGCAAGTCACCTGCGCTAGCCGGTGACTTGCCATTAACCCCCGGCACCCCCATTACCTGCCTCCCCAAAGCCCGGGGGGGGCAGAAGAGCCCGGGCCCACTGGCTATGCGGACTTGTAGCCTGCAGGGCCAGGGGCCACAAAAGCTGGCCCCTGCGCCCCGTTCCTCCAAGCCCTGCATAGCTGGTCCCGGGCTGGTTACTTTGGGTAAGGGGGGGCCCATGTCATTTTTTTTTATTTTTAAGGATTTTTAACCCTTAAAAATCCCCCCAAAAAATGGGCCCCCCCTCCCGGGAGGGGGGACCCTATGTCATTTTTTTTTCTCGATTTAACCCTTTGTAGTGTGGATGGTAGTTGTATTTTATTTGTAAATGTTAAAAATTACTTGTTTCAGTTAGGGGGGTCTCCTGGGCAGGAACAGGGGGCTACCGATAAATATGTGGTACCGTTCTAATCGGTAGAAATGGGGCTTTCACATGCAATATGGTTTTCTTTAATAAAATAAATTTTTTATGTAAAATAAAGGAGTCAATTTTCTAAAAAAAAATTTTATTTATTTATTTTTTTTTACTTAATAATAAATAAAATTAATAATAAATAAAATTTACAAACAAGACATTTCATGTTAAAGCCTAAACTCTGCTGCAAAAAATATATATATAATTTTCCTGAAAATTCCAGCAAAAATGACACAAAACATGGCGCAAAACATGGCGCAAAATGGGGGAAAATGACCTGTCAACAGAGGGTGACAAAATCTCAAGTAAGCTGGCAATTAAAAGGGTTAATAGTACCTCTGCATGTTGGGTATTGTTCTGTTCGGGGGACCTTGCGCTTTCAGACTTAGCTTGTTTTTTCTTGTTTGCATATTTATATTTTAGTAAAAGGTGTTTTTTATTCTGCTTTTTTATACATTTTTTAGGGAAACTCTGCGCAACCAAAGAGTTCTTTGAGGGATTAATTCCAGAAAGATGAGCCCACTACAACAAGCTGGGTACGCTTAGAAAGCTTAACATGTGTACTTTCAGGGAATATATGGTTTATGGGGGATATTCCAAATGTAAAGGGTTGTTTTGGTTGAAAAATCGCAAGGTGCGCACTTTGTCTGCAGAGCTGAAATTTTCAAGAAAAATTACCGTTACGCACATGCTTTACTTTGGGGTGTTTGGCAACTCTTTCCTTGACAGAACCCATGCATGTTGGGTATCGTTCTGTTCGGGGGATGTTGCTTTTTCAGATCATACTTGTTTTTTCTTGTTTGTATATAGTTTTTTTAGGAAAATGTGGCTTTGATTCTGCTTTTTTATCCTTTTTTTAGGGAAACTCTTTGCAACCAAAGAATACATTGAGGGATTACTTCTAGAAAACTGTGGCCACATCAACAAGCCTGGTACAAACAGAAAGCCTGAGGTGTGTACTTCCAGAGAATATATAGTTTGTTGGGGGTATTTCAAATGTAAAGGGTTGTTTTTCTGGAAAAACTGCAAGGTGCGCATAGCGCATATCACAGTTGTATTTTTTCAGAAAATCCCCTAAAGCTCTGTTTCAGTTTGGGGGAGTCTCCTGGGCAGGAAAAGGTGTCTACCTATACATATGTGGTACCGCTGTAACCGGGAGAAATTGGGGTTTCACACGCAATAAGATTTTATTGACAAACTTACATTTTTTATTACAAAAAAACACTACAAATTGTAAAAAATTTATTTTTTTAAATTTCTTTGCACATATTTCGCCAAAAAATATTGAGAATACACCTAAAAAATGACAAACAAGACATTTCATGTTAAAGCTCAGACTCTGCTGAAAAAAACAATATATCATTTTCCTGGGAAATCCCTTAAAAAATCACATTTGAACATGGGGAGTGCAAAATAGTGCAAAATGGTCTGGCAACAGAGTGTGACAAAAACTCCAGGTAGGCTGGCACTTAAAGGGTTAAATGTCAAAGTGGACTTAAACTGCATACATTGTAGTTTCCAGATAAATGTGGATAGGCCCTCAGCAGCATCCTAATTGTAACATGTCTGAAAACTACAAATATATGTAAAATCCAAATACCCTTGGCCGTGCAGATGTTTGTTAATTAATTGGTATATAGAAGTGCCATTTTTATTTAGGTTAGACCTTAGTGGAATTTTTTGGGGCCCTAATGTGCCGTGTTTTTTTTTTGGCACACTTTACCTTACATCATTATGATATCTGTGAAATTTTTGGTGTTGGTTGTGTTGCCTTTTTAATTTTGATTACATTTAATTCTCTGTTTAAGGTGATTCCGGGTACCCACTTCTACCCTGGCTCATGACGCCTGTGCTGCGGCCCCAGGATGCCTCTCAGGAAGCGTATAACCGTGCGCATCGCAAGACCCGGGCTGTTGTGGAGAGGGCCTTTGGTCTGCTGAAGACACGTTTTCGTTGCCTTGACCATACTGGGGGGGCCCTGCAATATGATCCCAAGAAAGTGATCGACATTATAATGGCATGTGCTGTTTTGCACAATTTTGCCATCATGGAACGTGTCCCACGTTATGTGGACAGCCTGCCCTCTTCAGCCGTCGAGGATGAAGTCGAGAATTTTGTGGGGCCCCCCAGTGAGTCTGGCCAATCTGTTCGAGCCAACCTGATCAGCCAGCATTTTACTTAACTTTTTTCCCTGTCTCACCATTCTGTGTGTCTGTGTTATCCTTTTTGTTACATATGTTGTTTGGCCGTAATGTGGCATTACCTCTAAGTAAAACATTTAGACCTTAATTGTTGCCTAATGTATTTCATGTAGTTTCCTTAGCTTTAGCTTTGCATTGTTACACCTCTTCAAACCCAAATTATCTGGTTTAGCCCAAGCTGTTTAAAATGTCTTCCCACTAAAAACGCCACAAGTATTGTAAGTGAAGTTTTTTTTTTACTTTGAAAAGGAAAAATTATAGTGCTTAACAGAAAACATTCCACATACATCTGTGGTTACAAATGGATAACATTACCAAAAAAACATCGAGCACATCTACACCTGGAAGTGAGTGGCACAACCAAACAAGGACACCCAGTCCAAAGGCCAGCCTAGTCCAGTCATTAATATTGCCTGTGCCCAGGGATATTTGGGCATGGCCATAATGTCACACAAACATGTCTGCAAACAGGAGGAGCACCAACCAAATACATATTTAAAGCCATAAGTGGCCAGATACACTCCACATAGACCTATGGCATTGGCTAGTGGCCTTAAGCATTACTCTAAGGAGCTATATGGGAGCAAATACAAAACACAACCTGCCTGAGCAACACAAAATGGATTGTTTGAAACCTCAAAGGACAAGTAAATACAGTGGGGGTTAAGAGAAAAGATGTCCCACACACCCATGGCTTAATAGGGTGGCTGCCCATAATACCCAGGTGGAGGTCCAGGTGGAGGTCCATGTGAATGGGACCTAGCCTGGGCCATGGCAGCATTGTGAATTTGAAACTGCTCCACAATGTTTCTCTGCATATTGGTCATCTCAGCCATGGCTGACTGGATGCCATTACTTGCATTGGCCACGTTGCTGTTGAGGGTACGCAACTCCGCGAGGATGCCCTGTAGACTGGTATGGATGTTGACCATGTCGGCATGCCTTTGCTCACGCTCTGTAACGAGCTGGGCGTCATAAGAGTCCCTTTGTTGGGTCCATAATTGAAGCAGGGCACTCTGCCTCCCCTGGGAAATTGTGGGGCGGCGTAATGGAGTCCGCCGCACAATTACCCTGGCTCTTGGGCGTGCCCTGCCGCGTGGTGTCGTACCCTCAACAGCAACCGGCCTGCTTTGCAAATCCTCAGCAGCAGAGTGAACACTGGGGACTGTAGTGTCAGTCTCCCCATGTGCAAGCACAATGGATGGAGATTCACTCTGCTGCTGAGGATTGGCCAGAGAAACATTATGGAGCAGTTCCAAATTGGGACCCAGGGGGAGGTCATCCGACGTGCCCTGCACGGAGACATCATCATCTTCCTCCATGTCCTGGATCTCTTCCATGAGTGTGCGGGTCTGTAGGGACATATAAAAAAAAAAGTGTAAGTTGGCGTCCAAATTAGGGATTCCAACAGTTTAACACATTCTTAAGCACTTGGTAGTATTTATGCTACTAAATTAACTTACCGGAAATCTCTGATCTGGGCTCCTATGCTGTACGGACCTGGTAGGCATAACCAAACTGGGGGGTGAGTTTACCCTTGCTGAGGGATCATGCTGGGCTGAAGAAGAGAAAAACAAACCACGTAAACACACACATAACCTTTTTTTGGATAGGTAATCAAATATAGCTCTATTTGTAATATTATTCAACTCTAGAGCAATGGTGACCTTTGTTCAAACACACGCAAGTTTACATAGGTGCAATGGCTCTCAAAAACTGCTAACTGACCTCAGTTCTAAGTCAGGAAGTGTACCCAGTCAGCATACAACTTTCAACGCACATTTTGTGATTTAGCCTACCATTCGCTAGGTCCGTGGTACTCAAACAATTGTTGTAAAGGCCCATTTCAAGGTATGTGGTGAGAGGTGAATGTCTGGCCATGGTGCTGACGCAGGGGGTGTCTAGTTAAAAATAAATACACTGGTGGAGGGGCTGGAGATTTCAAAGTGCCAACTAATAAAGGCTGCTTGCCCTTGCTGGGCTGGATGGGCCAGAGCTGAGGGGACAGGGATTGGATGGCTAAAGGGGGGAGTTAACGTATTGATGGTGATGGGATGGATGGAGCAAATCTGTTACAAATGTATGGGGCTTATGTGGGGGGGGGGGCATGGGGGGACTGTGGCAGATGGGCCAGAGCAGGGGCAGCGGGACACGATTGTGCCAAGAGAAATTTTTACAAAGTTACTGTGTACCTTGCAATGCCACTTCCTGTGCAGTACTTCATATTGCAATGCTATGTTTCAGGGAGCCATCACATTGGGCAGGAGACCAACCACTACATCGCCGATCAAGGGGGCAGCTCTGAGCACGTCAACACAGAAGTAACTGAGTGCAGGGCTGTCTGGGCAGGGGTCCTTGAATGTGGTGCCAAGGTCCGCATTGGGACCCCGGGCCGCCAGTTGAGTCTCGCTGCTCTAGGTCAGATATGTTTGTGGGTGGCTAATTAAATTGTTAACTCAAACACAACTCACACAACCAAAAGGCAACCCATACATAATGATGTGTGTTTTGTGATTGATTCCAAATATATCACTTATCTTGAGAAACTTCATGACTTTAACAATCCAATTGGACATTTGATCTTTGCCATAATGGCTGTGGGCCTAAATGTGTGATTCCCAGGGACCAAAAGAGGACACAAACAGCCACAGTAGTGCGAGGCCAAGCAAGGCAAACCATAGGGGCATCCCGTTATCTTGTTACTAGTGAACTGTAGATTATTTAGCAAACAGGCAAACATGCAGATTTAAGAGTACTCACCGTGGGTACGGGTCGGTGAGTCTGTGTCCCTTAGACCAGCATGTCCACCGACCGCGACCGGATGGAGAAGTCCAAGCACAATCTCCTCAGCAGGGGTAAACTCCAATTTAGATGGAAAGCCACCTCCAGTTTTCATGCTGAAAGGAGAAAATCGTTTGGTACTCAGAAAAGGTGCATACAGTACATCCAAAACATTATATTTAGCGAAAACATTTATTTACCTGTAATTATGCCTTTTAATTTCTTTTTGCCGTACAGCATACTTCAGATCAGAGATTTTCTTCTGAATTTGGGACACATCTTTCCTCTCTTCCCCCGCTGCATTTACTTGTCGGAGGATGGTTTCAAACAATTCCATCTTGCGCTGCTTTGTGGTGTGTTTGGATTTGCTCCCATAGAGCTCGTCATAGTATAATGTAAGGCCACTAGCCAATGCCATATTTTGGTCATGGGAGAATCTCCCACTCAACTGGCCGCGGCGCAATGTGCGGCCAGATGGTTGGCTTGGCTGCTCCTCCATGTGTGCAGACACATGTGGTGACATTATGGCCTGGGGCTGGGTAGGGGAATGGCCGGATTGGTGGCTTCCCAATGACTGGACTGGACTGGCCAAGGGACTGGGTGTTCTTGCGTGGCTGGCCACCGAACTTCCAGGTGTAGATGTGGTCATGGTTGCAATTCGGGGCCCTCTTGGGGGGCTAGGTTCCCGGCTGGTGCCAGGTCGGGGGCTCTGTTCCCGGCTGGTGCCAGGTCGGGGGCTTCTGGCCCTGGATGGGGTTCTTCGGGCCCTGTAGGGGCTTCTGGCCCTGGATGGGGTTCTTCGGGCCCTGTAGGGGCTTCTGGCCCTGGATGGGGTTCTTCGGGCCCTGTAGGGGCTTCTGGCCCTGGATGGGGTTCTTCGGGCCCTGTAGGGGCTTCTGGCCCTGGATTGGGTTCGGCGGGCCCTGTAGGGGCTTCTGGCCCTGGATTGGGTTCGGCGGGCCCTGTAGGGGCTTCTGGCCCTGGATGGGGTTCGGCGGGCCCTGTAGGGGCTTCTGGCCCTGGATTGGGTTCGGCGGCCTCTGGCTGGGCTTCGGGCCCTGGATGGGGTTCTTCGGCCTCTGGCTGGGCTTCGGGCCCTGGATGGGGTTCGGGCCCTGGATTGGGTTCTGCGGCCTCTGGCTGGGCTTCGTGCCCTGGATGGGGTTCTTCGGCCTCTGGCTGGGCTTCGTGCCCTGGATGGGGTTCGGGCCCTGGATTGGGTTCGGCGGCCTCTGGCTGGGCTTCGTGCCCTGGATGGGGTTCGGGCCCTGGATTGGGTTCGGCGGCCTCTGGCTGGGCTTCGTGCCCTGGATGGGGTTCGGGCCCTGGATTGGGTTCGGCGGCCTCTGGCTGGGCTTCGTGCCCTGGATGGGGTTCGGGCCCTGGATTGGGTTCGGCGGCCTCTGGCTGGGCTTCGTGCCCTGGATGGGGTTCGGGCCCTGGATGGGCTTCGGGCCCTGCTGCGGGGCATGGGTTGCCGAACTGCCCTACTTGAAGGCATGGCCGGTGTGGGCTCCCTTGTGCTGCCTCTTCTGGGGGCAGAGGTGGTGGGTGCTGCAGTTGCCAGCTTTTTGGCTGCAGGGGCACGGGGCTTGGGGCCCCTTTTTTTGGTACCTGAGGGTCCAGGGTCCCTTGGTGGGGCCGAGGTGGGAGTCTTGCCTCTCAGTTTTCTCCGACCTTGCTGGGACCTTGTTGTTGGGCCCTCCGCGGTCTTGCTTTGCTGGGGTCGCTTGCTCATAGGCTTTTTAGGTGCCATCGTACACAAATGCTCAAAGAGAATGAGCTTTGGGTGCAGGGACCTTTAAATAATGAGCCCAGCGTGTGACGCCTATGCGCACGACTACGCGCTCGTACGAACGTACGTTCGAGCGGAACCAGGAAACCGCTGGGGTTTCACTTATCTGCTGCCTTGAAGAAGCATAAAGATGGCGCCCACTATCTTCACCCGTCAACAGGAAGAGATCCTCATGCTGGTAAGTGGCTGCCTGTGCATTTTAATCTAATAGTCAATGATGGCCTAAATGTAAATGATGCGTTTGGAACTAGTTTGGGGTCTCTTAATGTTTAATCACTGGCTCCTCACACTTCATCCTCAAGGGCCGAGCCTGGCCACGTTTTCAACTGTCTATGCTGATGTCCTAATTCGGCCAATTGCTCCGGCTTAGCAACAGTTAATTAACCTGTGGAGTAGCGGGGCGAGCTGGCAAACCTGGCCTGTCTCGGACCTTGATGCGGATGTTTGAGGAACACTGTTTTCCTAAGCCATAAAAACACAACGGGAAGCCACACACGTGGTCCAAAAGCCTAAGCATTAGGCTACATCTTGGATGTTTAAACCTAACATGCCATAGATGCAGGTGGGCTGATTCTTGATGTTGGCTATTATCTGTATGTACATGGTGTGTGATACATATAACATAAGACCAGACTCTCATTCACAGTCAACGTCCTCTTTAAGGCACTCCCCAAAAATGGCTGCCATTCGAAATGTGTGTGTTAATGACATGAAATTCTCAACTTGTGATGCAACACATATGGGTCTGTGTGTAAAAGTAAAAGCTCTGTGTCCATTATGTTTTTCAGATCATGCTTCAGCGCCGGTATGACTTCGCGCCCAATGTGTGCGAGAAAAGGGACATCGCCCGGGAGATCATCGCGGAAATCCACCGTGTGACCAGCACCACCTTCACTCACACCCAGATAATGCAGCATTGGTCGGACCTGAAACGTCTGCACATGCCCCGGGTGCGGAGGTTTTTTGGAATCCATTTCCCAAGTAAGTACAAAGCAATTGCATGGTATATGTTCCAAATGTATAAGTTATGCCTTTATTTATAATGACTTTTCTTTGGTAGTGTTGGAAATGGATTTCAGAATTCGCCGCACCCGGAGACGTACAGGCCGACCAGTGCTGCATGACTCTGCATCTGTGAGTGAAGGTGGTGGATCTCCCGGGCGACGGACCTACCCCTCCTCTGTGGCCTCCTCAGACCAGCCCCTGGACCTTACCACAGAGGAGGGGCCAAGCCGCGTGGGCGTGGAGTCATACCTGGCCACGCATGGGGAAGGCTCTGGTATGTCACTCTTCATGTATAGGCACAAAGATATACATGGCAGGCCAAAAACTAAGTTATCCTTTATTATGTATTTGTAGAAGCTTCTGGAGCGGGTGAGATAGTGGAGGAGGAGGCAGCAGAGATGCTTGAAGTCGATCCTGGCGAAGGTGAGTGATGTCAGCCAGACTGGGAGCCAGATATGTTGGGAATAGTGACTCTATACAAGTACTAACCAAATGTCACATGTTTCTCCAGGGACTTCTTCACAGCAGAGCCAGGACCAAGGGCAGCCTGTTGGCCCCAACCAGCCATCTGTCGGCCACCAACTCCGTAAGTCTCCATGCCATTATTCATATTAATGTTTTGTTAGCTAATAACACACACATAACTAAAGGCGCAGCCAAGGTGTAGTTCACACTTTCATGTGGGCACTTCGTTAGCTTAAAGCGGACCCTAACTTGTATTAAGAACATAATAATTAGCCAACACACTGTACCTACAGATTTGAAACATTGAACAAACACCCTTCAGCCATCTAATGCATGTTATTAGACAGAAAAAAACCAATATTGCGGAATATGGAATGCGCAATATTTACAGGCAGCATGGGATACAGATTGAAAAAAGTAAGGTGCTGCCATGCATTGTGTGAGTGATGACCTTTCCCTCAACCCAGCTATGCTCTGGATTCCCAACGCACCACTGTAACCTACTCCCCTGTACTTTATCCAACTCTCCACTCCTCATTAAGTGTTATGCTTCAGAGTCCAGATGGCGGCGCTGTAATCCAAAAACCTCCCAAATGTACTTTGATCTGGTGCAGAATCATTTGTGAATAGTTATTGGGTTTCATTAAATAATGTTGAAGGTCCGGTTTAAGGAGTTTAAAGACTTACCTGTGAGAAATGCATTAACTTTATCCCTTGGAAGAATGACATATGTCATGCATTTACATGTATTTGATTAACCCTAAATCTATTTCCAGCATACAAACCGGTCTGGGACTCCTATTTATGTTTATTTCTCTATTGCTTACAGGGATTATCCCAAAAACCGTGCAGGAAAAAAAAAAAAGAATCAAGGAGTTGGTGGCCGAGCTGCTGGCCATACAGGCGACGTTGGGGCCAACAGATGAAGAAGAGGAGGATGATTAGTGCCCTTGGTCCTGGCTACTTTTGTTAACTCGTTTAACATTTTTTTATATGGTTCCAAAGTTTTAATGTTTTTAAAAAAAAAAAAAAAATAATTTTACGATGTTTGTAAAAATAAAAATTAAAAATTTTAATATGTTTGTAAAAAACAAAAAAAAAACTTTTACTATGTTTGTAAAAAACAAAAAAAAAACTTTTACTATGTTTGTAAAAAACCAAAAAAAAATTTTTAATATGTTTATAAAAAAAAAATAAAAAAAATTTACTATGTTTGTAAAAAAAAAAAAAAAAAATTTTACTATGTTTTAAAATACCAAAAAAAAAAAAAACAAACTAAATAATTTAAATAAATTATATTTTAAGCCTTCATAAATGTGTCTTTTATAATATGCGCACCCAAAAACAATTACACAAACCAGAAAAAACACGCTTATAAACATATAGACATATGTACATTATGTGGTTTGGGTAAGTTTTAGGGTCGTCAACATGAAGAAGGATGCAAGCGCTAAGGGGTTTAGGTAAGTTTGAGGGACCGAGAAATGAAGTTGGATGCAAGCGCTAAGAGGTTTAGGTAAGTTTGAGGGACCGAGAAATGAAGTTGGATGCAAGCGCTAAGGGGTTTAGGTAAGTTTGAGGGACCGAGAAATGAAGAAGGATGCAAGCGCTAAGGGGTTTAGGTAAGTTTTAGGGACCGAAAAATGAAGTTGGATGCAAGCGCCAAGGGGTTTAGGTAAGTTTGAGGGACCGAGAAATGAAGTTGGATGCAGCCGCTAAAGGGTTTAGGTAAGTTTGAGGGACCGAGAAATGAAGTTGGATGCAGCCGCTAAAGGGTTTAGGTAAGTTTTAGGGACTGAGAAATGAAGTTGGATGCAAGCGCTAAGAGGTTTAGGTAAGTTGGAGGGACTGAGAAATGAAGTTGGATGCAGCCGCTAAAGGGTTTAGGTAAGTTTTAGGGACCGAGAAATGAAGTTGGATGCAAGCGCTAAGAGGTTTAGGTAAGTTTTAGGGACCTAGAAATGAAGTTGGATGCAGCCGCTAAAGGGTTTAGGTAAGTTTGAGGGACCGAGAAATGAAGTTGGATGCAGCCGCTAAAGGGTTTAGGTAAGTTTTAGGGACCGAGAAATGAAGTTGGATGCAGCCGCTAAAGGGTTTAGGTAAGTTTGAGGGACCGAGAAATGAAGTTGGATGCAGCCGCTAAGGGGTTTAGGTAAGTTTGAGGGACCGAGAAATGAAGTTGGATGCAAGCGCTAAAGGGTTTAGGTAAGTTTTATGGACCGAGAAATGAAGTTGGATGCAGGCGCTAAAGGGTTTAGGTAAGTTTGAGGGACCGAGATATGAAGTTGGATGCAAGCGCTAAGAGGTTTAGGTAAGTTTGAGGGACCGAGAAATGAAGTTGGATGCAGCCGCTAAAGGGTTTAGGTAAGTTTGAGGGACCGAGAAATGAAGTTGGATGCAGCCGCTAAAGGGTTTAGGTAAGTTTGAGGGACCGAGATATGAAGTTGGATGCAAGCGCTAAGAGGTTTAGGTAAGTTTGAGGGACCGAGAAATGAAGTTGGATGCAGCCGCTAAAGGGTTTAGGTAAGTTTGAGGGACCGAGAAATGAAGTTGGATGCAAGCGCTAAGGGGTTTAGGTAAGTTTGAGGGACCGAGAAATGAAGTTGGATGCAGCCGCTAAAGGGTTTAGGTAAGTTTGAGGGACCGAGAAATGAAGTTGGATGCAGCCGCTAAAGGGTTTAGGTAAGTTTTAGGGACCGAGAAATGAAGTTGGATGCAGCCGCTAAAGGGTTTAGGTAAGTTTGAGGGACCGAGAAATGAAGTTGGATGCAGCCGCTAAGGGGTTTAGGTAAGTTTGAGGGACCGAGAAATGAAGTTGGATGCAAGCGCTAAAGGGTTTAGGTAAGTTTTATGGACCGAGAAATGAAGTTGGATGCAGGCGCTAAAGGGTTTAGGTAAGTTTGAGGGACCGAGATATGAAGTTGGATGCAAGCGCTAAGAGGTTTAGGTAAGTTTGAGGGACCGAGAAATGAAGTTGGATGCAGCCGCTAAAGGGTTTAGGTAAGTTTTAGGGACCGAGAAATGAAGTTGGATGCAGCCGCTAAAGGGTTTAGGTAAGTTTGAGGGACCGAGAAATGAAGTTGGATGCAGCCGCTAAAGGGTTTAGGTAAGTTTTAGGGACCGAGAAATGAAGTTGGATGCAGCCGCTAAAGGGTTTAGGTAAGTTTTAGGGACCGAGAAATGAAGTTGGATGCAGGCGCTAAGAGGTTTAGGTAAGTTTTAGGGACCGAGAAATGAAGTTGGATGCAAGCGCTAAGGGGTTTAGGTAAGTGTTATGGACCGAGAAATGAAGTTGGATGCAGCCGCTAAAGGGTTTAGGTAAGTTTGAGGGACCGAGAAATGAAGTTGGATGCAGCCGCTAAAGGGTTTAGGTAAGTTTGAGGGACCGAGAAATGAAGTTGGATGCAGCCGCTAAAGGGTTTAGGTAAGTTTGAGGGACCAAGAAATGAAGTTGGATGCAAGCGCTAAGAGGTTTAGGTAAGTTTTAGGGACCGAGAAATGAAGTTGGATGCAGCCGCTAAGAGGTTTAGGTAAGTTTGAGGGACCGAGAAATGAAGTTGGATGCAAGCGCTATGGGGTTTAGGTAAGTTTGAGGGACCGAGAAATGAAGTTGGATGCAGCCGCTAAAGGGTTTAGGTAAGTTTGAGGGACCAAGAAATGAAGTTGGATGCAAGCGCTAAGAGGTTTAGGTAAGTTTTAGGGACCGAGAAATGAAGTTGGATGCAGCCGCTAAGAGGTTTAGGTAAGTTTGAGGGACCGAGAAATGAAGTTGGATGCAGCCGCTAAGGGGTTTAGGTAAGTTTGAGGGACCGAGAAATGAAGTTGGATGCAGCCGCTAAGGGGTTTAGGTAAGTTTGAGGGACCGAGAAATGAAGTTGGATGCAGGCGCTAAGAGGTTTAGGTAAGTTTGAGGGACCGAGAAATGAAGTTGGATGCAAGCGCTAAGGGGTTTAGGTAAGTTTGAGGGACCGAGAAATGAAGTTGGATGCAGCCGCTAAAGGGTTTAGGTAAGTTTGAGGGACCGAGAAATGAAGTTGGATGCAGGCGCTAAGGGGTTTAGGTAAGTTTGAGGGACCGAGAAATGAAGTTGGATGCAGCCGCTAAAGGGTTTAGGTAAGTTTTAGGGACCGATAAATGAAGTTGGATGCAGGCGCTAAGAGGTTTAGGTAAGTTTGAGGGACCGAGAAATGAAGTTGGATGCAGCCGCTAAAGGGTTTAGGTAAGTTTTAGGGACCGAGAAATGAAGTTGGATGCAAGCGCTAAGGGGTTTAGGTAAGTTTGAGGGACCGAGAAATGAAGTTGGATGCAGCCGCTAAAGGGTTTAGGTAAGTTTTAGGGACCGATAAATGAAGTTGGATGCAGGCGCTAAGAGGTTTAGGTAAGTTTTAGGGACCGAGAAATGAAGTTGGATGCAGCCGCTAAAGGGTTTAGGTAAGTTTGAGGGACCGAGAAATGAAGTTGGATGCAAGCGCTAAGGGGTTTAGGTAAGTTTGAGGGACCGAGAAATGAAGTTGGATGCAGCCGCTAAAGGGTTTAGGTAAGTTTTAGGGACCGAGAAATGAAGTTGGATGCAAGCGCTAAGGGGTTTAGGTAAGTTTTAGGGACCGAGAAATGAAGTTGGATGCAAGCGCTAAGAGGTTTAGGTAAGTTTGAGGGACCGAGAAATGAAGTTGGATGCAGCCGCTAAAGGGTTTAGGTAAGTTTGAGGGACCGAGAAATGAAGTTGGATGCAGCCGCTAAAGGGTTTAGGTAAGTTTGAGGGACCCAGAAATGAAGTTGGATGCAGCCGCTAAAGGGTTTAGGTAAGTTTTAGGGACCGAGAAATGAAGTTGGATGCAAGCGCTAAGGGGTTTAGGTAAGTTTTAGGGACCGAGAAATGAAGTTGGATGCAGCCGCTAAGAGGTTTAGGTAAGTTTGAGGGACCGAGAAATGAAGTTGGATGCAAGCGCTAAGGGGTTTAGGTAAGTTTTAGGGACAGAGAAATGAAGTTGGATGCAAGCGCTAAGGGGTTTAGGTAAGTTTTAGGGACCGAGAAATGAAGTTGGATGCAGCCGCTAAAGGGTTTAGGTAAGTTTGAGGGACCGAGAAATGAAGTTGGATGCAGCCGCTAAAGGGTTTAGGTAAGTTTGAGGGACCGAGAAATGAAGTTGGATGCAGCCGCTAAAGGGTTTAGGTAAGTTTTAGGGACCGAGAAATGAAGTTGGATGCAAGCGCTAAGAGGTTTAGGTAAGTTTGAGGGACCGAGAAATGAAGTTGGATGCAGCCGCTAAAGGGTTTAGGTAAGTTTTAGGGACCGATAAATGAAGTTGGATGCAGGCGCTAAGAGGTTTAGGTAAGTTTTAGGGACCGAGAAATGAAGTTGGATGCAGCCGCTAAAGGGTTTAGGTAAGTTTGAGGGACCGAGAAATGAAGTTGGATGCAAGCGCTAAGGGGTTTAGGTAAGTTTGAGGGACCGAGAAATGAAGTTGGATGCAGCCGCTAAAGGGTTTAGGTAAGTTTTAGGGACCGAGAAATGAAGTTGGATGCAAGCGCTAAGAGGTTTAGGTAAGTTTTAGGGACCGAGAAATGAAGTTGGATGCAAGCGCTAAGAGGTTTAGGTAAGTTTTAGGGACCGAGAAATGAAGTTGGATGCAAGCGCTAAGAGGTTTAGGTAAGTTTGAGGGACCGAGAAATGAAGTTGGATGCAAGCGCTAAGAGGTTTAGGTAAGTTTTAGGGACCGAGAAATGAAGTTGGATGCAAGCGCTAAGAGGTTTAGGTAAGTTTGAGGGACCGAGAAATGAAGTTGGATGCAGCCGCTAAAGGGTTTAGGTAAGTTTGAGGGACCGAGAAATGAAGTTGGATGCAGCCGCTAAAGGGTTTAGGTAAGTTTGAGGGACCCAGAAATGAAGTTGGATGCAGCCGCTAAAGGGTTTAGGTAAGTTTTAGGGACCGAGAAATGAAGTTGGATGCAAGCGCTAAGAGGTTTAGGTAAGTTTGAGGGACCGAGAAATGAAGTTGGATGCAAGCGCTAAGAGGTTTAGGTAAGTTTTAGGGACCGAGAAATGAAGTTGGATGCAGGCGCTAAGGGGTTTAGGTAAGTTTTAGGGACCGAGAAATGAAGTTGGATGCAAGCGCTAAGAGGTTTAGGTAAGTTTGAGGGACCGAGAAATGAAGTTGGATGCAAGCGCTAAGAGGTTTAGGTAAGTTTTAGGGACCGAGAAATGAAGTTGGATGCAGGCGCTAAGGGGTTTAGGTAAGTTTTAGGGACCGAGAAATGAAGTTGGATGCAGCCGCTAAGAGGTTTAGGTAAGTTTGAGGGACCGAGAAATGAAGTTGGATGCAAGCGCTAAGGGGTTTAGGTAAGTTTTAGGGACAGAGAAATGAAGTTGGATGCAAGCGCTAAGGGGTTTAGGTAAGTTTTAGGGACCGATAAATGAAGTTGGATGCAGGCGCTAAGGGGTTTAGGTAAGTTTGAGGGACCGAGAAATGAAGTTGGATGCAGCCGCTAAAGGGTTTAGGTAAGTTTTAGGGACCGAGAAATGAAGTTGGATGCAAGCGCTAAGGGGTTTAGGTAAGTTTTAGGGACCGAGAAATGAAGTTGGATGCAGCCGCTAAAGGGTTTAGGTAAGTTTGAGGGACCGAGAAATGAAGAAGGATGCAAGCGCTAAGGGGTTTAGGTAAGTTTGAGGGACCGAGAAATGAAGTTGGATGCAGGCGCTAAGAGGTTTAGGTAAGTTTGAGGGACCGAGAAATGAAGTTGGATGCAAGCGCTAAGAGGTTTAGGTAAGTTTGAGGGACCGAGAAATGAAGTTGGATGCAAGCGCTAAGGGGTTTAGGTAAGTTTTAGGGACCGAGAAATGAAGTTGGATGCAGCCGCTAAAGGGTTTAGGTAAGTTTGAGGGACCGAGAAATGAAGTTGGATGCAGGCGCTAAGGGGTTTAGGTAAGTTTGAGGGACCGAGAAATGAAGAAGGATGCAGCCGCTAAGAGGTTTAGGTAAGTTTGAGGGACCGAGAAATGAAGAAGGATGCAAGCGCTAAGGGGTTTAGGTAAGTTTTAGGGACCGAGAAATGAAGAAGGATGCAAGCGCTAAGGGGTTTAGGTAAGTTTTAGGGACCGAGAAATGAAGTTGGATGCAGGCGCTAAGAGGTTTAGGTAAGTTTTAGGGACCGAGAAATGAAGTTGGATGCAGGCGCTAAGAGGTTTAGGTAAGTTTGAGGGACCGAGAAATGAAGTTGGATGCAAGCGCTAAGAGGTTTAGGTAAGTTTTAGGGACCGAGAAATGAAGTTGGATGCAAGCGCTAAGAGGTTTAGGTAAGTTTTAGGGACCGAGAAATGAAGTTGGATGCAAGCGCTAAGGGGTTTAGGTAAGTTTGAGGGACCGAGAAATGAAGTTGGATGCAAGCGCTAAGGGGTTTAGGTAAGTTTTAGGGACCGAGAAATGAAGAAGGATGCAGCCGCTAAGAGGTTTAGGTAAGTTTTAGGGACCGAGAAATGAAGTTGGATGCAGGCGCTAAGGGGTTTAGGTAAGTTTTAGGGACCGAGAAATGAAGTTGGATGCAGGCGCTAAGGGGTTTAGGTAAGTTTTAGGGACCGAGAAATGAAGTTGGATGCAGGCGCTAAGGGGTTTAGGTAAGTTTTAGGGACCGTGAAATGAAGTTGGATGCAGGCGCTAAGGGGTTTAGGTAAGTTTTAGGGACCGAGAAATGAAGTTGGATGCAGGCGCTAAGGGGTTTAGGTAAGTTTTAGGGACCGAGAAATGAAGTTGGATGCAGGCGCTAAGGGGTTTAGGTAAGTTTTAGGGACCGAGAAATGAAGTTGGATGCAGGCGCTAAGGGGTTTAGGTAAGTTTTAGGGACCGTGAAATGAAGTTGGATGCAGGCGCTAAGGGGTTTAGGTAAGTTTGAGGGACCGAGAAATGAAGTTGGATGCAGGCGCTAAGAGGTTTAGGTAAGTTTTAGGGACCGAGAAATGAAGTTGGATGCAGCCGCTAAGGGGTTTAGGTAAGTTTTAGGGACCGAGAAATGAAGTTGGATGCAAGCGCTAAGGGGTTTAGGTAAGTTTGAGGGACCGAGAAATGAAGTTGGATGCAGGCGCTAAGGGGTTTAGGTAAGTTTGAGGGACCGAGAAATGAAGAAGGATGCAAGCGCTAAGGGGTTTAGGTAAGTTTTAGGGACCGAGAAATGAAGAAGGATGCAAGCGCTAAGAGGTTTAGGTAAGTTTGAGGGACCAAGAAATGAAGTTGGATGCAAGCGCTAAGGGGTTTAGGTAAGTTTGAGGGACCGAGAAATGAAGAAGGATGCAGGCGCTAAGGGGTTTAGGTAAGTTTGAGGGACCAAGAAATGAAGTTGGATGCAAGCGCTAAGGGGTTTAGGTAAGTTTGAGGGACCGAGAAATGAAGTTGGATGCAGGCGCTAAGAGGTTTAGGTAAGTTTGAGGGACCAAGAAATGAAGTTGGATGCAAGCGCTAAGAGGTTTAGGTAAGTTTTAGGGACCGAGAAATGAAGTTGGATGCAGCCGCTAAGAGGTTTAGGTAAGTTTGAGGGACCGAGAAATGAAGAAGGATGCAAGCGCTAAGGGGTTTAGGTAAGTTTGAGGGACCGAGAAATGAAGTTGGATGCAAGCGCTAAGGGGTTTAGGTAAGTTTGAGGGACCGAGAAATGAAGTTGGATGCAGGCGCTAAGAGGTTTAGGTAAGTTTGAGGGACCGAGAAATGAAGAAGGATGCAGCCGCTAAAGGGTTTAGGTAAGTTTGAGGGACCGAGAAATGAAGTTGGATGCAAGCGCTAAGAGGTTTAGGTAAGTTTGAGGGACCGAGAAATGAAGAAGGATGCAGCCGCTAAAGGGTTTAGGTAAGTTTGAGGGACCGAGAAATGAAGTTGGATGCAGGCGCTAAGGGGTTTAGGTAAGTTTGAGGGACCGAGAAATGAAGAAGGATGCAGCCGCTAAGAGGTTTAGGTAAGTTTGAGGGACCGAGAAATGAAGAAGGATGCAAGCGCTAAGGGGTTTAGGTAAGTTTTAGGGACCGAGAAATGAAGAAGGATGCAAGCGCTAAGAGGTTTAGGTAAGTTTTAGGGACCGAGAAATGAAGTTGGATGCAGGCGCTAAGAGGTTTAGGTAAGTTTGAGGGACCGAGAAATGAAGTTGGATGCAAGCGCTAAGAGGTTTAGGTAAGTTTTAGGGACCGAGAAATGAAGTTGGATGCAAGCGCTAAGAGGTTTAGGTAAGTTTTAGGGACCGAGAAATGAAGTTGGATGCAAGCGCTAAGGGGTTTAGGTAAGTTTGAGGGACCGAGAAATGAAGTTGGATGCAAGCGCTAAGGGGTTTAGGTAAGTTTGAGGGACCGAGAAATGAAGAAGGATGCAAGCGCTAAGGGGTTTAGGTAAGTTTTAGGGACCGAGAAATGAAGAAGGATGCAGCCGCTAAGAGGTTTAGGTAAGTTTTAGGGACCGAGAAATGAAGTTGGATGCAGGCGCTAAGGGGTTTAGGTAAGTTTTAGGGACCGAGAAATGAAGTTGGATGCAGGCGCTAAGGGGTTTAGGTAAGTTTTAGGGACCGAGAAATGAAGTTGGATGCAGGCGCTAAGGGGTTTAGGTAAGTTTTAGGGACCGAGAAATGAAGTTGGATGCAGGCGCTAAGGGGTTTAGGTAAGTTTTAGGGACCGAGAAATGAAGTTGGATGCAGGCGCTAAGGGGTTTAGGTAAGTTTTAGGGACCGAGAAATGAAGTTGGATGCAGGCGCTAAGGGGTTTAGGTAAGTTTTAGGGACCGTGAAATGAAGTTGGATGCAGGCGCTAAGGGGTTTAGGTAAGTTTGAGGGACCGAGAAATGAAGTTGGATGCAGGCGCTAAGGGGTTTAGGTAAGTTTTAGGGACCGAGAAATGAAGTTGGATGCAGGCGCTAAGGGGTTTAGGTAAGTTTTAGGGACCGAGAAATGAAGTTGGATGCAGGCGCTAAGGGGTTTAGGTAAGTTTTAGGGACCGAGAAATGAAGTTGGATGCAGGCGCTAAGGGGTTTAGGTAAGTTTTAGGGACCGAGAAATGAAGTTGGATGCAGGCGCTAAGGGGTTTAGGTAAGTTTTAGGGACCGAGAAATGAAGTTGGATGCAGCCGCTAAGGGGTTTAGGTAAGTTTGAGGGACCGAGAAATGAAGTTGGATGCAGCCGCTAAGGGGTTTAGGTAAGTTTGAGGGACCGAGAAATGAAGTTGGATGCAGGCGCTAAGAGGTTTAGGTAAGTTTGAGGGACCGAGAAATGAAGTTGGATGCAGGCGCTAAGGGGTTTAGGTAAGTTTTAGGGACCGAGAAATGAAGAAGGATGCAAGCGCTAAGGGGTTTAGGTAAGTTTTAGGGACCGAGAAATGAAGTTGGATGCAGCCGCTAAGGGGTTTAGGTAAGTTTTAGGGACCGAGAAATGAAGAAGGATGCAAGCGCTAAGGGGTTTAGGTAAGTTTTAGGGACCGAGAAATGAAGAAGGATGCAAGCGCTAAGAGGTTTAGGTAAGTTTGAGGGACCAAGAAATGAAGTTGGATGCAAGCGCTAAGGGGTTTAGGTAAGTTTGAGGGACCGAGAAATGAAGAAGGATGCAAGCGCTAAGAGGTTTAGGTAAGTTTGAGGGACCAAGAAATGAAGTTGGATGCAAGCGCTAAGAGGTTTAGGTAAGTTTTAGGGACCGAGAAATGAAGTTGGATGCAGCCGCTAAGAGGTTTAGGTAAGTTTGAGGGACCGAGAAATGAAGAAGGATGCAAGCGCTAAGGGGTTTAGGTAAGTTTGAGGGACCGAGAAATGAAGTTGGATGCAAGCGCTAAGGGGTTTAGGTAAGTTTTAGGGACCGAGAAATGAAGAAGGATGCAGGCGCTAAGGGGTTTAGGTAAGTTTTAGGGACCGAGAAATGAAGAAGGATGCAAGCGCTAAGAGGTTTAGGTAAGTTTGAGGGACCGAGAAATGAAGAAGGATGCAAGCGCTAAGGGGTTTAGGTAAGTTTGAGGGACCGAGAAATGAAGAAGGATGCAAGCGCTAAGGGGTTTAGGTAAGTTTTAGGGACCGAGAAATGAAGTTGGATGCAAGCGCTAAGAGGTTTAGGTAAGTTTTAGGGACCGATAAATGAAGTTGGATGCAGGCGCTAAGGGGTTTAGGTAAGTTTGAGGGACCGAGAAATGAAGAAGGATGCAGCCGCTAAGAGGTTTAGGTAAGTTTGAGGGACCGAGAAATGAAGAAGGATGCAAGCGCTAAGGGGTTTAGGTAAGTTTTAGGGACCGAGAAATGAAGTTGGATGCAGCCGCTAAAGGGTTTAGGTAAGTTTGAGGGACCGAGAAATGAAGTTGGATGCAAGCGCTAAGAGGTTTAGGTAAGTTTGAGGGACCGAGAAATGAAGTTGGATGCAAGCGCTAAGAGGTTTAGGTAAGTTTTAGGGACCGAGAAATGAAGTTGGATGCAGGCGCTAAGAGGTTTAGGTAAGTTTTAGGGACCGAGAAATGAAGTTGGATGCAGGCGCTAAGAGGTTTAGGTAAGTTTGAGGGACCGAGAAATGAAGTTGGATGCAAGCGCTAAGAGGTTTAGGTAAGTTTTAGGGACCGAGAAATGAAGTTGGATGCAAGCGCTAAGAGGTTTAGGTAAGTTTTAGGGACCGAGAAATGAAGTTGGATGCAAGCGCTAAGGGGTTTAGGTAAGTTTGAGGGACCGAGAAATGAAGTTGGATGCAAGCGCTAAGGGGTTTAGGTAAGTTTGAGGGACCGAGAAATGAAGAAGGATGCAAGCGCTAAGGGGTTTAGGTAAGTTTTAGGGACCGAGAAATGAAGAAGGATGCAGCCGCTAAGAGGTTTAGGTAAGTTTTAGGGACCGAGAAATGAAGTTGGATGCAGGCGCTAAGGGGTTTAGGTAAGTTTTAGGGACCGAGAAATGAAGTTGGATGCAGGCGCTAAGGGGTTTAGGTAAGTTTTAGGGACCGAGAAATGAAGTTGGATGCAGGCGCTAAGGGGTTTAGGTAAGTTTTAGGGACCGTGAAATGAAGTTGGATGCAGGCGCTAAGGGGTTTAGGTAAGTTTTAGGGACCGAGAAATGAAGTTGGATGCAGGCGCTAAGGGGTTTAGGTAAGTTTTAGGGACCGAGAAATGAAGTTGGATGCAGGCGCTAAGGGGTTTAGGTAAGTTTTAGGGACCGAGAAATGAAGTTGGATGCAGGCGCTAAGGGGTTTAGGTAAGTTTTAGGGACCGTGAAATGAAGTTGGATGCAGGCGCTAAGGGGTTTAGGTAAGTTTGAGGGACCGAGAAATGAAGTTGGATGCAGCCGCTAAGGGGTTTAGGTAAGTTTTAGGGACCGAGAAATGAAGAAGGATGCAGCCGCTAAGGGGTTTAGGTAAGTTTGAGGGACCGAGAAATGAAGTTGGATGCAGGCGCTAAGAGGTTTAGGTAAGTTTTAGGGACCGAGAAATGAAGTTGGATGCAGCCGCTAAGGGGTTTAGGTAAGTTTTAGGGACCGAGAAATGAAGAAGGATGCAGCCGCTAAGGGGTTTAGGTAAGTTTGAGGGACCGAGAAATGAAGAAGGATGCAAGCGCTAAGAGGTTTAGGTAAGTTTTAGGGACCGAGAAATGAAGTTGGATGCAGCCGCTAAGAGGTTTAGGTAAGTTTGAGGGACCGAGAAATGAAGAAGGATGCAAGCGCTAAGGGGTTTAGGTAAGTTTGAGGGACCGAGAAATGAAGTTGGATGCAAGCGCTAAGGGGTTTAGGTAAGTTTGAGGGACCGAGAAATGAAGTTGGATGCAGGCGCTAAGAGGTTTAGGTAAGTTTGAGGGACCAAGAAATGAAGTTGGATGCAGGCGCTAAGAGGTTTAGGTAAGTTTGAGGGACCAAGAAATGAAGTTGGATGCAGGCGCTAAGAGGTTTAGGTAAGTTTGAGGGACCGAGAAATGAAGTTGGATGCAAGCGCTAAGAGGTTTAGGTAAGTTTTAGGGACCGAGAAATGAAGTTGGATGCAAGCGCTAAGGGGTTTAGGTAAGTTTGAGGGACCGAGAAATGAAGAAGGATGCAGCCGCTAAAGGGTTTAGGTAAGTTTGAGGGACCGAGAAATGAAGTTGGATGCAGGCGCTAAGGGGTTTAGGTAAGTTTGAGGGACCGAGAAATGAAGAAGGATGCAGCCGCTAAGAGGTTTAGGTAAGTTTGAGGGACCGAGAAATGAAGAAGGATGCAAGCGCTAAGAGGTTTAGGTAAGTTTTAGGGACCGAGAAATGAAGTTGGATGCAGGCGCTAAGAGGTTTAGGTAAGTTTGAGGGACCGAGAAATGAAGTTGGATGCAAGCGCTAAGAGGTTTAGGTAAGTTTTAGGGACCGAGAAATGAAGTTGGATGCAAGCGCTAAGAGGTTTAGGTAAGTTTTAGGGACCGAGAAATGAAGTTGGATGCAAGCGCTAAGGGGTTTAGGTAAGTTTGAGGGACCGAGAAATGAAGTTGGATGCAAGCGCTAAGGGGTTTAGGTAAGTTTGAGGGACCGAGAAATGAAGAAGGATGCAAGCGCTAAGGGGTTTAGGTAAGTTTTAGGGACCGAGAAATGAAGAAGGATGCAGCCGCTAAGAGGTTTAGGTAAGTTTTAGGGACCGAGAAATGAAGTTGGATGCAGGCGCTAAGGGGTTTAGGTAAGTTTTAGGGACCGAGAAATGAAGTTGGATGCAGGCGCTAAGGGGTTTAGGTAAGTTTTAGGGACCGAGAAATGAAGTTGGATGCAGGCGCTAAGGGGTTTAGGTAAGTTTTAGGGACCGTGAAATGAAGTTGGATGCAGGCGCTAAGGGGTTTAGGTAAGTTTTAGGGACCGAGAAATGAAGTTGGATGCAGGCGCTAAGGGGTTTAGGTAAGTTTTAGGGACCGAGAAATGAAGTTGGATGCAGGCGCTAAGGGGTTTAGGTAAGTTTTAGGGACCGAGAAATGAAGTTGGATGCAGGCGCTAAGGGGTTTAGGTAAGTTTTAGGGACCGTGAAATGAAGTTGGATGCAGGCGCTAAGGGGTTTAGGTAAGTTTGAGGGACCGAGAAATGAAGTTGGATGCAGGCGCTAAGAGGTTTAGGTAAGTTTTAGGGACCGAGAAATGAAGTTGGATGCAGCCGCTAAGGGGTTTAGGTAAGTTTTAGGGACCGAGAAATGAAGAAGGATGCAGCCGCTAAGGGGTTTAGGTAAGTTTGAGGGACCGAGAAATGAAGAAGGATGCAAGCGCTAAGGGGTTTAGGTAAGTTTGAGGGACCGAGAAATGAAGTTGGATGCAGGCGCTAAGAGGTTTAGGTAAGTTTGAGGGACCGAGAAATGAAGTTGGATGCAGGCGCTAAGGGGTTTAGGTAAGTTTGAGGGACCGAGAAATGAAGAAGGATGCAAGCGCTAAGGGGTTTAGGTAAGTTTTAGGGACCGAGAAATGAAGAAGGATGCAAGCGCTAAGAGGTTTAGGTAAGTTTGAGGGACCAAGAAATGAAGTTGGATGCAAGCGCTAAGGGGTTTAGGTAAGTTTGAGGGACCGAGAAATGAAGAAGGATGCAAGCGCTAAGGGGTTTAGGTAAGTTTGAGGGACCGAGAAATGAAGAAGGATGCAAGCGCTAAGGGGTTTAGGTAAGTTTGAGGGACCGAGAAATGAAGAAGGATGCAAGCGCTAAGGGGTTTAGGTAAGTTTGAGGGACCGAGAAATGAAGAAGGATGCAAGCGCTAAGAGGTTTAGGTAAGTTTGAGGGACCAAGAAATGAAGTTGGATGCAAGCGCTAAGAGGTTTAGGTAAGTTTTAGGGACCGAGAAATGAAGTTGGATGCAGCCGCTAAGAGGTTTAGGTAAGTTTGAGGGACCGAGAAATGAAGAAGGATGCAAGCGCTAAGGGGTTTAGGTAAGTTTGAGGGACCGAGAAATGAAGTTGGATGCAGCCGCTAAGAGGTTTAGGTAAGTTTGAGGGACCAAGAAATGAAGTTGGATGCAGGCGCTAAGAGGTTTAGGTAAGTTTGAGGGACCGAGAAATGAAGTTGGATGCAAGCGCTAAGAGGTTTAGGTAAGTTTGAGGGACCGAGAAATGAAGAAGGATGCAGCCGCTAAAGGGTTTAGGTAAGTTTGAGGGACCGAGAAATGAAGTTGGATGCAGGCGCTAAGGGGTTTAGGTAAGTTTGAGGGACCGAGAAATGAAGAAGGATGCAGCCGCTAAGAGGTTTAGGTAAGTTTGAGGGACCGAGAAATGAAGAAGGATGCAAGCGCTAAGGGGTTTAGGTAAGTTTTAGGGACCGAGAAATGAAGAAGGATGCAAGCGCTAAGAGGTTTAGGTAAGTTTTAGGGACCGAGAAATGAAGTTGGATGCAGGCGCTAAGAGGTTTAGGTAAGTTTGAGGGACCGAGAAATGAAGTTGGATGCAGCCGCTACGGGGTTTATGTAAGTTTTAGGGACCGAGAAATGAAGAAGGATGCAAGCGCTAAGAGGTTTAGGTAAGTTTTAGGGACCGAGAAATGAAGTTGGATGCAGGCGCTAAGAGGTTTAGGTAAGTTTTAGGGACCGAGAAATGAAGTTGGATGCAAGCGCTAAGGGGTTTAGGTAAGTTTGAGGGACCGAGAAATGAAGTTGGATGCAAGCGCTAAGGGGTTTAGGTAAGTTTGAGGGACCGAGAAATGAAGTTGGATGCAAGCGCTAAGGGGTTTAGGTAAGTTTTAGGGACCGAGAAATGAAGAAGGATGCAGCCGCTAAGGGGTTTAGGTAAGTTTGAGGGACCGAGAAATGAAGAAGGATGCAAGCGCTAAGGGGTTTAGGTAAGTTTTAGGGACCGAGAAATGAAGAAGGATGCAGCCGCTAAAGGGTTTAGGTAAGTTTGAGGGACCGAGAAATGAAGTTGGATGCAGCCGCTACGGGGTTTAGGTAAGTTTTAGGGACCGAGAAATGAAGAAGGATGCAGGCGCTAAGGGGTTTAGGTAAGTTTTAGGGACCGAGAAATGAAGAAGGATGCAGCCACTAAGGGGTTTAGGTAAGTTTGAGGGACCGAGAAATGAAGTTGGATGCAGCCGCTAAAGGGTTTAGGTAAGTTTTAGGGACCGAGAAATGAAGTTGGATGCAGGCGCTAAGGGGTTTAGGTAAGTTTTAGGGACCGAGAAATGAAGTTGGATGCAAGCGCTAAGAGGTTTAGGTAAGTTTTAGGGACCGAGAAATGAAGTTGGATGCAGCCGCTAAAGGGTTTAGGTAAGTTTTAGGGACCGAGAAATGAAGTTGGATGCAGCCGCTAAAGGGTTTAGGTAAGTTTTAGGGACCGAGAAATGAAGTTGGATGCAGGCGCTAAGGGGTTTAGGTAAGTTTTAGGGACCGAGAAATGAAGTTGGATGCAAGCGCTAAGGGGTTTAGGTAAGTTTGAGGGACCGAGAAATGAAGTTGGATGCAGCCGCTAAGGGGTTTAGGTAAGTTTGAGGGAGCGAGAAATGAAGTTGGATGCAAGCGCTAAGGGGTTTAGGTAAGTTTGAGGGACCGAGAAATGAAGTTGGATGCAAGCGCTAAGGGGTTTAGGTAAGTTTGAGGGACCGAGAAATGAAGAAGGATGCAAGCGCTAAGGGGTTTAGGTAAGTTTGAGGGAGCGAGAAATGAAGTTGGATGCAAGCGCTAAGGGGTTTAGGTAAGTTTGAGGGACCGAGAAATGAAGTTGGATGCAAGCGCTAAGGGGTTTAGGTAAGTTTTAGGGACCGAGAAATGAAGAAGGATGCAGCCGCTAAGAGGTTTAGGTAAGTTTTAGGGACCGAGAAATGAAGTTGGATGCAGGCGCTAAGGGGTTTAGGTAAGTTTTAGGGACCGAGAAATGAAGTTGGATGCAGGCGCTAAGGGGTTTAGGTAAGTTTTAGGGACCGAGAAATGAAGTTGGATGCAGGCGCTAAGGGGTTTAGGTAAGTTTTAGGGACCGTGAAATGAAGTTGGATGCAGGCGCTAAGGGGTTTAGGTAAGTTTTAGGGACCGAGAAATGAAGTTGGATGCAGGCGCTAAGGGGTTTAGGTAAGTTTTAGGGACCGAGAAATGAAGTTGGATGCAGGCGCTAAGGGGTTTAGGTAAGTTTTAGGGACCGAGAAATGAAGTTGGATGCAGGCGCTAAGGGGTTTAGGTAAGTTTTAGGGACCGTGAAATGAAGTTGGATGCAGGCGCTAAGGGGTTTAGGTAAGTTTGAGGGACCGAGAAATGAAGTTGGATGCAGGCGCTAAGAGGTTTAGGTAAGTTTTAGGGACCGAGAAATGAAGTTGGATGCAGCCGCTAAGGGGTTTAGGTAAGTTTTAGGGACCGAGAAATGAAGAAGGATGCAGCCGCTAAGGGGTTTAGGTAAGTTTGAGGGACCGAGAAATGAAGTTGGATGCAGGCGCTAAGGGGTTTAGGTAAGTTTGAGGGACCGAGAAATGAAGAAGGATGCAAGCGCTAAGGGGTTTAGGTAAGTTTTAGGGACCGAGAAATGAAGAAGGATGCAAGCGCTAAGAGGTTTAGGTAAGTTTGAGGGACCAAGAAATGAAGTTGGATGCAAGCGCTAAGGGGTTTAGGTAAGTTTGAGGGACCGAGAAATGAAGAAGGATGCAGGCGCTAAGGGGTTTAGGTAAGTTTGAGGGACCAAGAAATGAAGTTGGATGCAAGCGCTAAGGGGTTTAGGTAAGTTTGAGGGACCGAGAAATGAAGTTGGATGCAAGCGCTAAGAGGTTTAGGTAAGTTTGAGGGACCAAGAAATGAAGTTGGATGCAAGCGCTAAGAGGTTTAGGTAAGTTTTAGGGACCGAGAAATGAAGTTGGATGCAGCCGCTAAGAGGTTTAGGTAAGTTTGAGGGACCGAGAAATGAAGAAGGATGCAAGCGCTAAGGGGTTTAGGTAAGTTTGAGGGACCGAGAAATGAAGTTGGATGCAGCCGCTAAGAGGTTTAGGTAAGTTTGAGGGACCAAGAAATGAAGTTGGATGCAAGCGCTAAGAGGTTTAGGTAAGTTTGAGGGACCGAGAAATGAAGTTGGATGCAAGCGCTAAGAGGTTTAGGTAAGTTTGAGGGACCGAGAAATGAAGAAGGATGCAGCCGCTAAAGGGTTTAGGTAAGTTTGAGGGACCGAGAAATGAAGTTGGATGCAGGCGCTAAGGGGTTTAGGTAAGTTTGAGGGACCGAGAAATGAAGAAGGATGCAGCCGCTAAGAGGTTTAGGTAAGTTTGAGGGACCGAGAAATGAAGTTGGATGCAGCCGCTACGGGGTTTATGTAAGTTTTAGGGACCGAGAAATGAAGAAGGATGCAAGCGCTAAGAGGTTTAGGTAAGTTTTAGGGACCGAGAAATGAAGTTGGATGCAGGCGCTAAGAGGTTTAGGTAAGTTTTAGGGACCGAGAAATGAAGTTGGATGCAAGCGCTAAGGGGTTTAGGTAAGTTTGAGGGACCGAGAAATGAAGTTGGATGCAAGCGCTAAGGGGTTTAGGTAAGTTTGAGGGACCGAGAAATGAAGAAGGATGCAAGCGCTAAGGGGTTTAGGTAAGTTTTAGGGACCGAGAAATGAAGAAGGATGCAGCCGCTAAGAGGTTTAGGTAAGTTTTAGGGACCGAGAAATGAAGTTGGATGCAGGCGCTAAGGGGTTTAGGTAAGTTTTAGGGACCGAGAAATGAAGTTGGATGCAGGCGCTAAGGGGTTTAGGTAAGTTTTAGGGACCGAGAAATGAAGTTGGATGCAGGCGCTAAGGGGTTTAGGTAAGTTTTAGGGACCGTGAAATGAAGTTGGATGCAGGCGCTAAGGGGTTTAGGTAAGTTTTAGGGACCGAGAAATGAAGTTGGATGCAGGCGCTAAGGGGTTTAGGTAAGTTTTAGGGACCGAGAAATGAAGTTGGATGCAGGCGCTAAGGGGTTTAGGTAAGTTTTAGGGACCGAGAAATGAAGTTGGATGCAGGCGCTAAGGGGTTTAGGTAAGTTTTAGGGACCGTGAAATGAAGTTGGATGCAGGCGCTAAGGGGTTTAGGTAAGTTTGAGGGACCGAGAAATGAAGTTGGATGCAGCCGCTAAGGGGTTTAGGTAAGTTTTAGGGACCGAGAAATGAAGAAGGATGCAGCCGCTAAGGGGTTTAGGTAAGTTTGAGGGAGCGAGAAATGAAGAAGGATGCAAGCGCTAAGGGGTTTAGGTAAGTTTGAGGGACCGAGAAATGAAGAAGGATGCAAGCGCTAAGAGGTTTAGGTAAGTTTGAGGGACCGAGAAATGAAGTTGGATGCAGGCGCTAAGGGGTTTAGGTAAGTTTTAGGGACCGAGAAATGAAGAAGGATGCAAGCGCTAAGGGGTTTAGGTAAGTTTGAGGGACCGAGAAATGAAGAAGGATGCAAGCGCTAAGGGGTTTAGGTAAGTTTTAGGGACCGAGAAATGAAGAAGGATGCAAGCGCTAAGGGGTTTAGGTAAGTTTGAGGGACCAAGAAATGAAGTTGGATGCAAGCGCTAAGGGGTTTAGGTAAGTTTGAGGGACCGAGAAATGAAGAAGGATGCAAGCGCTAAGAGGTTTAGGTAAGTTTGAGGGACCAAGAAATGAAGTTGGATGCAAGCGCTAAGGGGTTTAGGTAAGTTTGAGGGACCGAGAAATGAAGAAGGATGCAAGCGCTAAGAGGTTTAGGTAAGTTTGAGGGACCAAGAAATGAAGTTGGATGCAAGCGCTAAGGGGTTTAGGTAAGTTTGAGGGACCAAGAAATGAAGTTGGATGCAAGCGCTAAGGGGTTTAGGTAAGTTTGAGGGACCGAGAAATGAAGAAGGATGCAAGCGCTAAGAGGTTTAGGTAAGTTTGAGGGACCAAGAAATGAAGTTGGATGCAAGCGCTAAGAGGTTTAGGTAAGTTTTAGGGACCGAGAAATGAAGTTGGATGCAGCCGCTAAGAGGTTTAGGTAAGTTTGAGGGACCGAGAAATGAAGTTGGATGCAAGCGCTAAGGGGTTTAGGTAAGTTTTAGGGACCGAGAAATGAAGAAGGATGCAGCCGCTAAGGGGTTTAGGTAAGTTTGAGGGACCGAGAAATGAAGAAGGATGCAAGCGCTAAGAGGTTTAGGTAAGTTTGAGGGACCGAGAAATGAAGTTGGATGCAAGCGCTAAGGGGTTTAGGTAAGTTTTAGGGACCGAGAAATGAAGAAGGATGCAGCCGCTAAAGGGTTTAGGTAAGTTTGAGGGACCGAGAAATGAAGTTGGATGCAGCCGCTAAAGGGTTTAGGTAAGTTTTAGGGACCGAGAAATGAAGAAGGATGCAGGCGCTAAGGGGTTTAGGTAAGTTTTAGGGACCGAGAAATGAAGAAGGATGCAGCCACTAAGGGGTTTAGGTAAGTTTGAGGGACCGAGAAATGAAGTTGGATGCAGGCGCTAAGGGGTTTAGGTAAGTTTGAGGGACCGAGAAATGAAGTTGGATGCAGCCGCTAAAGGGTTTAGGTAAGTTTTAGGGACCGAGAAATGAAGTTGGATGCAGGCGCTAAGGGGTTTAGGTAAGTTTTAGGGACCGAGAAATGAAGTTGGATGCAGCCGCTAAAGGGTTTAGGTAAGTTTTAGGGACCGAGAAATGAAGTTGGATGCAGGCGCTAAGGGGTTTAGGTAAGTTTTAGGGACCGAGAAATGAAGTTGGATGCAGCCGCTAAAGGGTTTAGGTAAGTTTTAGGGACCGAGAAATGAAGAAGGATGCAAGCGCTAAGGGGTTTAGGTAAGTTTTAGGGACCGAGAAATGAAGTTGGATGCAAGCGCTAAGGGGTTTAGGTAAGTTTTAGGGACCGAGAAATGAAGTTGGATGCAGCCGCTAAAGGGTTTAGGTAAGTTTTAGGGACCGAGAAATGAAGTTGGATGCAGCCGCTAAAGGGTTTAGGTAAGTTTTAGGGACCGAGAAATGAAGTTGGATGCAGGCGCTAAGGGGTTTAGGTAAGTTTTAGGGACCGAGAAATGAAGTTGGATGCAGCCGCTAAAGGGTTTAGGTAAGTTTTAGGGACCGAGAAATGAAGAAGGATGCAAGCGCTAAGGGGTTTAGGTAAGTTTTAGGGACCGAGATATGAAGTTGGATGCAAGCGCTAAGGGGTTTAGGTAAGTTTTAGGGACCGAGAAATGAAGTTGGATGCAAGCGCTAAGAGGTTTAGGTAAGTTTTAGGGACCGAGAAATGAAGTTGGATGCAGCCGCTAAAGGGTTTAGGTAAGTTTTAGGGACCGAGAAATGAAGAAGGATGCAAGCGCTAAGGGGTTTAGGTAAGTTTTAGGGACCGAGATATGAAGTTGGATGCAAGCGCTAAGGGGTTTAGGTAAGTTTTAGGGACCGAGAAATGAAGTTGGATGCAAGCGCTAAGAGGTTTAGGTAAGTTTTAGGGACCGAGAAATGAAGTTGGATGCAGCCGCTAAAGGGTTTAGGTAAGTTTTAGGGACCGAGAAATGAAGAAGGATGCAGCCGCTAAGGGGTTTAGGTAAGTTTGAGGGACCGAGAAATGAAGTTGGATGCAAGCGCTAAGAGGTTTAGGTAAGTTTGAGGGACCGAGAAATGAAGTTGGATGCAGCCGCTAAAGGGTTTAGGTAAGTTTTAGGGACCGAGAAATGAAGTTGGATGCAGGCGCTAAGGGGTTTAGGTAAGTTTTAGGGACCGAGAAATGAAGTTGGATGCAAGCGCTAAGAGGTTTAGGTAAGTTTTATGGACCGATAAATGAAGTTGGATGCAAGCGCTAAGGGGTTTAGGTAAGTTTTATGGACCGATAAATGAAGTTGGATGCAGGCGCTAAGGGGTTTAGGTAAGTTTGAGGGACCGATAAATGAAGTTGGATGCAGGCGCTAAGGGGTTTAGGTAAGTTTGAGGGACCGAGAAATGAAGTTGGATGCAGCCGCTAAGGGGTTTAGGTAAGTTTGAGGGACCGAGAAATGAAGTTGGATGCAAGCGCTAAGGGGTTTAGGTAAGTTTGAGGGACCGAGAAATGAAGTTGGATGCAGCCGCTAAGGGGTTTAGGTAAGTTTGAGGGACCGAGAAATGAAGTTGGATGCAGCCGCTAAGGGGTTTAGGTAAGTTTGAGGGACCGAGAAATGAAGTTGGATGCAGCCGCTAAAGGGTTTAGGTAAGTTTGAGGGACCGAGAAATGAAGTTGGATGCAGCCGCTAAGGGGTTTAGGTAAGTTTTAGGGACCGAGAAATGAAGTTGGATGCAAGCGCTAAGGGGTTTAGGTAAGTTTGAGGGACCGAGAAATGAAGTTGGATGCAGCCGCTAAGGGGTTTAGGTAAGTTTGAGGGACCGAGAAATGAAGTTGGATGCAGCCGCTAAGGGGTTTAGGTAAGTTTGAGGGACCGAGAAATGAAGTTGGATGCAGCCGCTAAAGGGTTTAGGTAAGTTTGAGGGACCGAGAAATGAAGTTGGATGCAGCCGCTAAGGGGTTTAGGTAAGTTTGAGGGACCGAGAAATGAAGTTGGATGCAGCCGCTAAGGGGTTTAGGTAAGTTTTATGGACCGATAAATGAAGTTGGATGCAGGCGCTAAGGGGTTTAGGTAAGTTTGAGGGACCGATAAATGAAGTTGGATGCAAGCGCTAAGGGGTTTAGGTAAGTTTGAGGGACCGAGAAATGAAGAAGGATGCAAGCGCTAAGGGGTTTAGGTAAGTTTTATGGACCGATAAATGAAGTTGGATGCAAGCGCTAAGGGGTTTAGGTAAGTTTTATGGACCGATAAATGAAGTTGGATGCAAGCGCTAAGGGGTTTAGGTAAGTTTTATGGACCGATAAATGAAGTTGGATGCAGGCGCTAAGGGGTTTAGGTAAGTTTGAGGGACCGATAAATGAAGTTGGATGCAAGCGCTAAGGGGTTTAGGTAAGTTTGAGGGACCGAGAAATGAAGTTGGATGCAGCCGCTAAGGGGTTTAGGTAAGTTTGAGGGACCGAGAAATGAAGTTGGATGCAGCCGCTAAGGGGTTTAGGTAAGTTTGAGGGACCGAGAAATGAAGTTGGATGCAGCCGCTAAAGGGTTTAGGTAAGTTTGAGGGACCGAGAAATGAAGTTGGATGCAGCCGCTAAGGGGTTTAGGTAAGTTTGAGGGACCGAGAAATGAAGTTGGATGCAGCCGCTAAGGGGTTTAGGTAAGTTTTAGGGACAGAGAAATGAAGTTGGATGCAGGCGCTAAGGGGTTTAGGTAAGTTTTAGGGACCGAGAAATGAAGTTGGATGCAGCCGCTAAAGGGTTTAGGTAAGTTTGAGGGACCGAGAAATGAAGTTGGATGCAGCCGCTAAGGGGTTTAGGTAAGTTTGAGGGACCGAGAAATGAAGTTGGATGCAGCCGCTAAGGGGTTTAGGTAAGTTTTAGGGACAGAGAAATGAAGTTGGATGCAGGCGCTAAGGGGTTTAGGTAAGTTTTAGGGACCGAGAAATGAAGTTGGATGCAGGCGCTAAGGGGTTTAGGTAAGTTTTAGGGACCGTGAAATGAAGTTGGATGCAGGCGCTAAGAGGTTTAGGTAAGTTTGAGGGACCGAGAAATGAAGTTGGATGCAGGCGCTAAGGGGTTTAGGTAAGTTTGAGGGACCGAGAAATGAAGTTGGATGCAGGCGCTAAGAGGTTTAGGTAAGTTTTAGGGACCGAGAAATGAAGTTGGATGCAGCCGCTAAGGGGTTTAGGTAAGTTTTAGGGACCGAGAAATGAAGAAGGATGCAGCCGCTAAGGGGTTTAGGTAAGTTTGAGGGACCGAGAAATGAAGAAGGATGCAAGCGCTAAGGGGTTTAGGTAAGTTTGAGGGACCGAGAAATGAAGTTGGATGCAAGCGCTAAGAGGTTTAGGTAAGTTTGAGGGACCGAGAAATGAAGTTGGATGCAGGCGCTAAGGGGTTTAGGTAAGTTTTAGGGACCGAGAAATGAAGAAGGATGCAAGCGCTAAGAGGTTTAGGTAAGTTTGAGGGACCAAGAAATGAAGTTGGATGCAAGCGCTAAGAGGTTTAGGTAAGTTTTAGGGACCGAGAAATGAAGTTGGATGCAGCCGCTAAGGGGTTTAGGTAAGTTTGAGGGACCGAGAAATGAAGTTGGATGCAGCCGCTAAGGGGTTTAGGTAAGTTTGAGGGACCGAGAAATGAAGAAGGATGCAAGCGCTAAGGGGTTTAGGTAAGTTTGAGGGACCGAGAAATGAAGTTGGATGCAAGCGCTAAGGGGTTTAGGTAAGTTTTAGGGACCGAGAAATGAAGAAGGATGCAGCCGCTAAGGGGTTTAGGTAAGTTTGAGGGACCGAGAAATGAAGAAGGATGCAAGCGCTAAGGGGTTTAGGTAAGTTTTAGGGACCGAGAAATGAAGAAGGATGCAGCCGCTAAAGGGTTTAGGTAAGTTTGAGGGACCGAGAAATGAAGTTGGATGCAGCCGCTACGGGGTTTAGGTAAGTTTTAGGGACCGAGAAATGAAGAAGGATGCAGGCGCTAAGGGGTTTAGGTAAGTTTTAGGGACCGAGAAATGAAGAAGGATGCAGCCACTAAGGGGTTTAGGTAAGTTTGAGGGACCGAGAAATGAAGTTGGATGCAGCCGCTAAAGGGTTTAGGTAAGTTTTAGGGACCGAGAAATGAAGTTGGATGCAGGCGCTAAGGGGTTTAGGTAAGTTTTAGGGACCGAGAAATGAAGAAGGATGCAAGCGCTAAGGGGTTTAGGTAAGTTTGAGGGACCGAGAAATGAAGTTGGATGCAAGCGCTAAGGGGTTTAGGTAAGTTTTAGGGACCGAGAAATGAAGAAGGATGCAGCCGCTAAGGGGTTTAGGTAAGTTTGAGGGACCGAGAAATGAAGAAGGATGCAAGCGCTAAGGGGTTTAGGTAAGTTTTAGGGACCGAGAAATGAAGAAGGATGCAGCCGCTAAAGGGTTTAGGTAAGTTTGAGGGACCGAGAAATGAAGTTGGATGCAGCCGCTACGGGGTTTAGGTAAGTTTTAGGGACCGAGAAATGAAGAAGGATGCAGGCGCTAAGGGGTTTAGGTAAGTTTTAGGGACCGAGAAATGAAGAAGGATGCAGCCACTAAAGGGTTTAGGTAAGTTTGAGGGACCGAGAAATGAAGTTGGATGCAGCCGCTAAAGGGTTTAGGTAAGTTTTAGGGACCGAGAAATGAAGTTGGATGCAGGCGCTAAGGGGTTTAGGTAAGTTTTAGGGACCGAGAAATGAAGTTGGATGCAAGCGCTAAGAGGTTTAGGTAAGTTTTAGGGACCGAGAAATGAAGTTGGATGCAGCCGCTAAAGGGTTTAGGTAAGTTTTAGGGACCGAGAAATGAAGTTGGATGCAGCCGCTAAAGGGTTTAGGTAAGTTTTAGGGACCGAGAAATGAAGTTGGATGCAGGCGCTAAGGGGTTTAGGTAAGTTTTAGGGACCGAGAAATGAAGTTGGATGCAAGCGCTAAGGGGTTTAGGTAAGTTTGAGGGACCGAGAAATGAAGTTGGATGCAGCCGCTAAGGGGTTTAGGTAAGTTTGAGGGAGCGAGAAATGAAGTTGGATGCAAGCGCTAAGGGGTTTAGGTAAGTTTGAGGGACCGAGAAATGAAGTTGGATGCAGGCGCTAAGGGGTTTAGGTAAGTTTTAGGGACCGAGAAATGAAGAAGGATGCAGCCGCTAAGAGGTTTAGGTAAGTTTTAGGGACCGAGAAATGAAGTTGGATGCAGGCGCTAAGGGGTTTAGGTAAGTTTTAGGGACCGAGAAATGAAGTTGGATGCAGGCGCTAAGGGGTTTAGGTAAGTTTTAGGGACCGAGAAATGAAGTTGGATGCAGGCGCTAAGGGGTTTAGGTAAGTTTTAGGGACCGTGAAATGAAGTTGGATGCAGGCGCTAAGGGGTTTAGGTAAGTTTTAGGGACCGAGAAATGAAGTTGGATGCAGGCGCTAAGGGGTTTAGGTAAGTTTTAGGGACCGAGAAATGAAGTTGGATGCAGGCGCTAAGGGGTTTAGGTAAGTTTTAGGGACCGAGAAATGAAGTTGGATGCAGGCGCTAAGGGGTTTAGGTAAGTTTTAGGGACCGTGAAATGAAGTTGGATGCAGGCGCTAAGGGGTTTAGGTAAGTTTGAGGGACCGAGAAATGAAGTTGGATGCAGGCGCTAAGAGGTTTAGGTAAGTTTTAGGGACCGAGAAATGAAGTTGGATGCAGCCGCTAAGGGGTTTAGGTAAGTTTTAGGGACCGAGAAATGAAGAAGGATGCAGCCGCTAAGGGGTTTAGGTAAGTTTGAGGGACCGAGAAATGAAGTTGGATGCAGGCGCTAAGGGGTTTAGGTAAGTTTGAGGGACCGAGAAATGAAGAAGGATGCAAGCGCTAAGGGGTTTAGGTAAGTTTTAGGGACCGAGAAATGAAGAAGGATGCAAGCGCTAAGAGGTTTAGGTAAGTTTGAGGGACCGAGAAATGAAGTTGGATGCAGGCGCTAAGGGGTTTAGGTAAGTTTGAGGGACCGAGAAATGAAGAAGGATGCAAGCGCTAAGGGGTTTAGGTAAGTTTGAGGGACCGAGAAATGAAGAAGGATGCAGGCGCTAAGGGGTTTAGGTAAGTTTGAGGGACCAAGAAATGAAGTTGGATGCAAGCGCTAAGGGGTTTAGGTAAGTTTGAGGGACCGAGAAATGAAGTTGGATGCAGGCGCTAAGAGGTTTAGGTAAGTTTGAGGGACCAAGAAATGAAGTTGGATGCAAGCGCTAAGAGGTTTAGGTAAGTTTTAGGGACCGAGAAATGAAGTTGGATGCAGCCGCTAAGGGGTTTAGGTAAGTTTGAGGGACCGAGAAATGAAGAAGGATGCAAGCGCTAAGGGGTTTAGGTAAGTTTGAGGGACCGAGAAATGAAGTTGGATGCAAGCGCTAAGGGGTTTAGGTAAGTTTGAGGGACCGAGAAATGAAGTTGGATGCAGGCGCTAAGAGGTTTAGGTAAGTTTGAGGGACCAAGAAATGAAGTTGGATGCAAGCGCTAAGAGGTTTAGGTAAGTTTTAGGGACCGAGAAATGAAGTTGGATGCAGCCGCTAAGGGGTTTAGGTAAGTTTGAGGGACCGAGAAATGAAGTTGGATGCAAGCGCTAAGGGGTTTAGGTAAGTTTGAGGGACCGAGAAATGAAGTTGGATGCAAGCGCTAAGGGGTTTAGGTAAGTTTGAGGGACCGAGAAATGAAGTTGGATGCAAGCGCTAAGGGGTTTAGGTAAGTTTGAGGGACCGAGAAATGAAGAAGGATGCAAGCGCTAAGGGGTTTAGGTAAGTTTGAGGGACCAAGAAATGAAGTTGGATGCAAGCGCTAAGAGGTTTAGGTAAGTTTTAGGGACCGAGAAATGAAGTGGGATGCAGCCACTAAGGGGTTTAGGTAAGTTTGAGGGACCGAGAAATGAAGAAGGATGCAAGCGCTAAGGGGTTTAGGTAAGTTTGAGGGACCGAGAAATGAAGTTGGATGCAGGCGCTAAAGGGTTTAGGTAAGTTTGAGGGACCGAGAAATGAAGTTGGATGCAAGCGCTAAGAGGTTTAGGTAAGTTTGAGGGACCGAGAAATGAAGAAGGATGCAGCCGCTAAAGGGTTTAGGTAAGTTTGAGGGACCGAGAAATGAAGAAGGATGCAGCCGCTAAGAGGTTTAGGTAAGTTTGAGGGACCGAGAAATGAAGAAGGATGCAAGCGCTAAGGGGTTTAGGTAAGTTTTAGGGACCGAGAAATGAAGAAGGATGCAAGCGCTAAGAGGTTTAGGTAAGTTTTAGGGACCGAGAAATGAAGTTGGATGCAGGCGCTAAGAGGTTTAGGTAAGTTTGAGGGACCGAGAAATGAAGTTGGATGCAAGCGCTAAGAGGTTTAGGTAAGTTTTAGGGACCGAGAAATGAAGTTGGATGCAAGCGCTAAGAGGTTTAGGTAAGTTTTAGGGACCGAGAAATGAAGTTGGATGCAAGCGCTAAGGGGTTTAGGTAAGTTTGAGGGACCGAGAAATGAAGTTGGATGCAAGCGCTAAGGGGTTTAGGTAAGTTTGAGGGACCGAGAAATGAAGAAGGATGCAAGCGCTAAGGGGTTTAGGTAAGTTTTAGGGACCGAGAAATGAAGAAGGATGCAGCCGCTAAGAGGTTTAGGTAAGTTTTAGGGACCGAGAAATGAAGTTGGATGCAGGCGCTAAGGGGTTTAGGTAAGTTTTAGGGACCGAGAAATGAAGTTGGATGCAGGCGCTAAGGGGTTTAGGTAAGTTTTAGGGACCGAGAAATGAAGTTGGATGCAGGCGCTAAGGGGTTTAGGTAAGTTTTAGGGACCGTGAAATGAAGTTGGATGCAGGCGCTAAGGGGTTTAGGTAAGTTTTAGGGACCGAGAAATGAAGTTGGATGCAGGCGCTAAGGGGTTTAGGTAAGTTTTAGGGACCGAGAAATGAAGTTGGATGCAGGCGCTAAGGGGTTTAGGTAAGTTTTAGGGACCGAGAAATGAAGTTGGATGCAGGCGCTAAGGGGTTTAGGTAAGTTTTAGGGACCGTGAAATGAAGTTGGATGCAGGCGCTAAGGGGTTTAGGTAAGTTTTAGGGACCGAGAAATGAAGTTGGATGCAGCCGCTAAAGGGTTTAGGTAAGTTTGAGGGACCGAGAAATGAAGTTGGATGCAGCCGCTAAAGGGTTTAGGTAAGTTTGAGGGACCGAGAAATGAAGTTGGATGCAGGCGCTAAGGGGTTTAGGTAAGTTTGAGGGACCGAGAAATGAAGTTGCATGCAGGCGCTAAGAGGTTTAGGTAAGTTTTAGGGACCGAGAAATGAAGTTGGATGCAGCCGCTAAGGGGTTTAGGTAAGTTTTAGGGACCGAGAAATGAAGAAGGATGCAGCCGCTAAGGGGTTTAGGTAAGTTTTAGGGACCGAGAAATGAAGAAGGATGCAAGCGCTAAGGGGTTTAGGTAAGTTTGAGGGACCGAGAAATGAAGAAGGATGCAAGCGCTAAGGGGTTTAGGTAAGTTTGAGGGACCGAGAAATGAAGAAGGATGCAAGCGCTAAGAGGTTTAGGTAAGTTTGAGGGACCGAGAAATGAAGTTGGATGCAGGCGCTAAGGGGTTTAGGTAAGTTTGAGGGACCGAGAAATGAAGAAGGATGCAAGCGCTAAGGGGTTTAGGTAAGTTTTAGGGACCGAGAAATGAAGAAGGATGCAAGCGCTAAGAGGTTTAGGTAAGTTTGAGGGACCAAGAAATGAAGTTGGATGCAAGCGCTAAGAGGTTTAGGTAAGTTTTAGGGACCGAGAAATGAAGTTGGATGCAGCCGCTAAGAGGTTTAGGTAAGTTTGAGGGACCGAGAAATGAAGAAGGATGCAAGCGCTAAGGGGTTTAGGTAAGTTTGAGGGACCGAGAAATGAAGTTGGATGCAAGCGCTAAGGGGTTTAGGTAAGTTTGAGGGACCGAGAAATGAAGAAGGATGCAAGCGCTAAGGGGTTTAGGTAAGTTTTAGGGACCGAGAAATGAAGAAGGATGCAGCCGCTAAAGGGTTTAGGTAAGTTTGAGGGACCGAGAAATGAAGTTGGATGCAGCCGCTACGGGGTTTAGGTAAGTTTTAGGGACCGAGAAATGAAGAAGGATGCAGCCACTAAGGGGTTTAGGTAAGTTTGAGGGACCGAGAAATGAAGTTGGATGCAGGCGCTAAGGGGTTTAGGTAAGTTTGAGGGACCGAGAAATGAAGTTGGATGCAGCCGCTAAAGGGTTTAGGTAAGTTTTAGGGACCGAGAAATGAAGTTGGATGCAGGCGCTAAGGGGTTTAGGTAAGTTTTAGGGACCGAGAAATGAAGTTGGATGCAAGCGCTAAGAGGTTTAGGTAAGTTTTAGGGACCGAGAAATGAAGTTGGATGCAGCCGCTAAAGGGTTTAGGTAAGTTTTAGGGACCGAGAAATGAAGTTGGATGCAGCCGCTAAAGGGTTTAGGTAAGTTTTAGGGACCGAGAAATGAAGTTGGATGCAGGCGCTAAGGGGTTTAGGTAAGTTTTAGGGACCGAGAAATGAAGTTGGATGCAAGCGCTAAGGGGTTTAGGTAAGTTTGAGGGACCGAGAAATGAAGTTGGATGCAGCCGCTAAAGGGTTTAGGTAAGTTTGAGGGACCGAGAAATGAAGTTGGATGCAAGCGCTAAGGGGTTTAGGTAAGTTTTAGGGACCGAGATATGAAGTTGGATGCAAGCGCTAAGGGGTTTAGGTAAGTTTTAGGGACCGAGAAATGAAGTTGGATGCAAGCGCTAAGAGGTTTAGGTAAGTTTTAGGGACCGAGAAATGAAGTTGGATGCAGCCGCTAAAGGGTTTAGGTAAGTTTTAGGGACCGAGAAATGAAGAAGGATGCAGCCGCTAAGGGGTTTAGGTAAGTTTGAGGGACCGAGAAATGAAGTTGGATGCAAGCGCTAAGAGGTTTAGGTAAGTTTGAGGGACCGAGAAATGAAGTTGGATGCAGCCGCTAAAGGGTTTAGGTAAGTTTTAGGGACCGAGAAATGAAGTTGGATGCAGGCGCTAAGGGGTTTAGGTAAGTTTTAGGGACCGAGAAATGAAGTTGGATGCAAGCGCTAAGAGGTTTAGGTAAGTTTTATGGACCGATAAATGAAGTTGGATGCAAGCGCTAAGGGGTTTAGGTAAGTTTTATGGACCGATAAATGAAGTTGGATGCAGGCGCTAAGGGGTTTAGGTAAGTTTGAGGGACCGATAAATGAAGTTGGATGCAAGCGCTAAGGGGTTTAGGTAAGTTTGAGGGACCGAGAAATGAAGTTGGATGCAGCCGCTAAGGGGTTTAGGTAAGTTTGAGGGACCGATAAATGAAGTTGGATGCAGGCGCTAAGGGGTTTAGGTAAGTTTGAGGGACCGATAAATGAAGTTGGATGCAAGCGCTAAGGGGTTTAGGTAAGTTTGAGGGACCGAGAAATGAAGTTGGATGCAGCCGCTAAGGGGTTTAGGTAAGTTTGAGGGACCGATAAATGAAGTTGGATGCAAGCGCTAAGAGGTTTAGGTAAGTTTGAGGGACCGAGAAATGAAGTTGGATGCAGCCGCTAAGGGGTTTAGGTAAGTTTGAGGGACCGAGAAATGAAGTTGGATGCAGCCGCTAAGGGGTTTAGGTAAGTTTGAGGGACCGAGAAATGAAGTTGGATGCAGCCGCTAAAGGGTTTAGGTAAGTTTGAGGGACCGATAAATGAAGTTGGATGCAAGCGCTAAGGGGTTTAGGTAAGTTTGAGGGACCGAGAAATGAAGTTGGATGCAGCCGCTAAGGGGTTTAGGTAAGTTTGAGGGACCGAGAAATGAAGTTGGATGCAGCCGCTAAGGGGTTTAGGTAAGTTTGAGGGACCGAGAAATGAAGTTGGATGCAAGCGCTAAGGGGTTTAGGTAAGTTTGAGGGACCGAGAAATGAAGTTGGATGCAGCCGCTAAAGGGTTTAGGTAAGTTTGAGGGACCGAGAAATGAAGTTGGATGCAGCCGCTAAGGGGTTTAGGTAAGTTTGAGGGACCGAGAAATGAAGTTGGATGCAGCCGCTAAGGGGTTTAGGTAAGTTTTATGGACCGATAAATGAAGTTGGATGCAGGCGCTAAGGGGTTTAGGTAAGTTTGAGGGACCGATAAATGAAGTTGGATGCAAGCGCTAAGGGGTTTAGGTAAGTTTGAGGGACCGAGAAATGAAGAAGGATGCAAGCGCTAAGGGGTTTAGGTAAGTTTGAGGGACCGAGAAATGAAGAAGGATGCAAGCGCTAAGAGGTTTAGGTAAGTTTGAGGGACCGAGAAATGAAGTTGGATGCAGGCGCTAAGGGGTTTAGGTAAGTTTGAGGGACCGAGAAATGAAGAAGGATGCAAGCGCTAAGGGGTTTAGGTAAGTTTTAGGGACCGAGAAATGAAGAAGGATGCAAGCGCTAAGAGGTTTAGGTAAGTTTGAGGGACCAAGAAATGAAGTTGGATGCAAGCGCTAAGAGGTTTAGGTAAGTTTTAGGGACCGAGAAATGAAGTTGGATGCAGCCGCTAAGAGGTTTAGGTAAGTTTGAGGGACCGAGAAATGAAGAAGGATGCAAGCGCTAAGGGGTTTAGGTAAGTTTGAGGGACCGAGAAATGAAGTTGGATGCAAGCGCTAAGGGGTTTAGGTAAGTTTTAGGGACCGAGAAATGAAGAAGGATGCAGCCGCTAAGGGGTTTAGGTAAGTTTGAGGGACCGAGAAATGAAGAAGGATGCAAGCGCTAAGGGGTTTAGGTAAGTTTTAGGGACCGAGAAATGAAGAAGGATGCAGCCGCTAAAGGGTTTAGGTAAGTTTGAGGGACCGAGAAATGAAGTTGGATGCAGCCGCTACGGGGTTTAGGTAAGTTTTAGGGACCGAGAAATGAAGAAGGATGCAGCCACTAAGGGGTTTAGGTAAGTTTGAGGGACCGAGAAATGAAGTTGGATGCAGGCGCTAAGGGGTTTAGGTAAGTTTGAGGGACCGAGAAATGAAGTTGGATGCAGCCGCTAAAGGGTTTAGGTAAGTTTTAGGGACCGAGAAATGAAGTTGGATGCAGGCGCTAAGGGGTTTAGGTAAGTTTTAGGGACCGAGAAATGAAGTTGGATGCAAGCGCTAAGAGGTTTAGGTAAGTTTTAGGGACCGAGAAATGAAGTTGGATGCAGCCGCTAAAGGGTTTAGGTAAGTTTTAGGGACCGAGAAATGAAGTTGGATGCAGCCGCTAAAGGGTTTAGGTAAGTTTTAGGGACCGAGAAATGAAGTTGGATGCAGGCGCTAAGGGGTTTAGGTAAGTTTTAGGGACCGAGAAATGAAGTTGGATGCAAGCGCTAAGGGGTTTAGGTAAGTTTTAGGGACCGAGATATGAAGTTGGATGCAAGCGCTAAGGGGTTTAGGTAAGTTTTAGGGACCGAGAAATGAAGTTGGATGCAAGCGCTAAGAGGTTTAGGTAAGTTTTAGGGACCGAGAAATGAAGTTGGATGCAGCCGCTAAAGGGTTTAGGTAAGTTTTAGGGACCGAGAAATGAAGAAGGATGCAGCCGCTAAGGGGTTTAGGTAAGTTTGAGGGACCGAGAAATGAAGTTGGATGCAAGCGCTAAGAGGTTTAGGTAAGTTTGAGGGACCGAGAAATGAAGTTGGATGCAGCCGCTAAAGGGTTTAGGTAAGTTTTAGGGACCGAGAAATGAAGTTGGATGCAGGCGCTAAGGGGTTTAGGTAAGTTTTAGGGACCGAGAAATGAAGTTGGATGCAAGCGCTAAGAGGTTTAGGTAAGTTTTATGGACCGATAAATGAAGTTGGATGCAAGCGCTAAGGGGTTTAGGTAAGTTTTATGGACCGATAAATGAAGTTGGATGCAGGCGCTAAGGGGTTTAGGTAAGTTTGAGGGACCGATAAATGAAGTTGGATGCAAGCGCTAAGGGGTTTAGGTAAGTTTGAGGGACCGAGAAATGAAGTTGGATGCAGCCGCTAAGGGGTTTAGGTAAGTTTGAGGGACCGAGAAATGAAGTTGGATGCAGCCGCTAAGGGGTTTAGGTAAGTTTGAGGGACCGAGAAATGAAGTTGGATGCAAGCGCTAAAGGGTTTAGGTAAGTTTGAGGGACCGAGAAATGAAGTTGGATGCAGCCGCTAAAGGGTTTAGGTAAGTTTGAGGGACCGATAAATGAAGTTGGATGCAAGCGCTAAGGGGTTTAGGTAAGTTTGAGGGACCGAGAAATGAAGTTGGATGCAGCCGCTAAGGGGTTTAGGTAAGTTTGAGGGACCGAGAAATGAAGTTGGATGCAGCCGCTAAGGGGTTTAGGTAAGTTTGAGGGACCGAGAAATGAAGTTGGATGCAAGCGCTAAGGGGTTTAGGTAAGTTTGAGGGACCGAGAAATGAAGTTGGATGCAGCCGCTAAAGGGTTTAGGTAAGTTTGAGGGACCGAGAAATGAAGTTGGATGCAGCCGCTAAGGGGTTTAGGTAAGTTTGAGGGACCGAGAAATGAAGTTGGATGCAGCCGCTAAGGGGTTTAGGTAAGTTTTATGGACCGATAAATGAAGTTGGATGCAGGCGCTAAGGGGTTTAGGTAAGTTTGAGGGACCGATAAATGAAGTTGGATGCAAGCGCTAAGGGGTTTAGGTAAGTTTGAGGGACCGAGAAATGAAGAAGGATGCAAGCGCTAAGGGGTTTAGGTAAGTTTTATGGACCGATAAATGAAGTTGGATGCAAGCGCTAAGGGGTTTAGGTAAGTTTTATGGACCGATAAATGAAGTTGGATGCAGGCGCTAAGGGGTTTAGGTAAGTTTGAGGGACCGATAAATGAAGTTGGATGCAAGCGCTAAGGGGTTTAGGTAAGTTTGAGGGACCGAGAAATGAAGTTGGATGCAGCCGCTAAGGGGTTTAGGTAAGTTTGAGGGACCGAGAAATGAAGTTGGATGCAGCCGCTAAGGGGTTTAGGTAAGTTTGAGGGACCGAGAAATGAAGTTGGATGCAGCCGCTAAAGGGTTTAGGTAAGTTTGAGGGACCGAGAAATGAAGTTGGATGCAGCCGCTAAGGGGTTTAGGTAAGTTTGAGGGACCGAGAAATGAAGTTGGATGCAGCCGCTAAGGGGTTTAGGTAAGTTTTAGGGACAGAGAAATGAAGTTGGATGCAAGCGCTAAGGGGTTTAGGTAAGTTTGAGGGAGCGAGAAATGAAGTTGGATGCAGCCGCTATGGGGTTTAGGTAAGTTTCTGGTTGAGGGTGCGCATGCGCAAGATCTTATAAACATACGAACGCACGAATCTAAGAGGCCAAAAACCAATGAAAACCAGAGGCAAACGCAAGTAATTGGAAGAGGTGGACGATGGAAGCCGCCGACAAAACAGGCTGCCGCCGCAACAGGTGAGCACATGAACGTGATTTTTACGATTGCCAACTGACTGAGGCAAGTTCGGGAGATATCATACGAACGGACGTATCTTTTAGGATAGAAACGTATTTGCTTATTGAATCACTCGCAAGTTCATACGAACGCACGAGCGGACGTGAAAAATAGGATGATCGTGACCCAAATCCAAGCTGTTACATGTTTCTTTGAATCAACCCAAATGGGGTTGATTCAAAGCCAGTTGAGAAAACTCACTCATTTCATTGGCTACCTTGGGGATGATTCAACACCAGGTAAAGATTTACATCCGGTTGTTGATTCAGCCCCATGGTAGACAATCCCCTCGATTCAAAGAGCAAAAGTTAATTGATTTCGGATCGAGAATCGTAAGTTTGGGTGGGTGTTAGTCATTTTTTCCTGTTTTTTTGGCCATTTACGACTCGCACGAGCCTACGTTCGAATGCGTATATGCTCTTACGATCATCGCAAGTTCGTTCCTAAATTTTAGGATCAAAACGTAAAACTTAGGATCAAATCCTAAAACTTAGGATCAAATCCTAAAACTTAGGATCAAAACGTAAAACTTAGGATCAAATCCTAAAACTTAGGATCAAAACGTAAAACTTAGGATCAAATCCTAAAACTTAGGATCAAAACGTAAAACTTAGGATCAAATCCTAAAACTTAGGATCAAAACGTAAAACTTAGGATCAAATCCTAAAACTTAGGATCAAAACGTAAAACTTAGGATCAAATCCTAAAACTTAGGATCAAAACGTAAAACTTAGGATCAAATCCTAAAACTTAGGATCAAAACGTAAAACTTAGGATAATCGGATGTGTTTAGGTGTGATTCAGAGAACAGTTTTCAAACCTCTAAAGACGTTTTAAAAGAAAGCCACAGCCGACACCTTTTAGCAGTCGGATTGCTGTTCTTGAACAGGTTTTTTGGCTATGTGGAGAAGTCTGCGCGTCTTGAGCTCCAATGAACTGCATGTATCAGCATGGCCGAGGCCATAAATTGTATGGCAATGCATACCTGATTCATGTATGCCTTATAAAAGCATTTTAATGTGGACCTTAATTAGTCCTTTGCATGTAAACCTTTATTTTGCAATCTATTTGCGTTAATTAAAGAAACTTATGTCCTTTGGTATTTATTTTTAAATTGATGTACTAGAATAATATTTTTAGATTGCATTTATTGGTGTAGTTGTTTACCTTTGCTTTGTTTAATTATTTAAGCACATCTTTGGTCAGATGCATCACACTTACTGAGGAGAGGAGAGCGGGATAAAGTGCAGGATGTGGGTTACTGCTGTATTTTGCACAGACACAGCAGAGCTGGGGGCACGGAAAGGTCAGAAATCAAAGAATCCAGAGCAACACAGTCACAAGGCCCTTTCTGTTTGCAGGCTGCCCGATAATACCTGACCCGCCATCTTGCCTGTTTCTAGGCTCATAACATGCTGAAGTTGCTGGGTGTTTTTTAATTTTTGAGAGCAAATCTGTATGTAGAGGGTGTGGGTAACCACACCCAAAATTTTAAGTTGTACCATTTGAAGCCAAAATATTAAAATTAAATCCACAAGTAAAAAATGCAAGTTAACTAAAAATTAAAGTAAGATTTACTTATGCAAATGCATTCATTAATGGTTGGTTACTACAAAATGATTGAAATAAAGAAAAATAAAAGACCAAATATTTAGAATGCACTTTAATGAGGTAAGTTTGTAGTGCGCAGCCGCAAGATCAGAAGGATTTACGTCCAGACAAAAAAGGAAAAAGGGCAAAACCAATGTTGCAACCTGAGAAATGAAACGGAAAATTCAGGATGGAAACTGACATAGGTCTGATTCCCGAACTGCCATACGAACGGACGTACATTTTAGGATAGAAACGTATTCGCTTATAGAATCACTCGCAAGTTCATACGAACGCACGAGTGTACGGGAAAAATAGGATGATCGGCACCTAAATCAAAGCTGTTACATGTTTCTTTGAATCAACCCTCATGAAAGAGAATGAATTTTTATCCTAAAAAAGGAGTGAGTTTTTTCTCCTGGCTCTGACTCGACCCCATTGAACTGCGTTATGGCTTTGTGGACGTGCAGCATGCCATGTAATCTATCTTTCCTGGCTGCCTGGTCCTCCACTGTCCACAAAAAAATGGTCTGGGGCCCCTTTAGTGATGGGGGCCCTGGGCAGTTGCCCAGTTTACCCCCCAACTCTGGCCTTGAAATCTGAAATACCTTTAACACTGCCACACCTGCAAAAGCAGCTAGCCGTTTAGTCCCAATTTCCTAGATAGTAATTCCCAACCACTGTCACAGTGCATTTCAGAGAATTTTTGACATTTTATAACATGTATACATACATTTACAGTACTTGAATGCAAGCTGTTTTCATACAATGTATGATGCTTAGTGATACAATCGTGTGCTGGTGTGCCATGACTTGGAAAAAGTTGGAAGCCTCTTTCCTTGATTTTGGTTCTAGGTCAAAAAGTATACATATACTACTACTGATATAAAAAAAAACATGATTATAAATCCAAATGACAAAACATTAGACTTTCTAAAATATAACATTCTCTGACATTTGGACAGCAGGATTCCTTGCATTTGTCTATAAGTCTGACGTTAAAACAATATTATAATATGATATATATTACAGTATTAATTTGAAATGATAACATTTTTTAACTGCTCGCATTTCAATGTTGAATGATAAAACAAATATCTGAAGACTTGGCATATTTTTATTCCATCAGTGTGTTATTTAAAAACATTATTCAAGTTGACCCAAAGGCAGCCGCAGGGTAAACAGGCTGATATAGGAATACTGTGGGAGGATTTCCAAACGCTCTCTGGTAAAGGTTCAGTGGTAAAAAGTATCCAATAATAATGTGACATAAAAGAAGCAGTATTGCACATATTGTGAATATAATGCTTTCTCATTATGCTTTTCATATGGCATGCCAATGAGAGAAATGACCAGAGGTCATCCATGAGTTCATTGTATCGCAGTGGCCATTACTGTGTTTTATAATGTTTAGCATGGATATCACAATTGCTGAATTACACGTTGCTCTATTGTTATTAATGTGCTGCTTATTTTTATACTAGATGTTGTTGCATTGTTTCTTGTACAAAACTATGCTAGTCAATTTTTTGGGGGTGTACACATTAGTTGATTTGGGGAGCTGTAAGGAAGAATAGATCATAATAATAGAACAACTGCTTGTGGAAGTCTTAAGGCCCAGGGATCGTTTTTAGAATAAATGTGTTGTAAAATGTGGGTCCCAAGTTTTGAAATGCTGTACTACTACACCAGAATGGTATATTGTATATGATTGTATATTAAGATGTTAATATATGTTGATTGTATTAAGATACATTCATCATAATACCTCTGGGAAAAATGGCCCACAAATGCTCTGATATTAGCAGAACAATGGGGTCAAAATATTACAGTACAAATGGTAACACATACACACAGTACTGAAATGTAGTAGGAGTAATCCAAAACTATTTGGAAGGGTTCACCAGGTTTTGACTCTCCAATTTTTGTTGAGTACTTGTGCATTAGTGCATCTGTGTAAAAAATTGCAATAAAAAAAATTGAACCTGACATAAGGGGCTGTTATTTACAAATGTGTACACAACAGCACCCTATGGGGTATTCATTAAAGAGTTGTATAAAATGGGTGTTGATCATTAATGTAACCAATATGATCAATATCTCCTCACTCTCTCTGCAAAACTAGCCCCCGTGATTGACTGTCAGAGTCCTCTTTTGGATTTTTGCCTGAACCAAATTACTGCCAGATGCCACTCACTGACCCGGTTTGACCAATGGAGCAAGGAGCAGGTAAGTTGAAAGGCGGGAATCGGCGATCAAGATGGGTACATTGGCGTTTTTTGATAAAATGGGTGTTGGTTTGCATTAAAATTCATAAAGGTTGGGAGTGGTTAGTCTTAAGAGATGAGGAGAGAACAGTGGCATTCTCCAACTTAGGTGCCATGATTTGTTCCCCTTGCCCTCATTGGAAATATTTAGCACCTCACATGTAGAACTGGTTCATCATCACTCAATTAAAACAGGAAATATAATATATATATATATATATATATATATATATATATATATATATATATATATTTGTACGAGGATTTCCCCTGATTTGAATAATATTTGCTGCACATTAATCTCCAATATTTCTATTAGAGAAATTATCCACCACACACAGTAAGATGTATAAATGAAAACGTGTTTAATTCACCAGCACAGTAAATATTCTTCACTAATCCAATACATTCCTGAAGTTTTCCCAGATCACCTTAAATGTTACTCGCAG